>JAVLUX010000003.1:14214165-14674165 GCA_032164185.1 Moxostoma hubbsi | reverse complement strand
TGTGTGTATTTGCCTTTTGGTTAAGTTTATCATTAATATATTATTTATATTATCAAGCCAGTTCTCGCTACCTCCTTTCCACTGAACTGTTTTACAAATATATTCTGATATATTTTTATGTTTCATTTTTCATATTTCAAAGAGATGATGCAACAAAAATAAACAATATAGTTGTTATAAACAATAGTAAATAAAAAAAAAATATTTATGGAGGCACAAAATATGAATAAATAATTAATTTTTTTTTGCCAATTTTTTTTTTGTTCAACTATTCAGAAGAGAAAGGTTGAGATACTGGTGTAGGCTTAACTCCAAAAAATGGTACTGGTACTAAAGACCCGAGGTATGCATTAAAGGGTAAAAAGGAACAGGAACAGGTGAGGGGGGAGAGGATTTTGCAAGCTGGATTTGAACTGACACTAGCCACATGAGCACCACAGCATGTAGATTGTAATGTAATGTAATATAATATAATATAATATTTTCTAATATAATATAAAATAATTATATATTTTATTATAATTTATTTTATATTGAAAGCATTTCAGTATGTAGGGGGTTTCAGTAGGGCTGAGAAATTAAATTAAAAGTTTTCACTGAAATATTACCAAAAATGTAAATTATATTCAAATTTTAAAGACATTATTTCAGGTAGAGGGGAAAAAAAGAAAAGACATCTGATTTTTAAATCAACGTTGTCTCCTACATCCACAACTGGGCACAAAAAATCAATATAAACC
Source organism: Moxostoma hubbsi (assembly GCA_032164185.1). NCBI lineage: Eukaryota > Metazoa > Chordata > Actinopteri > Cypriniformes > Catostomidae > Moxostoma > Moxostoma hubbsi. The sequence continues at coordinate 14,673,425 of JAVLUX010000003.1, read as the reverse complement.
TTTAGCAATGTGTTGAAGCAATTGTTTATTGCAAAAAACTAATCTGTCTGTTAACAAATGTGCAAGATCATGTTTTCAAATATTAAGAAAAAGTAAAGCAAGAAAAGAAACACTTCAATAGACAATTCTATGTTAAATTCTTAATGTTGCGCAGTAGCCTATATCGGTACCACAATACCACCATGGACTCAAGCTTCATAATACCACCATTATCCCAGTGTTTTTCATTAAATACAGTTGTATACCTAATGCTTATGCAGCAAGATGCTGATATGTGAGCAAGGCATAGTCAAGACACAACCACCAAAGACCTTTACCTATAGGGGGGCCTTTCTCTCTGAATGTGTCAGTCTTTTTCCAATATTAGCATGCACTAGATGGACGTCTTTTACCATTTTGTGGTATCTCTTTTGCAGTAACGATGCAGTTTAGATGCTGTTTTTCAATTTAAAAGGAAATTCAACCTTTAAAACTCATCTCAAAACTCTTGTTCTGTTTAATTTGTTGCACTGCACCTGTTTTAGCCCAATATTGTATGTTATGCTCATTTTAGCAATGTGCCATGATTCACTGTTGTTTGCCTTGTGTTTCTCCCCTGTCATCTGTTCCTTCCGGACTACACTTCCTATAATTCCCTGCCCTCATCACTGCCAGCTGTCCTCGATTGTTTTCATCTGTCCTTCATTTACTTATTACCCATTGTGCCCTGTTGTTTGCTTAATCCTTGTCAGTTGTTATGTGTTTTGACCTCCTGTATAAGACCTATGCCCATCGTGAATCTTTCCTTTGTTTCTCTGTTTTGCCATCATGGATGTTTTCTTCGTTCATGTGTTTACCCCGTTATGTCATATTTTATTTATTTAATAAAACTCTGTTAAGCCACACCTAGATCCAGCTCTTGGGACTTCATGGGAGTGAAAGAACTAAAACTTCATGTTTATAAGTGCGTAAGGTTCTTATGCACTTCCTCGCATGTGAAGCAGCCCATATGCTGAGAATGTTGTTATTGAAATGCACGCACAAACCGTGACACCTCACATGCAGATGTATTTGATCTATACCCAATTGGTCTCAGTTTTAAATTAGATTTAAGCTGAGAATGTTATTCGGTGTGAATAGTCGACACACAGGTTCACACATACTTTATCATCTGTTCCTCTTAAATTACCGTCCATATTAGCATGAGCAAACATCATTGTCTTCATTCTGCAAGAAAATAATTTTTTGTCAGCCGATTTAGCATGCGAGAAAGAGAGTTGTTAAAATGGAAATTAATTGTATTGTTTTTACTTTATATCCTCTCCGTGGTTAAATTGCTCCAACAAGTGCTGGGAGAAATGAAAGGGAATTAAGGAAAAAGAGAGGGAATGTGGAGAAAAAAGGAAAGTGAAAGAAAAAGGGAGTGAAAGAAAGGAGGAACTGGTCAGAGAGACAAGAATGAAGGGACAACAGAGGGAGGTGAAGACAGCAGTGGCTGTTGAGGGTTGAAGAAATCACAAAGGAGCGTATAGAGAGAGAGAGAGAGGAAAAGGGTGGTGGTGGGTAACACGGTTCATGTTCAGTGAAGTGGAGTATTTAATTTAACAAGATGAACGAGCTACCCAGGATGCTGTTTTTTTTCCCCATTTCCCTCTTGGAGAGGATGAAATGTGCCGCCCTTCTCTCCTCTGTAGTCAGGGCATGATGTTTCCCCAAGGTAATGAAAGTCAACCTAACTGGCCAGTGAAAATCACATGACACCACTACAGTTTATTACTACATTGATTTTTTGATTTCCTAACTTAAAGCACTTGCTCCAAAACAAAGAACACAAGTAGCCTAAGCACAGGGTACAGTAATGCCATTTTTGTAAGGTCTCTGAAGGCTAACATATAAAGTCCAAAAGGACAATTAGAAGATGTCAGGGGCATTTCGATATCTTCAGCCAATTGAACCTTTTTACAGGTGATGCAGCTTAAATCTAGCAATCTTTTTTTAAATATTCATTCAAAGAAACACTGTTGCGATGGGGTTCAAATACAGCTACTGAGGGGAGCGATGGCAAATGTAGCATCTTTCTCTCTTCTGCACACGTACTCTTCTCTCTCTGGGTCTAATAAGAGCAGACACAATAACAATAATGGTGATCCATGAAATATAAAATATGTAAAATCCTGAGTTTATCCTGATAGCTCAGATCTCCAATAATCTTTCGGAAACGCCCTGTTTCAAACCCACAAATAACTTTCTGGGCATTTTCAGCTCAATTTAATTAAAGCGCCTATATAAAGCAGTTACTTTCTCTGCTGCCAAAAGAATGAGTGAAAAAAAAGTAACTTCTGTATAAGTTTATCGCACTATAGTTTATTTCCGTATTTCAAACCTGGAAATGTGAAAAAAATTCCATCCAATGAGATTGTATTTTTTGTGTGATTTCACTGAAATGCAGAGTGGGCCACGAATGAGCGATACAAAAGTAAAGCGCACATCTGAGGGCTCTGCGCAGGCATGGCGCCGTGTGCCACAAATAACATTGCCACTTTTGGCAAAATACTTTTTGTCACCTCATGCCAGGGAGCTATTGAAATACAATGTAACTCCTGTAACAAATCTGAAACATTCCGAGACCAATGTACAACCAATGTATTTATATTTCCAAAGGTGTCCTAAAGCTTTATTTCAGAAATCTTGTTGATTCTTCTGAAATGCGAAATGTGGACTCTTTCAAAAGATGAGCTTCACTTTGAAAATTTCACCCTATTGAGCGATAAGTAACCGTAGGCTACTAATACTATCTGTCCAAATACTGTCTTGAAAAGGACGATATAGTAGCCCTCTGGCTGTTGTTGTGTCGTTTTCTCTCCTCTCTCCTTCCCTCTCAGAAACATCTCTTGGTCCTCTGAGAGGTTTTCATATTGCTGTCACCCTTGAGGTAATTGGTAAAGTTTGGAAGAAAAGTTCTTGTGTGAAACTATTTTGTCATTCATTCACACTCTGATCAGTGGATCATCAGGTATTCATCCACCAGCGAGTTCATTGCCTATTCTGTGCTCCCTTTGATAATTTTCACACACCAGTTTCTTGCATTTACAATTTTTTTTGTTTATTTTAGATTTTTTTTTTATTCACTTGATTCACTCCTGCTATAATGTTTGTATTTGACACACAGAATATCTGAAACTAAACTGTTGGGATTGTTCACATGGCTGTAACTAATAAGCATAATTCCAATGGGGTTGGATGCCTTCCTAATGTTTTTTTTTTTTTTTTTTACAGAAATGGACATGAAAATTAAAAAAACTATTTATGTTGATTCTTCACAGGACTTTAATGCTGGTCTGGCCATTGCTGAGGTGGACCTGACTGCTGCATGTGTAAAACAGGTTGAGAGGAAGGGATTTGAGATCACTACACCTTTCAAATCCTTCTGGTGAGCTGCTAAAAAGTATTATATAATAGATTGAAAATAAGGTTTTTTTTTTTGCCTTAATCACTCATTAAATCTTGTTTAAAACACATTTCATGACCTTCGAGTAGAGCTAAGCTTCTTACCTGGACTTCTTTAATATTACTTGTCTTGGGGGGGAAAAATAAGAAATGAATAATCAAAGTTTCACCCAAGGCCAGACTTCGTAAATTAAGTGTTAACATTAGTGTAAATATTCATTTATTTACTCAAACGCCTCCAGAAATTTCATCAGATTATGAGAGAGGTTGCTCTAAATTACATATACAGGCTCTGGTTACATAAATCATCAGCACTTTCATGTTTGAAATACTTTCATAATTTGTAGAATGATAAATTAACTGCTAAAGATGTGACCTTCATACCTTGCTACTTGCATAAGGTTGTGAGAAAGAAAGAAGTGTGACATTTACCTGCCCCGCCACATACATTTTTTTTGTTGATCCGGTCTTCAACTGCATTCTATTCAAGTGCAATTGCCAGATCAAAAGAGATTCCAGAGGACCTTAGAAGAAGAGCTGTTGAAGTTCATAAGTCTGGAAAGAGTTACAAAAGGATTTCTTAGTTCCCCATAGCCCAAAGTCAGGCGGTTTACTCCTGGAATAAATTCAGCACCATTTCTACTTTCACTTCGACTGGGCATACTGCAATTCTCAGTGTAAGAACATGACAAAGAGTCCTCCAACAGCTTACAAAGAACCTGACTATGAGGGCTAAGAATGTGCACTTGACAAGAAAAACAATAGAAGTTCATGAAAGCTTACCAGAGATTAATCTACTGCATTTAAGAAATGTGCTACTTAGAGAGAACAAAATACTGCATATCTACCCAAAAATCTTGTTCTAAAGTAGGGCTGCAACTAACGATTATTTTGATAATTGATTCATGTAACGATTATTAGAAAGATTATTCGACTAATCGGATGTTTATTGCTACGATTAATCATTAGCTCTTAACCAACTATTCAGCTTGTGCCCAGAGTTAAAAGGTTGTAGTAAACATGCTTACTTACAATAAAGAGGACAAAATATTTTTTTACAAATATCTCTACATGACATTCACTGAATTCCAAGGAATTTTTTATTTTTTTTATTTACGTTTAATTCAGTCAAAAAAATTCACTGCAAAAAAACATCATGGTTACTGTCGTAACCTCCGTTCCCCGATGGAGGGAAGGAGATGTTGTGTTGATGTATTGACACTAGGGTCCCATTCTTTGAGAAAAGGCCAATGAGAATTGGCGAGTGGAATTTGCATACGGGTATAAAAGAAGTTGGAATGCAATTCCATTCAGGTTTTGTGCTGAGGAGCCGAGACAATTTCCTGCCATTTCAGCAGCTAGTACAGTGTTGTTGCAAGAGGGACACAACGTCACGTTCCCTCCATCAGGGAACAGAGGTTACGACAGTAACCATGACGTTCCCCTTCTGTCACTCACTCGACGTTGTGTCAATGTAAACTAAGGGTCCCTATTGAAAAACGCCACAACAGCTGAACTGTGTTATGTGAACTGCTGAAACATGTGCAAGCAGGCTGCTGCATGCATCAGACTGCACCTAACCTCCCCCCAATGCCCCAAAAGACGTTATGTAGTTCGCCACATCCCTGAGGGTGGGAGGAAGCAACGTAACTAGCATGGGAGCAGGCTGCGCAAGCCACAGCCTTTTCTCTCTCTGTTTTCTCTCCACAGAGTATTAGATTCGGCTGGGGCCATCTAACACTATCATACACATCAGTGAAAGTGTTCTTCTCCTTTCCTATTCTTTCAGGGGGAAAAGACCCCATGGAGACCACATCCTGCCCAAAAGGGGAGGTCAACATGTGGCAATACATTGGCTCAGCAGCTGCTCATTGAAGAGGCATGGTGGTATGTCCCACCATGAAGGGGGAGGGACTCTACAAACAAAGTGATCGGGGGCAGAGACAGAGGCGGGTCCGCTAACAGGGAGACCATACCGCGGAATATACATCACTGGGGTTACCGGAGTAATCGCCACCTGTGGAGCACTTATCCCAGTACAGGGCATATTAGACACCATAGTGGGGCTGGCTGCAAACTCCCCTGCCGAGTTCGTGAAACATACGGTTAGGGAGGAAGGACATTCAGGGTCCCCAACTTTGTGAACTCGACTGGGGGTAAAAGCACGTGTTTTCGCCTCAGGGGAGGGGAAAGGCGCTATACGCAAGCGATACACCCGGCCAGCTGTTCCGTATTATCGAACTCTACCTGTTTGTACCTGATAGAACAGGGTACCGGCTCAACACAGAGATTGTAAAATCTCACGAAGGTATTGGGTGTTGCCCAGCCCACTGCAGATGTCTGCTAGAGAGGTGCCATTGGCCAGTGCCCATGAGGATGCACCATTCCTTGTAGAGAGGTCTGGGCCTGGGTGCCAGATTATGCCCCATCTCTGAGAAAGAAGGCTTCCTCAGAGGAATCTGCCAGATCTCGCTGTCGCAAGAAGCATGAGGTCCGAGAACCAATTCTAGTTGGGCCAGTATGGGGCCACGAGGGTGACTTGTTCCTCGTCCTCCCTGACTTTGCACAAGGTCTGTCTAAGAAGGCTCACTGGGGGGAATGAGTATTTGCACAGCTCCGGGGCCAGCTGTGTCCCAGCGCATCTATCCCGAGGGGGGATCCTCAGTACCTCAGCCGCTGTTGACTCCAGAGGAGGAGATGGCAGGCGAGTTGCAACATGCGCCGAGAGCGTGCGACGCCTTGGCGATTTATATATGCTTCTGTCGCTGTGTTGTCGGAAAAGACCAACACATGCTTGCCCTGGATCAATGGCAATAGTCTCCGCAGGGTGAGTAGTACAGCCAGCAACTCTAGGCAGTTTATGTGCTGAACCGGCGGCTGCATGCCCGTTGCATACAGCGCCCCAGCCCAGTTTGGAGGCGTCAGTGGTGACCACGACACATCTGGGTACTTGCTGTAGGGGAACTCCTGCCAATAGAAATGCAAGGTCTGTCCAAGGGCTGAATGAGTGCCGGCAGAGTGGCGTGATGGCTCCGAGTCTAACCCCATGCTGAGATAAGAGATGCTCTGAACCAGGGAGAACTTGCTCTTTTCCCAGTTGACCTGAAGCCCTAGACGGCTGAGATGCCTGTGCACGCACAGTGACTCCCTAGAGTGTGCTAGAATCAGCCAGTCATCGGGGTAGTTGAGTATGTGAATGCCCACTTACCTTAATGGGGCAAGAGCTGCCTCTGCGAGTGTAAAGGGGTTAAAGGGAAAGGAGGAGGCGAGAACCGGCTTGACAATATAAATAATATTTTAATTATAAACTTAACCAAAGAGACACACACACAGGTGTCGGATAGCTGTCCGTAAATCTCTCTCTCTGTCGCACTCTCTCTCTGTCGTGCTAATTAGCCGGATTAGGGGCAGGGTGTGCGGAATCATGTCCCGTTGCCGCCCTTCGCTCTTCCACAGACTGATCAAAAACTTTGTTGCAGTGTATAATGGGCTAAGACTACACTCTCTCACTTTTATTTTCACTTCGATCCATCTTTAACTCACAAAAACTAATTCTATATTATTAATAGTGCTGCGTATCGCAGATTTACTTCACAATATGATACACACGTGACATATATGATTCAATACATCGCAATCCATCACGTTATTAATCTAGCTACAGCAAACGAGCATGAGGGACGGGCATCCCCTTGCCACAAGGTGTCTCAGTCGGGTGCAGTTTCAATCTCTCCCCCTTCACGCGAATCATAGACGTGACACTGACCGCACAGAGAAAAGCCATTTTTGTAGTTTGTTTATGATGCACTTCCTTATTATTTGAACTTTAATAAAGGATGCTTTAAAGATATAATGCCAGCTTGTTTGCTTTTTAGATGCTCTGACATGCAAGTTTGCTGAAGTGGAATGCCAGATCCGGCTCTGCTTTATTTCACCATAACAGTGCATCTGTATTTCCTTATTTAGCATTTACATCACATATTTAGTGATCTACATCACCTGAAGATGTTTGGAAAGTTTAGAGTGCATCTGGACATGTGTTTTCTTCCTCTCCTCAGTCAGGTGCGAGCTGCTGTGCTCCTCTCTCATGTCATCATTAGAGTTTCATATGATCTCATGTTACATTAAATGAGATCAAACGAATATTCAACAACGAAAATTTTAGTAGACAATTTTTTATTGTCGATGTTGCCGATAACGTCGACTAATCGTTTCAGGCCTATTCTAAAGTTAAAGATGTCATATCATGAGGAATCAAAATTTCTTTGATCTTTTGAGATTTAGTTTGATGTATGAGAACATATTGTAACTGTCAGAAATTCCTCTCCAGTCCAAAAAGGCCATGATTCTTTCTGTACCTTTGCAAATTTCTGACATCAGACAGGTGCTATTATTCCCAAACACCAGAAGGACCAAAAGTAATATGTGGGAAAATCTGCAAAACCTTGTGCTGTTCCTGGCTGTAGTTACCACCTGTCGCATCGCATATCCTTCTGAAAGATTCTGAGGTTTGAAAAGAGTGGCTGAAGTTTATTTTTAACAAGGTCCCTGATAATTTCAGCCCATTCTTAACAGTTTGCGTAGTGTATTTTTAGCACAGATTGTGTTAATCTGTCACAATGTAATGCAGGCTTTGCAAAGAGTCTGTTATTGAAGGATGGCAGAGTTAAAAACTAAATTTGACCTGACAGCACCTGGCCGTTAACTTGTTTTTGGACTTGGAATGTACTTGGGTTTCTCTTTATGAACTATATTTTTGAGCTGTTTTTCCTGTTTGGATTTTTCAAAACCTTTTTGGACTCTTGGATGATATCTGCCATCCTTGTGTTGCTCTGCTTTTGGGTCTTGCCTCTCTCTATGGTCAAGTCCCTGCCTGTTACACAGGAGACCCAGGTTCTAGACCAGAAAACGTCGGACATTTGTGACAATAGCTTGTACTGTTGATGCTAGTAAGCATTCTTTCTTGACTGCTTTATCCAACTTTATCATCCAATGGATCATGATCATGAGCTGCTCTGTATGTCTAGTTGGCACATCTCTTCACTGAGAATTTGGATAAACTCTGCTCAACTTTGATGCATCAACAACAGTCGCTGTTGCTTATATCACCTAAAATTGCCAACTCTCTTTCAAAATGAATGACTTCTGGTCACTTTGTTGCTGCTAAACACTATTAGTGTGAAAGAGGTCTTCACATGTCCAAAACTTTGTGCCCAAACCCAAAGAGAACTGGAAATGTACTACCTGAACTGGACATGTCTATTATTTGAAAGCTTGGACCCATACCCATGCAGAACCGAGAAATGCTGGACCCTAAATTGACCCGTCTATTATTTTAAAGCTGGGACCCGGACCCGGCCAGGAGACAGACCCGATCGACACCGATTTCACCGCTGATTAACAAGTTAATTTACAAGTTGTGAAAACAAAAATTACCTAATGTAACATTAGTAGCATTCTCCCCTGTGCCTGACCATGACACATAGCTTGTCAAGAAAATTGGTAAAGTACATCCAGGTTTTCTGTGATTCCTTACTTGCATATTGAAACAGCATGGCTAATCCACTCATCATTTCAGCTTCAAAAGTCTACTTGCTGTTATGGTGACGGATGACAAACGCAACTTGTTTAGAATCAGCTTTGCAGTTTTTTGCATCTCACATATGATTACTTCACCTGTTTGTCCTTTTGAACTATAAAAATGATTGCTCGTTCATAACCACAGTTGCTAATGTTAGCATGGCTAATTTGCTAGCGTGTGCCTTAACTTCACTCTGCCTCTGATGCCACTCAGCTCGTTGTGGTCTTGTTTCACCTTGTTTCCCGCCTGTACTTTCTCATCCTAATAACAACATAGTTACAACACACACACACACACACACACACACACACACACACACACACACACACACACACACACACACACACACACACACAGCACCATCATCATCAGTGCTGTCTGATCACTGCTGGGTCTTCTCGGATCGACTCGGGTATTACACATAATGATAAACAGAGTCAGGACCCGCAGTAATAGAATGCGACCCAACCCGGATCCGGCTGACCATATAAAATGTGGATCCGAACCCATAGGAATACCGGGTCGGGTCTCAGATCTTGTGGTTAGGGTGGATCCAGGTAAGACCTCTAGTGTGAAAACCTTTTTAGAGCAGCAGCTACAGAAACCATTTAGATTTGGTGATTATCAATGAAAATGTTGCCACAAGTTACTTAAAGAAGTCATGATGTACTGTATTGTTTTTTTTTTTTTTAAATAACAGTTTTTTTCTTAGGTCCACTTATAATTTATTTTTTTGCACCAAAAAATATTATCATTTTCCACCTGTCTCTTTACGCATGACAGACATCCAACACATTGCATCCGAATCAAACTGTTACTCAAGCCCAGCAGCACTATAAACCTATAAATAACTATTCATGAATTGAATTGGAACTTATGGTTTTGCGATTGGGTCCAGTCATGTCCCATCTTTCAATAACACTTTGCAAAGCTTAAATCATATTGTGACTGGTTCAAAAGCAATCCTTGCTGAAATGTGCCAAAAATACATATAATTTACTATTATTTATTTATATTTATTCATTAAGCATTTTCTTTTATCCAAAGCAACTTACAAAATGAGAAAGTATACGACATGAGTGATTCATCTTAAGGAGACAGCATTACAAAGTTTCAGTAGAATCAGAAAAGTACTATCCAAGGCAAAGATTAGAGAGCAACAAGTTTATTTTATTATGATTGTATGATCAAGTGCTCATGAAAAAGATGTCTTTTAGACATTTTTTGAAGACGGCGAAGGAGTCTGTTTCACGGATGGAGTTAGGAAGCTTGCTCCTCCACCGAGGTTCAGTGAAGCCCAAAGTCCTGGAAAGTGATTTGGTTCCTCTTAGTTTTGGAACAAAGGTGCCATTCATTTGCAAACAGCAGCCTTCTGGTGGGAACGTAGCTCTGCAGGAATGATTTTTGGTAAGCTGGAGCAGACCCAGCCTTGAACTTGACACGTGCAGCAGCTAGTGTAGAGAGACAAGGTGGGGTGTAACATACTCTCTCTTAGGTCCATTGAAGACCAGACATGCTGCAGCATTCTGGATCATTTGCAGAGGCATAATTGCACACACAGGAAGGCCAGCTCAAATATCATTACAGTTATCCTGTCTAGATATGACAAGAAAATTAAGGAAGGGTGTGAAAATCTACATGAATGGGCTGTTTTCGAGATGTAGTTGGTGAAAATGAGTTGGCTGTTGATGGTTACCCCTAGATTTCTGACCATTTTGGATGGTGTTATAGTAGATGTAACCAGCTGATCAACAGCATGGTTGGCTGAAAGATATGGAGTTGAATGTGTTGTTCCTTCATCCAGGCAGAGATGTCTCCCAAATAGGCAGAGATCCGAGCAGTCAACGTAGGTTCATCGGGCTGAAGACACAAGTAGAGCTGAATGTCATCTGTGTAGCTGTCTTGGAGCGTGGTCATGTGTCTGTCGCTGGGGAGAGAGAAAGCGGTAGGGGTCATCACCTGGTGATTTAATGATACATAACACCTGTGTCTCATTACAGTGACTGCAGAGACGGGCTTGAAAAGCCACCGAGAACACCAGTGAGGGAGAGAGAGAATGAAACAAGAAAGCAAGTGATTGTCGTGTCCCAGTGAACCTCTTATCTGGCTGAAAAGCCTGAGATTGATTAATGTGACTGGAAATCCCAAAATCTGTTTGTGAAGCTGAACTTTAATTAAAAAGCTATAGTACCTGAAATGCTCCTGCTCCTTCTTGCCCATATCTGTTACACTGGTGCCGAAACCCGGACTAGAAAGTCGTCTGGTCGCCATGGACACCTCTCCACTGGGCGAAGTCATCCGTGCCCTGGCTAACATCCAAGAAACCCATCATCAAGCCCTGCTCGCTCAAGAAAGACATTTCCAGGAGCTCCTCCCGATCCAAGCCGAGGATCGACAGACTCTACGGGGCTGGCTTGCTTCAGGCGGATCCTCTGCCATGACCCCGGAGACAGTGACAAAGCTGCAACTCCCCCTTTCCAAGATGGGCCCTCAGGATGACCCAGAGGCGTTTCTGGGCCTCTTTGAACATGCAGTCACCGCCTCCGGCTGGCCTCAAGCCTAGTGGGCCCTCCACTTGTTACGGCTGCTCTCCGGGGAGGCACAACTCATGGCGCAACAACGGAGGACCGTCTGGACTATGGACAACTGAAGACCGCAGTCCTGCAATGGGTGGGCTGCACCCCCGAACAACATTGTCAGCGGTTCCTCTCCCTTACGCTTAGTGAAGTTGGCCACCCGTTTGTGTTTGCGCAACAGCTCTGGGACACCTGTCGAAAATGGGTACTTGTCAGGGAAAAGCACAGCATGGAGGATGTAATAGAGCTGATGGTACTGGAGCAGCTGACCATGTGACTGCCCAGTGAAACTGCGGTATGGGTCCATTGCTATCGGGTCTATCGCCCCAAGTCGGTGGATGATGCCGTCCAGCTGGCCGAAGCCCACATGGCAGTCAATCCCGCAGCCGGTGAGCAGTCCAAGTCTATTTTTCTCTCTCTCTCTCTCCTACTCCTCCCTCTCCCCCAAACCGGTGCCCCGCTTCTGCAGGCTGCACTACACGCCGACGTCTACCCCTCGCCGTCGTCATTCCCAGGGTGATGTCTCCGCCGCCACGGGTGCAGCCAGGGAGCCTGGGCTGGTCTGTTGAAGTTGCGGGGAACCTTGACACGCCCAGGATTGGTGTCCGGTAATTGAAGTCGGGGTGTTGCCCGGGCCAGAGTCGGGCGGTGGGGGTATGTGGAGCGAGATGTGGTCATGTGTCGGTGGGGGTATGTGGAGCGAGACGTGGTCATGTGTCTGTCGCTGGGGAGCGAGAAAGCGGTAAGGGTCATCACCTTGTGATTTAATGATACATAACACCTGTGTCTCGTTACAGTGACGGTGGAGACGGACTTGAAAAGCCAGCGAGAACACCAGTGAGGGAGAGAGAGAACGACACAAGAAAGCACTGATTGCCATGTCCCAGTGAACCTCTTATCTGTCTGAAAAGCCAAATGAACCTCTTATCTGGCTGAAAAGCCTGAGATTGATTAATGTGGCTGGAAAGCCTGAATTTTCATTAAAAAGCTATAGTACCTGAACTGCTCCCCTTTCCTTCTTGCCTGTATCTGCTACACTGTCGTAAGAGAACCCATGTGCTGGAATGATGGGTCCCAGTGATGTTGTGTATATATAGAAGAGAAGTTAGCCAAGCACTGAGCACATAGGCTTATCCCACTTAGTAGCTGATGTGACTTGGACACCTCAACTCTCCAGGCTACATTTTAAAGAGCTTCCTGAAAGATATAATCTATGTAATACACTATGAAATGAGCCTAACACATATAATCTATGGTTAAACATGCTACGCACTCAGTATAAACCTGCACTGATGCGTTCAGGAACTGTTAAACTTCTAGTACTCTTTCCTGATGTTGGGATCATTCAATACAGGTCTAAGCAGAGACGCTGGTCTTCCCAGCCACGACATCTCACATCTTTCATGCTTGTTTACAAAAAGGATAGGACATTGTTCTCTCGGTCAGTGGCAGCAGTGGAATGTAGCAGAACAAGGCGTGCTTTTGAAAGTTGAACTGATTCTGCTTTTAAAGCACACCGCACATTGCTGTAAACGCATCAAAATGGTCAAAGTTGTCCATCTAGTGCATGTTTACATAGACCAACAATTACAAATTATGCAGATGGATGCAAGAATGTGTTTATTCTCAAAACAACAAAACTCTGCGCATCTGAATGAAACAGAATTGTGATCTCCTTTTAAGATTAATAACTTCACACAGAGTCTTTAAAAAGCAGTGTGAGACGCATGACTTTGGTCAATGATGTCTTTCTAGAGCATATTTATGTAGAAAAAAGTAATAAAAAATAGAACAACTGGAAGGTGTCCTGTGTAAGGCCCCTTTGGAATGAAAAAATAGTATTTGTCCTGCTTTCACTCCAGCTTACCGATTTAGCATAGGTGGGCAGGCCAAGGGTGTGATGATGTAAAAGTAAGCGTTGATCTCTTGCTGTAGAGGCTATCATACATTGAGTACCCCGACTGATGTCACAAAATCACAGACATAGAGAATGAAACGTTTTTGTAGCTTGGTTTCAATAAATGCTTTTAATGCGTTGAGGAGGAAGTTTTGAGTTCTGAAACGTACAATATGTTTTTATAGTATAATTAACTCTTATATGTCAAAAGATCAATGAAAATGTTATGTCTCATGACATGTAGCCTTTAATATAAAGGTTTAAAAAAAAAAATTAACCATTAAAATATTTTTGTAATCTGGGTGGTACAAAAATTTTAAGGGGTTTTATTTTTAAAGGGGTCTCTGCAATTAACGAGGACATGTGACTTTGTAAATGAAGTCTGGCATCAACAATCTTTAACTAAAAGTAACATGACAGCATTTTTTGTGAAGGCATCTGAACTCTGCGAATGTTCCTGTCATTTCATTGTTATTTTTATGATTTCTACAAGCCAATATATATATATATATATATATATAAGAAAACATGGAAATATTTTATGTGGGCCCTAAGTTGGAAAACTTTCATTTTTGATTACATTAAGATTACATTTTTCCTCACAATTCTATGTTGAATGTGCTTGTACTGATCTTGTGCTCTGTTAAAGTTTTGCAGATCTCACGATGGCTTACAGAAATGTTTTTAATAAAATATAGCCTGCATTCTTTTGTTAACTACCAAGTTTGTAACATTCCTGCAAAAGAGGTCTGACCTTGTCTTTATTCACTAGAGCACTCTTACATCGGAATTTTACCTCTTGGTACAAGTGACCTTCTAGTGCTTTTCCAACTAAATAAAAGAAAAAATTAAAATCTTAAACTTTTTTTGCCTGTGTATAATTAATTGAGTGCTTGCATAGCTAGACAGTGTGAGATTTATTAAAGGCACAGGAAGCTCCCTCCATTTCTCCCTTTTGTGTCTTTTTCAGTTTGTTGCCTGCTGTGTTTCTTTTCTAACAGCTACTCTCTCATTATGACTGTCCTGCTTCTCTGATACCATCCATCTGAAACACACTCGTTATTGATCTGTTTTTTTCAAACTCCCTCGTTCTTTTTTTTCGGTTAGAAATATCAGCTCTGCTATAAAAGCTGTACAGTAGTGTTGTCGCTCACCTGCGACCTCTCACTAGCTGATGCTTCCAACAAAGCAGCCATTTGCCGAGGCCTAATCGATGAGATGTTTTCTTGTTTGTTTTTTAATGGTCCATTTATGGCTGATGCGGTTCTCCAGCTAAAAAAAAAACAAAACCCAGCAACAATAACCGCACCAACAAACAATGAAAAGCTATCGCTCTCATTCTTTGACTGGGGTGCACTGGTAAAGATTTTTTCCTCTTTATCTCCTAGCTTTGTTATTGTGGACAGGACAGAATATTGATCTATTTGTAGTTGCACTCTAAATGCTGAACAATGTGGGGCTGGCAGACTATTTAGTATTAGTTGTTGCCAAAATAATTAGAATTTTTCAGAGAAATTACGTATCAAGCTCTCTGTGCTCATTTAAAATAATGGGCGCAGAGGGGGTTCATAATGGAAATGGGAAGTAGATTTGGAGCTATTATTGGCTTTTATATTTAGACCGTACTGCTTCTCATCACTGCCAATCATAATTCAATAATAAGTATTTAAAAAGTGGTGTTCACTGTTTTTATTGGTCTGCTACTCAACCTGAGCCCAATGGGGCCCAACAAGCTTTTGGGTTTCAGGCCGGGTCCGAGTCAGTTTTTAATTATAAATATTTGCATTGATTTCAGCTTTGTAATTATGGAAAAAATACCATTATTTTATATATATTATGTTTTTATTTTTTAACATAACACATTTTGAGTACACGCGCACACTCACGCCATCTTTGAGTCAGAACCTAGCGAACTGTTTGCGAGGGAATTTGTATCAGCGTTCAGTTTGACAGTACCAATTGGGTTGGGTCAATACAGGACACAAGATCTTGTGTACGGGCCGGGTTCAGGCTTCAGCATAATGCCTGTGCATTTCTCTAATAAAGAGTGGATTGTTGTTTGGTACTTAACCCTAAAATGGTTTTGTATTATACAGTAGCGTTGGCTTCGAGTCCACCTTAGTCGAGTCAGAGTCCAAAAGGGGCTGGCGGAGTCCATAACAGGCCAAGTCCGAGTCAAGTCCAAATGAATCTATTCATGAATCTGAATTAAAATTTTAACCGTAAACTCGACATCAATATTTGAAGCTTATTTTAACCTTCACAACTAAGAAAATCAGTTTGTCAGAAAATCAGTAGACACTGAACATGGTATCTTTATGTTCTTGCACTTTTAAGGGTCAATAGTTGTAGATGTTTGCACAGCTTTCTTAGGTCTCTTCGACGCACACGTACTACAGTATATGCATACTGTACACATATGTACCCTAATTCATTTGTGCTTAAACGGGCTGTTAAAGTGTAAAAATAATGGCATGTAACAGATCTGTGCCATTTGTGTCAGTTTCACAGCGGAGTCAGAACGTGAGAGAGAGGAATGGACGGAGGCAGTTCAGGAGGCCATTGTAGAAACGTTGTCCAATTACGAGGTGCTGGAGAGGGTTTGGTTCAACAAGTCTAACAGGAAGTGCGCTGACTGTCATGCTCCTGAGCCAGAATGGGCGTCAGTTAACCTCAGTGTGGTCATCTGCAAAAATTGTTCAGGTGAGAAAAAAATCTGACTGCACACAAAGATCAGACCAAGAGCAAACACACAAAGCCTTAGAATGGAAGGTGGACACATACATGCATCACAGAAAATGACAAAACAGCCGCACACCGATTCATTTATATTTGCCTGTATATTTATGTTTATATAGATAAGATATAGTTTGAGCATACTTAAAGAATTTTTCTTAAAGGATAGTTCACCCCAAAAACAAAATTCTCTAATAATTTACTTACCCATATGCCATCCCAGATGTGCATGACTTTCTTTCTTTTGCTAAACACAAATTAAGATTTTTAGAAGAATATCTCAACATTGTTTGTCCATACAATGCAAATGTATGGTGGCCAGAACTTTTAAGCGATATGATAGGTGTAGGTGAGAACAGATCAATATTTAAGTTTCACTTTCACTTCCACATTCTTCTTTTGTTTTTGGCGATTCACATTCTCTGTGTATAGTGCCACCTACTGGGTAAGTAGGAGAATGTATAGTAAAAATTGACTTAAAGGGGCACCAACTTCTTGTTCATATCGTCTTAGGCTTACACTGACACCTAGTGGCCTGGATGCAGTATGATTTAAAATCTATAGTTTTCAGTTACTGATGCCATTGTAAAAATTCACAATACACAGACAGCCATGATAACTTTAACCAATGAGTGAAAGTGTCAAATAACAGGATGGTTACTGCGATTAAGCGAGTAGTATTCGGCTGGTCATATGATTCTAACATGGCCGCCCCCGTGAGGGGACCCTCTCCATGTAGAATAAAACTGCTTTTATAATGTTACTGATATGACTGGAGTCTTCATCTCATGTGAGTTCTCATGATGTCCTACATATAGTATGTTTCAAAATTCAAATGTATTTCTTAAGGAGTACAGCTTTTTTAATGTGGAAAAAATGACTTAGTGGACCTTTAAATAGTCTCTTTGGACCTTCAAAGTTCTGGCCACCATTCACTTGCTTTGTATGGACTTACAGAAAATATTTGTTTGTGTTTAGAAGAAGAAAAAAGTCATACAAATCTGGGATGGCATGAGGGTGAGTAAATAATTACAGAATTGTAATTTTTTTGGGTGAAATATCCATTTAAGAAAAGTCCTCTAGGTACTGCACATTCTTTGGATTCACTGCTCAGTATAAAGCAGGGACTCATGCACAAAAGCAGTCATTGATCATCGAGGAAGCAACACATCATATTAAGTACAACTTTTACATAATAACTTTTAAACAGGATCATTTGTGTAAATACAGTTATAGTTTTGTGTTGAGTAATATACCTATTAGTAAATATCTGTTATGTCAAAAAGCTTCATCATGGCAATAATAATTATAAAACAAAATGCAAAGTGTAACATCTTGCAGATTCTGCAAGGCGGATGTACACTTAAGCTTTCAACTGTACATATACAGTGTGTGCAAAATCCATAAGTGCTTCTAGCCTTACTACACCATTTCTCCCCCTCTCAGTTTTCCCAAATATAATTGCCATTTCTAAGATTATTCTGACCACCCGCTGACACCACAAATTATTTAATTATTTCAGTTGTGGGGCCATTTAATATTACATTAGGTCATGATACAAGAGGAAAGACTGGCTGAACGTGTGCGAAGTGTGCTGAATAAGCCACACAGTGTGAAGACATTTTTCTTAAATGTGTACGCAGCCTTCATGGAATCTGTGGCACAGACACTTTAATTAGCTGTGCCACTGTCTCCGACGATTAGGAGAGAGAGAATATAAAAAAGTAACAATTAAATGAGAGCAAATTGTCCTCAGTAGGTGACAAAGAGTGTGTGAAAGAGAGAGACAGTTGAAGTGATTTTTTCTTTCCCACAATCCATCTACACATTTATAATACTTATCTGATGTTCCTCCTTGTTTTTTTTATTTTTTTTACCCTGTCTCACTTTCTCTCACTCACTCTCTGATATCAATCGGGATTGGTTGGCTCTGTGACAGATATTTGGGTTTGTCTGTTTCTTTACATGTTTTAATGGCCATAAGTTCTTTAAATCGAAAGCTGTGATTGGAGACATTCACACTGCTGTTTCCATAGAAACTCGGAGAATGTAAATATTTCAACTCTTCATTCCTTTTACTAGTTTGGTATAAGGAAACAAAAAATTATATTTCAAGAAGTTAAAGGGATAATTCTTTCATCATTTACACAGCCACATGCCATCCGAGATGTGTTTGACTTTTTCCCTCTGCTGAACACAAAGATTTTTTGAAGAATAACTCAGCTCTGTTGGTCCTTACAATGCAAGTGAATGCTGACCAGACCTTTGAAGCCCCAAAATGCACTTAAAGTCAGTGTAAACGTAATCCATAAGACTCCAGTGGTTAAATCCGTGTCTTTAGATGTGATATGATAGGTGTGCATGAGAAACATATAAATATTTAAGTCTCTTTTTACTATAAATCTCCACTTTCACTTTCACTTTCACATTTTGTGCCTCTCACTGTGTGTTTAGGGTACTTATATGTCTTGGAAGTTTACATAGATGGCACAACAAAACCCTTACTGAGTCCCTTTAATGCACACACAGACAAAAACAACTTTAGTCCCGTCGACTCTAATGATATTTGATGGCAAACTGGTACTCTAAAATGCTGCTATTTATGCTGAAAAATCACACACTCCATATTAAAATATGTGTTTCTCCCTGCCATGTTTAATTCATCTGTTTCACACACAAACAACGACAATGACAGTGCCTGGAGATCATTGAAATAAATGCGCAGACCAAATAACAATTAATTACTTATGATTCATTAGCAATTAATGTCTTTTTCGTGCCTTTCATTTGCAATTATAGCTGTGGCAGGCTGGAGAAAAGAGTGCCAGGAAAGGATAGGATGAAATGTATAATGAGTGCAAGTCTTTCTGTGTGTATATCATATGAGTCATTACTTTTATACGCTTTCAGATTGAAGCTGTGTTTAGTTTCGCATGGAAGTGAGACTAACAGTTTCTCTTCACAGGAACACTATATCATCTGTATACTAACACAGCTTCAAGACTGTTGGACTATTGTTGGCTGTTTAATTAACTCCATCCAAGTTTTGCACTGTTTTGTTATCGGCAAAGTGAAAACGTGCAAAAAAAAAATTGCTGTCTTCTGCCTGTTTCCATTCATATGGCCTTTTATCAATAAAAACGATGTGTGTGATGATGTCATGCTTAAAAAAAAAACCTTTGTTGCATACGTTTTAGTGTATTGCAAAAGAAATCTGCCCTTAAGCTGTCCCATACAGAAATGTATGTATATCGCTAATTGTGTACCTTTCGCCTTCCAGATGTCCCTAATTCTTTCCTCCGAAGTTTTGATTAAATGGGGAGAGTATTGAGACAATTTATTGAAATTAGCCAACAAATAAATGTAATCAGAAGAGGAGGAATTGCAGTCAAAAGGGAGCTGTTGCCCTTCTGATAGGACTGTAACATTGGTCCTGATGTTGCGTCTAGCGCAGGTTGCCACCGACCGGTTCCGACCTGAAAGCGGATCATCATGGCCCTGTTTAAGATGGCAACCTGCACCAAGTAGTGGGGGAAACTTTCAGTCTTAGTATAAGGACCGTCCATCCATGTGTAGATGAGGTGTGCACAGCTATTATAGAAAAATTGATGTGGTGTAATATCAGAGTTTACATATGATACATTCATGATATTCAATAGGCTATTATGAACGATCATCTAATCTAAAGCATCGCCATCACAACTGCATTATGTCTCGCATATTTCTCCAGCAACTTTTAACAACCAACTGACTTTGATTGTCATCTAAAATGTAATTTTAGCATCATAATGCAATTTACATTTTCTGAGGAAGCTCAGCAGATGTGATCCGAGGTAAAGTGGTTTAGATTTAAAATATTTAAAAGTTTTAAAATGTTCAAAAGCTCGTTTTCTGAAAGTGAACTCGACATTGGACAAATAGTTTTATCTAGTCTTGAAAAAAGTGCAGAACTTTCTGAGAATGTCATTCAGCCGAATCTTTTCATCTACAGAGCAGGGTAACTTAAGTTTGTGTAAAGAGAAGTTTGTTTTTTCATTTGATCATTTTTTTTGTTATTATTTAATGTTTTATTCGTTTGGTAATTTATTTTATTTAATACAGCGAATTTTAAAAGTAAGCTAAACAATCATTTGATAGAACTGGGTTTGATGTTAGTGTTCCAAAAATAGCACACTGAAGCTTTTCTCCTAGTTTTGTGTATTTATTTTTAATTTAAAACATCATTGTGCTCAGAAATTGTTTGTTTTTTGTATTGTGGACTAATTTCATGACTGCCATCTATTATTTTGAATGGTGTGGAAAAGAAACTTTAATAAAACTATGAGTTTGCGGCATCGTTTGCAGCATCGGATCTGTGCAGGTATGCCGTTAAGACCAACCCATAACAGTGCGAGTAATGCATCAAGTACAATGATTTACCTTGTCATCATGATTAACACAGGCTAACTATTGG
Organism: Moxostoma hubbsi; assembly: GCA_032164185.1. Classification (NCBI taxonomy): domain Eukaryota; kingdom Metazoa; phylum Chordata; class Actinopteri; order Cypriniformes; family Catostomidae; genus Moxostoma; species Moxostoma hubbsi. The sequence goes on along the minus strand of JAVLUX010000003.1, from coordinate 14,652,756 downwards.
GGTAAATTCTGTCATATGACACTATTTTTGCGTTAATGCCAATTTTCTCGACAAAAAGTGTTTCCAAACCAGACTTTCGTGACATTTGAAGTATCAATATAGAGTTTATGTGCTAGAGTTAAACGCAAAAATATGATGTCGACACTTGTGAAATTTGAGTGATAATTTGCATTTACATCAGCTATATCGGTACACTTTTTGATGAGCTACTCTTTTTTTCCTTGGATGGAAACTAAACTACTGTTATAGTTGTGCAAATTTCAGATTAGTGTCTGTTTCCAGGTCAGCATCGGTTCTTGGGCCCTGGTATCTCAAAAGTTCGCAGTATGAAGTTAGACAGCAGCATATGGACCAATGAACTTATTGAGGTAACAATCTCTCAAATTCTGAATGCATTGATTTTAAAGGTGCACTCAATATTTATTTATTTTGCTTACAGCACCTTTAATGTGTTCCGCATGTAAAAAAATGTCCAAGATAAAGTGAGTAATATACGAATGGTCATGTGATCTCAATATTGCAGGCCCCATGAGGCGACACACTATATGCAAAATAAAAATGCTTTTATTATACAATTGTGCATGATTTATTTTTGTTTCAAAAGTGCTGTTCATTTAGTTGTGTAAAAGTAGAAAAAAATGTCTAACTGCACATTAAATGGATAGCCTACCCAAAATCTAAAAATCTGTCATTGTTTACTCACCCTATTGTTGCTCCAAATTTGCATAACTTGTATGTTCTTCCATGGAACACAAAAGGAGACATTCAGAATGTAAGCCTCAGTCACTGAAGTTAACATGTTGTCCTGTGTGTCACAAAAGGAAGTAAGTCATACCGATTCGCAATAACGTGTGGGTGAGTAAACAATGACAGAATTGTCATTTTTGGGTGAACTATCCCTTTAAGTAATTAAATTAAATGTATTTATCTCACATTCTGTCAATGTCCATCTCTTTAGCTGTTTCTAGAGGTTGGGAATCAAAATTCAAACAGCTTCTGGGCAGCAAATCTTCCCCCAGAGGAAGAGCTTTGCAAGCAGCCATCGTCAGAGCAACGGGCACTCTTTATTCGCAGGAAGTACAAGGAGAGGAAGTACAAGAAAGTTCTGGAAGGTCTAAACACCCAGGAGGAACTCAACAAGGTGTGTGTGAGTGTGTGTGTGTTTGTGGTGTGTGCGGTAATGTTGGCCTTTGACTCAGTGTTATTTTTTTCTCTGCCTCATTAAAAGGCCCATTAGGCCAGAAGGAAATGTTTGTGGTTGTGTGTGTGTGTGTGTGTATGTACACTTGTTGTTGTTCCGCCTCACCTGGTAGCCCAGGTGTAAATCAGTGTTACCATAGTAACAGACTCCCACAGATTTACGGATCAGGTTACCAGAGTTTTACTAAAACTATACTAACATTTTGCTTTTGCATAGCACAGTAAAATGCACCTTCAATCAATGTGCTGTAAAAATGTACATTTTGTCTGTTTAAACGTAATTTTAGAGGACAGTAAAGGCAGACAGCAAAATCAGGATCTGAACATGACCCAGGCCAAATTCGAACCCAGATCCCAGTGAGCCAACTGCTCTTGTACTGTATATGACATTACCATAGCTCCGAGAGAGAGAAAACACCATGTATTTTTAATGCCAGAAATTACAGATATTGAAAGGAGATAATTGATGTGTTTTGAATTAACAGGCTTCCCTGTGTATATGCATAATAATTACCACATCACTACACTGAATTTGTATGCGTGTTTTGATTGGTCCTGCTGAGTTTGTCCATATTGCTCTTTCCCTAAGCCAAAAAGACGCTGTTTTCCTCAATATCAGCACAAACAGAGATCAAGCCTGCTTTAGTTCCCCAGAGACGAGGGGAAAGAGAGGATTGGAGAGGGGAGGGGAAGTGGAACTGTGGATTAGGTGTGTGTGTGTGTGTGTGTGACTGTAGCATCACTGGGGAGTTTTCAGGGCTCTTCTAAAAAAGTTGTACAGTTGCTAACTGTGTGTGAAGCTAAAGTCAGAGAGAGAGAGAGAGAGAGACACAGCGAGAAACACGAGGGAGAAAGAGAGATAAAGAAAGTCTAGGTACATCCAGAGGTGAGATTAGATTATAAATGGAAGGGTGTGTTTGGGAAACAAACAGAATGCTCTAAAAGCAATCCACCCCTGTTCTCAAAGTTTCTTGTTCAAGCTCTGATGTGATTTAAAGGTTTGTCTTAAGTTTTTTTTTGCAATTTTTGTCTGATACTTTTGTTTAACTTGAAAGTTTTGAGTTTATAAGATAAAATAAAAAAATAATAACATTCTAAATGTTTTTGTGTGTACAGTGTTTGTGACTGAGTTTTTCACAGTAAACATATATGACATTTTTATATATGGAATCACTACTTTTCTTTTTGTGAATTTATACTCATAAACTCCAATTAGACTCGTTAACTCTGTGACCTCCAGAAAGTCTCTTCAGCATATGAGACCTAGTGAACACACACATGCACATCAAGGGATGTTCTGAGTGGTTGTGTCATTGAGGTCACACAGGCTCTGAATGAACAGGAAGTGCTGTAATGCTTTCCCATCAGGATTCAGAATTGAATTTCAAAGTCCTTTTAAATTCAAACAAAATTTTTGCTTAGAAGTTTGCTTGAAATCTTTGCAAATTTATAAAAAAAAAAAATTAAAAAAATTCACATGTACATAAGTATTCACAGCCTTTGCTCAATACTTTGTTGAAGCACCTTTGGCACCAATTACAGCCTCAAGTATTTTGGGGTATGATGCTACAAGCTTGGCACACCTATTTTTGGGCAGTTTCTCCCATTATTCTTTGCAGGACCTCTCAAGCTCCATCAGGTTGGATGGGGAGCGTCGGTGCACAGCCATTTTCAGATCTCTCCAGAGATGTTCAAGTCTGGGCTCTGGCCGGGCCACTCAAGGACATTCACAGAGTTGTCCCGTAGCCACTCCTTTCTTATCTTGGCTGTGTGCTTAGGTTCGTTGTCCTGTTGGAAGATGAACCTTCACCCCAGTCTGAGGTCCAGAGCGCTCTGGAGCAAGTTTTCATCAAGGATGTCTCTGTACATTGCTGCATTCATCTTTCCCTCGATCCTGACTAGTCTCCCAGTTCCTGCTGCTGAAAAACATCCCCACAGCATGATGCTGCCACCACCATGCTTCACTGTAGGGATGGTATTGGCCAGGTGATGAGAGGTGACTGGTTTCCTCCAGACATGACGCTTGCCATTCAGGCCAAATAGTTCAATCTTTGTTTCATCAGACCAGAGAATTTTGTTTCTCATGGTCTGAGAGTCCTTCAGGTGTCTTTTGGCAAACTCCAGGAGGGCTGTCATGTGCCTTTTACTGAGAAGTGGCTTCCGTCTGGCCACTCTACCATACAGGCCTGACTGGTGGAGCGCTGCAGAGATGGTTGTTCTTCTGGAAGGTTCTCCTCTCTCCACAGAGAAACGCTGGAGCTCTGTCAGAGTGACCATCGGGTTCTTGGTCACCTCCCTGACTAAGGCCCTTCTCCCCCGATTGCTCAGTTTGGCTGGGCGGCCAGCTCTAGGAAGAGTCCCGGTGGTTCCAAACTTCTTCCATTTACGGATGATGGAGGCCACTGTGCTCATTGGGAACTTCAATGCTGCAGAAATGTTTCTGTACCCTTCCCCAGATCTGTGCATTGATACAATCCTGTCTCGGAGGTCTACAGACAATTCCTTGGACTTCATGGCTTGGTTTGTGCTCTGACATGCATTGTTAACTGTGGGACCTTATATAGACAGGTGTGTGCCTTTCCAAATCGTGTCCAATCAACTGATTTTACCAAAGGTGGACTCCAATCAAGTTGTAGAAACATCTCAAGGATGATCAGTGGAAACAGGATGCACCTGAGCTCAATTTTGAGTGTCATGGCAAAGGCTGTGAATACTTATATATATTTGATATTTTTTTTTACTTTTAATAAATTTGCAACGATTTCAAACAAACTTCTTTCACGTTGTCATTATGGGGTATTGTTTGTAGAATTTTGAGGAAAATAATGAATTTAATCAATTTTGGAATAAGGCCATAACAAAATGTGAAGCTCTGTGAATACTTTCCGGATGCACTGCATATATATATATATATATGGATTGCTGTTTCTTAGCATATGGGGGCCCTAAGTGAATTCCTACTTAGAGGAGTCCCACTCACCCACACAAGAATGACACCACAATACAGTCTTAAACAAATTTGAAGATAGATAGATAGATAGATAGATAGATTAACTTAATATATTTTTATGGTTGTGTTAATTATGACGTCTAGAAAAATATGTCGGTTAATAATTTTGATTGAGAAAAATATTAATTTTGGCTATTTATGCCAAATTATTTCAGGGAATAAACAGGCATAATTAGTCCAAATTAATAATGTCATTTAATTTAATTCTTGTCATTCCAATTGTGGGGTGAGTGCAATTCCTTTCAAATTCCAGCTCATGAATCAAAAAGAAGCCAGTTTTTAAATTAGAAATTTTTTCTCAACCCTGATTTCCATAACTCAGATTTACATGTCGGCAGGTATAGGCATTAGATACATATTTGTGGTTTTGGATGTGTATGTGTGTGGTTTACTGTCTCAGTGTCCTTGTTCTCAGTGGATCTGACTTGTTTGAGGGGGATCGATAGCTTGGCTGGATCAGGCTATGTTAGATGAAAGCAGTGTTCGACTAAATTACACTCGTCCGCTCACTCTTTCTCTGTCTCTCTCTTTCTGCTTTTGGAGAGACACACACTATTGTATTTATTGACTTCTTCCCCCTCCATCTCTTTTTAATTGGACAGACAGTATTCTTTATATGGATGCCCCATTTCCTGTCAATGTCAATGTTTTTTTCTGCTAGAATGCTAAACCATTCTGCTGCATTCAACAAATGTTTGATTTTCAAAGCTGCAATAGGAATGGCGCTTTTAACACTATTGAAAGTTAATTCATCATGTGCTGTCAGTTTATGTGTATTCTTTGTACATAGCCTTGAATGCGTGTTAGGGCTGGGCTATACGTCTTAAAAAAATAAAAATATTTTTCAGCCTGTTGACGATATTCAATATCACTATAATTATTTATTTTCTCTCTCTTTTTTTTTAAACATTTCATCCACACAGCCATTGTAGCCAAGTAGATTAAATATTTTAAAGACATTAAATAAAAATATAATAATTCGTTTTTCATTTAATAAACAAAAGGTAGAATGAAATTCAATCATTTTCATTGATGTGCACTTTACATTTATATTTCATACACAATGATACATAGTAGCTTAATAAAAAAGCATTACTTACCTTCAAATGTTTTTACTGTGCACAGCTACTTAAGTTACCTATTTTTGAAACCCCAGTTGAACATTGCATGCTACTAAATTATTACTGTGGGACACATTGTAATATAATGCTGAATCATTATTATTTTTCTGATTATTAGATTTGCGTTGTACAAAAGTAATATATTTCTGCCCTGTTTACTTCAGAGTCATCTGGGGCTTTTATTTTGACACCAAAAGTGCCGCAGTATTTACATAAACTTCACAATGAGCTTTTATTTCGACACAGGAATGGTAATAGACCTTTTTCACACTTCCGGTTTTGTATCGCTGAAGTAATAATAATTTTTTTTGAACAATATCAATTTACAAAAACAAATAGGGAACAATATCGCTGAAGTAAATGATTGCAGGTAAAACTTCGACAGCGGTGAATGGGAGTCAACAGCAAATATTATTTTCACTTACTCATTTGCTCCAAGAACACAAGAAAAACTATTACATCTTTGAATTCATTTCCAGAATATTTTTTTGTTGTTGTTGTTGAAAAAAATATAATAAAAATTGATTGCGCTGGATTAAGAGTCAAATGGGAGACGCCAAATTTACTGTCACGGTCTCGGCAGCTGTAATCGAAACCCCCTCGCAGCTGTAGTAATTTGTTTTTTAAAACTGATTCCAGGGTAATATAACACAAAGCGTAATGTTATAAACGTACACTCAATATTAAAAAAATTAAAAATAAAATAAAGTTGCTAGATTCACGCAGCTAAATAAGGTGGAAACTCGTCATCACAGTCTGTGAAAAAGGTCTATGTGTATTTGTCAGTTTACAATGTACTACATTTCATTAATCTCACATTTGTAGGTTTGTATAATAACTTGTAACAGTTACTAATGTTTGGAATTGTGCGAATGGTTGAACCTACATTACTTTGATTTCACAATGCGCGTGAACTGATCCGAGAGCGCCGCCGTATGCGCGTCCACACAGATCAGCGCGTCACTGGTGTGTTCTGAATAACACACAGACCGTTTATCTGTTTTAAATCACATATGACCAACTTGCCATTTTGATGTTCTTTTATTTTATTGTGCAGCCCTGGAGGATCGTGAAATTAGTATATTAATGCGCTCTTTATGAAACTTGATGGCCAAATGAAAGCGCATTAAAATCATCCCGATATTGGTCAATTTTACATCATCAGAAAAATGATCTAGATTGTATCGTTAATATTCGATATATCGCCCAGCCCCCCCTTTTGTCTTTTCTTTTTTGCTGTGATGTGCAATTGCGGGGATACTGTGCAAAACATTACTCGTTTGTTTTATGCTTCCAAAACAATTTAGTCAAAATCTGTTAGTCAGCTAGATAATATTTCCTTGTTCAGAATTCAGCAGGATATGCAAACAACATTAGTAAGTATCAACATTGTTCAATATATTAATACAAAACCAAATGTTTTCATTTGAAAGGTATAAAAATACATTTATATAATCATTTGACTCAACATTTCAACTGTGTTAGCCAGCTAGATAACCTTGGTGACATATTTACATTATTCACAACAACAATGTTCAATACACAAAAAAAAAATCTAAATGTTTACGTTTGCAATACATATAAACATACACAAGATCAGCAGACGTAAGATTGTACAGTAATAGTGTAAGCACTGATATTGTGTCATTGGGCAATCTGTATTTTTGCTCTCTGAATCATCTATATAAAATTAAAAAAAAATGTTCCTGTGTGTGTGTGTGTGTGTGTGTGTGTGTGTGAAGGCCCTCTGTGCTGCGGTGGTTCTGCCTAATGTCCTGCAGACCATGGCCCTGGTTTTCAGTGGGGCAGACGTAATGTGTGCGACGGGTGACCCTGAGCACTCCACTCCATACCTGCTGGCTCAGAAAGCAGGCCAGAGACTGCAGATGGAGTTCCTCTACCATAACAAGCTCTCAGGTGTGTGTTCTCATGAAGCAGTGTCTGTCATAAGTACAGGTATGGAGATAAAACAGTATCAAAACATATCACAAATGCACACAACAATCACACAAATGTACGTAGCAGATCCACACACGCATACGGCAATTTACAAATGCACGTAACAGATTCACACTCCCTCACACATCAATTCACAAGTGCATGCAACAGATCCACATACGCACAAGGCAATCCACAAATGCACTATGAATTGAGCAGATGTGTGGATCTGTTGTGCACATTTGTAAATTGAGAGCGCATGTGGATCTGTTGCATGCATTTGTGGATTGCCTTATGCCTTATGCATGTGAGGATCTGTTGCATGCATTTGTGGATTGCCTTGTGCATGTGAGGATATGTTGCATGCATTTGTGGATTGCCTTATGCATGTGAGGATCTGTTGCATGCATTTGTGGATTGCCTTATGCATGTGAGGATCTGTTGCATGCATTTGTGGATTGCCTTGTGCATGTGAGGATATGTTGCATGCATTTGTGGATTGCCTTATGCCTTATGCATGTGAGGATATGTTGCATGCATTTGTGGATTGCCTTTTGCATGAGAGGATCTGTTGCATGCATTTGTGGATTGCCTTGTGAATGTGAGGATCTGTTGCATGCATTTGTGGATTGCCTTGTGCATGTGAGGATCTGTTGCATGCATTTTTGGATTGCCTTATGCATGTGAGGATCTGTTTGTTGCATGCATTTGTGGATTGCCTTTTGCATGAGAGGATCTGTTGCATGCGTTTGTGGATTGCCTTATGCATGTGAGGATCTGTTGCATGCGTTTGTGGATTGCCTTATGCATGTGAGAATCTGTTGCATGCATTTGTGGATTGCCTTATGCACGTGAGGATCTGTTGCATGCATTTGTGGATTGCCTTATGCATGTGAGGATCTGTTGCATGCATTTGTGGATTGCCTTATGCATGTGAGGATCTGTTACATCCATTTGTGGATTGCCTTATGCATGTGAGGATCTGTTGCATGCATTTGTGGATTGCATGCAACAGATCCTCACATGCATCCTCTCATGTGAGGATCTGTTGCATGCATTTGTGGATTGCCTTATGCATGTGAGGATCTGTTGCATGCATTTGTGGATTGCCTTGTGCATGTGAGGATCTGTTGCATGCATTTGTGGATTGTTGTGTGCATTTGTGAGATGTTTTGATGCGATTTTATCTCAAAACTGTCGTAAGTACAGGACAGGTTGAAAAATAATTTCAAGGAATAGATCACCTGAAATTATTATTCTGTCATCATTTACTCACACACCCTCATTCTAAACCTGATTGATATTTCATTTTCTGTGGAATATTTGCATTGGTGTCCTGCTTTTTATGTACTGTACTGCCTATGTGCTGATTGGTTAAATGATTGGAGGGGCCATGATTGGTGCTCAGATTCAAATTGTCATCACAACTGGTATTACTCACAGGCTAATGGAGGATTCACTTAACCCTACCTCCAAACATCATCTCCCTTGAAAGTGTCTATAATTAGCAGTAGTTTGTGTTTGTGTGTGTCTAGACTTGATTGCATTGAACTGTCATTACATTGCTCATTTGGGCCCTTTAAAGGAAGTGTGCCAACTATCCTAATTAGGCTATCTGTTTTACATTGCCAATATTTTGTAAAGCTCACATCGTAACACCAGCAGGACAACATTCCTGTAACCTCTAAATCTGCATGGAGTTGTGGCCTCATTAACTTAATGGCTTGTTTATGTGATTCTCAGTCAGATAATCCAATCATATTCTTATTTACACACACACACACATACTCACATGTTGGTGCGGATATCCTTATGAGGACTCTCCACAGACATGATTTTTATACTGTATGAACTATAGGTTCTATCCCCTAACCCTGCTCCTAACCCTCACAAAAAACGTTCTGCATTTTTATATTTAAATTTTTTTTTTTCTTAAAGGATTAGTTCACCCAAAAAATTTGAATGTCATAATTTACTCACTCCCATGCTATTCAACACAGTATTATTTTCTTCTGGGTAGTACAAGTGAAAGATCCTAAGCACAATGTCCGACTTTTTTTTTTTTCCATACAATGAAAGTCAATAGTGATTTTAAATACCAAGCTCCAAAGTAGCACCATAGAAGTATTATAAAAGCTAACTCATGGGTTCAAAAGGTTCAGTTCAGTGTAAATGTTGTGTGGTACATACCCAAAAAAGTCATTGTTCACTGATAATCTTCCCCTCTGCCAATGCTCTCAAATATCATTATTCATTGATAATCTTCCCCTCTCCCAGTACTCTCAAATATCATAAACTGGATAAAGGGTTAACTATTAAATGTATAGTTCACCCAAAAATGAAAATACATTCATTATTTACTTATACTATTCTTTATAATTCTTTATACTCTATTCTTTTTCAGGACACACTTGATGATGTCATACAATGGAAGTGGATGGTGACCACCTCTTCAAGTTTCAAAAAGATGCAAAGTATAATTAAGAAGTCTAATAAATTATTCTATGTGACTCAGTATTACAATGCCATCTCGCGAGAGGGGGCAGCAAAACTGCTGCTCTTGTGCACTCTCGTGAACACGCACATGAGAGCAACGGATGGTCAAGATTTTCACTAAATAATAAATTAGTTTTTGGTTTGTTTCTCACCAAACCTTATCCTATGCCATTAGAACAAGGCATGCATCACATGGAATAATTTATTAGACCTCTGAATTATACTTTTGCATCCTTTTGAAGCTTGAAAGGATGGTCACCATCCACTGCCATTGTATTACATCACTGAGTTATCTTTTTTTCTTCTAATTTTTTCCCTTTGTGTACTGAAAAAGAAAGTCATATGCTATTCCTGTATTTGTAAGTTTTGTTGTTCCTTTGGATTACTATATTCCAAGGAATAATACACATGAATACTTTTGAATATATTGATTATGCAGGTTCTCAATTTGCATGTTTAAATCATGTGTGCAGAGATTTCCAAATTAGACTCCTCTCTATCCTATCTCATTATCACTTTTAATCCCCATCATTTGAACAGAGAGGTATAAGTGTCTGGAGGGAAGAGAGGGATGAATGGAAAGATCCCTCAATTAAAAGGCTTTTCAATTAAAGTTATTTGAGCTTTTTCCATGTTGGAGACTGGAAGTGCATGATAAAATCTTGCTGGGGCTGCCGGCCCTCCCGAACAAAATTGAACCTGAGCATAGTGGCTAATTCAATCTGAATGTGATAAGGTAGACGGTGAAAAAGCAAGTTAAAAGCGAGAAAGGTGGGGGGTTGGTTTAGAAGAGTAGATGAAGAGGTACTGTAGAAAAAGGGGAGCATGGGGAGTCTAATCTTCTAACCTCGAGAAGTTTGCCTGCCTTTGGAGCAAATATCCTTAGGCAATGAGATATCCTGTTAAAATGCAATCAATTTAGCTGTTAAAAGAAAATTTTAAGCTTTTTTACACCTTGGATGAAGACTGTCCGTTTATCAAAAAGCTTCAAAAGTAAACAGTTTTTAAATACTTTGAATTTAAGTTGAAAGAACTACAAACAAACTAGAATCGTGAGCTGGGTTTGCATACTGTATAATGAGAATGATCTCCACACAAACAGAATTCCAATCTCCTCCACATTATAGGATTATTCCTAATCAGCTTCTTCTTTTTTTCTTTTAATCTCTCTCTGTATAGATTTTCCTAAGCTGGAGGCAGCATTTGACAGTAGTTTTCCAGCCTCTGTTTGTTCTTTCATGGATGGATTTCTCTATTGCTCTGTGAATACAGGCAAGTCCACTCTGGACAGGAAAGGAAGATCTGGTGAGTCCATCCGCTATTACATGCGTCCATCCTGAAAACCACCAATTAATTTTAAAATTAATCCAAACAATGACTTATTATGAATATTCATCTGCACTTCCCATTTATCCCCCACCCATGGCTGGAAATTGTTGCATCGTATTTGCGAAATACACACATGCACGCACACACGCACACACGCACACACGCACGCACACACGCACGCACACACACACACAAGTATGCTATCCATCTCAGAATCCCTGCTGTACACTAAATCCCCACAAAGATGTTCTTTTTCAAAGATGTTTAAAATGTTTTATCAGTGCTTCTCTTCTCGTCTCCGTATCGTCTCTCTCTGGCACCCACTGTGCTGTTCTTCTCCAAACATCTGGAGTGGGCCACTGGTGGTTTGGTGGGAGTTGTCTCTGGGGGAAAGGGCCAGGAAAGGGCCCTACATTAAGATGGACTCTTGGTGGAGTAATTTAAGCATCTGGAGCTCATGTTCCACTAGAGGGTCTTGTGTTTTTTTCCAGCTTGTCTAGATATCTCATGGGATATCTGTCTCAAGCTCTGGTCCTCTGCTTGTTTTTCCCGATACCAGTGTGTGTATGTGTGTTCTTATGAGGACTAAAATAATGCCATACATAGTTTTCATTTATCAATTAACATTATACTTAGTCCAGTAAACATTAAAAAAATCTAAATCAATATTTGGCATGACCACCTTTGCCAAAAGAGCAGAAATTCTCCTAGGTACACCTGGACACATTTTTTCTTGGTTGTTGGCAGATAGGATGTTCAAAGCTTCTTGGAGAATTCACCAACGTTCTTCTATCTATTTCTCAATTGCTTCTGTCTCTTCTTGTAATCCCAGACTGATTCAGTGTTCAGTGGGGGGTGGGGGGGCTCTGTGGGGGCCAGAGTGGTCATCTCTTGCAGGGCTCCCTGTTCTTCTATTGTAATCTTTTCGATTTGCAAAAGGAATGTTTGGGATTGAGGTCTGCACGGGCCTTAAAATGAAACCCGTACCTGAGATCGTGTGGCCTGACCCTAGCCGGCCCGAACGATACCGTCAGATTTTAAACTCGAACCTGACCCAAACCCCAAATCACTCACTGTCTTTATAATTTCTTCTCCTAGCAAGTACTGTTGCAATAGGCTTTATTTTATGTTAACATATAGGTAACATTTTTTTCTTTTTGTCATCTACTGACACCTTGCGTATTGGATGCAGCATCATTTAAAATCAATAGTTTTCAGTTTCAGATGCCATTGTAGAAATGTAGCATTCACAGTCAGCCATGATAACTTTAATCAGTGAGTGAAAGTGTCAAATAACAGGATGGTTACTGCGATTAAGCGAGTTGTATTCGGCTGGTCATGTGATTCTAACATGGCCGCCCCATGTGTGGACCCACTCCATGTAGAATTAAACTGATTTTATAATGTTACTGATGCGACTGAAGTCTTAATTTTAATGTGATTTGTCATGATTTCCTACATATTTTGCAAAATTACAATTCATGTCTTTAGGAGTTAAACTTTTTAAATGAGGAAAAAATTACCGAGTGCAGCTTTAACTAGGACCCTCAATACACTTGATCAGAAGGGGGGAAAAACATTGCCTTACCCTTTATAAAGCGCTGAAACTTTGCTTGGTGTTGAACAATCTGTAATAATGTTAAATAATGTAACACCACTAATGCAACACCTAGTCACCTCTTTGCAGCCTGAACTTTTTCAGAACGTTGAATCTTTGTGACACCTCTGCTAAAAACAATCAAGACACAGCGCAACAAATGTGCTGGTCCTGCATGAGAGACTCTAAAGAAACCGCGAGACGCGATGTTGAACAGTCAAAGATGTTCGTCCAGCATGTGTTTAAATAGGAAAACAATGGAACAGCAGACGCATACAAAAACACATTCAGTTTGAATGGCCCCTAACTCATCCGTTCACATGTGTCTGAGTGAGAGCGCGTGCCTGTTTATTTTTTTCATTAATTACAAACCCGACCCAAACCCGAAGTCCTACTTAACAAACTGACCCGAACCGGCTTAGTTTGGGTTCTCCAAACTGACGGGATCTCGGTTCTTGGTTCCCGTTTGGCCCAGGTTAGGTTGCAGATCTAGTTTGGGAGTCTAAAATGTATATAAATAAACATCTTAGGACAAATGTTTTTGTTAAACATCTTAAGGCTTTTGCACAGTATTGTAACTTAAAAGGAAATGTGATGACCATTGCATACTTCAAAGAATGTCTGTTATGCCAGTAATTTTGCCTATAAAAACTGAGCAAATGCATACTGTACAAGCAGCGTGATACAAACAGTGATGTATCCCAGTCCTGTTATACTAAATATCATCACTCTTGGAATGCTGCTTGTCCAATAAAATTGTGTTTAATACTAAATAGATGTCACATTGTTCTTTGTACAAAGGAACGTGGAAACTTAATGAGAATCTGAAACATTTTCACAGCTGCCAGTAGTGCATTGACAAATTCTCAACTGTTTATTGGCGTGACTTCACAAATCTTTTCCAAACTTTGTCACATGAGTAATGATGTTCTCTGGTTCACCTTGCTGTATTTGAGATGCCAAAGGGTCTTTTGATTCTACTCTGCATAGAAACAGTAGCAACCAAATAGCCCAAAATAATTTTCGTTTTTTTTGTTGTACGTGCTGGTTCACTGCTCAAACGAAGTATTGTCCTGCTGCCTCCACTCTGCCCTTTTATTATTTACTTATTTAGTAATTTTGCCCTCTTTGTATTTGTATTACATGCTTCTGTTAAAGAACTGTAATGGCAGAGCCAATAAATACCTTGTTATTTCATTCATTATAAAAAAAAAACAAACTTAAAAGTGTGCGAGCACAGTAACGGTGTCGTAAGAGTAGAGTTTTTTCTGAAATATTCAAAGGCACTACTTAAATAGTACATTTATGCTTGTTTAATCAACAGGAAAATATTGCTTGTGCCTTTTCCAAAAAAAAGGACATATATTTAAATTTTTTTTTCTCAAAGCTTCCATTCAGGTAGCTTTAAAGCCTTTCAAGCTAATGGTCTGAAACGTTCTATATAAATTCCTAGTGTTAATAATTGATGCTTTCGTCCTGGGGATTTTAATAAAAGCACAGTTTGTTGGATCTGAGGCTGTTCACTGACTTTTGACTTCACACAAGAGCTGAAATGTAATCTCTAACACACGGGAGAACAATTGCTTAATATGCAGAGTGGGAAATTGTGTAATAACACAAACATTTTGTAAAACAATAGTTCTCAATTTTTGTATTTGTTTTTTTTTTTTTTTTACATTTCAAACGTTCAAAACGACATAATTGTTTCCCCTTGGCTGTGTGTGCATGCATATTTGTGCAAGCTCTTTTAATATGCAACACATGATCGGAAAATGCACAATGAAACATCTCTTCCTCTGTTTATAGTAGATCTGTTCTTGTGTCCTACACCTCTTTTTGTCATCCAGTCATGTGTCTGGTCTCTCTTAAACTATTTAATATCCCAGATTTCTTCTCTCATCTCCAACATAAAGATTCCTGACAAAGGCGGTAATTCATTTGGCCATTTGTGCACATCTTCAAAACAAGGATCTCACAATTCATTGTACAATTAATTGGCAAACTGCATTTATTGGATTATATTACTGTATCATTACATTGGATAACATTACTCTGTATGTGCTATTATGAATTCTGGATGTGAGTGCATTTGTGTATATGTATTGGGAGGGGGGGGGGGGGGGTTACTTTACCTTAATTTGATAACAAATCTGTTCCTAGAAGTTCATAACATCTCTTTGGGTATATTTGAGGATGTCCTCATTTGGAAAAACAATTCATGAATAAAATGCTAAAGATTTATTTTAGGGGAGTGTACGAGATTTTCTGTAGTCATTATAATTATGTTTATAAAAAACAAATAGAAGTCTATGGTATTTCCTCATATAGCTGTGTGTGCATGCGTGCGCATACGTGTATAACTACTGTATGTATGTGTTGTTGTTGTTGTTTTTTATCTCTTAAAATGCTAAACGTTTTCTTATAATTTTAGGGTGTGAGTCAGCATTATTCTATACAGTAGAAATTATAATTGGCTTTATACATGTGTGTGTGTCTGCACTGAGCTTCCACTGATAATGACAGAGGAATCATGCTTTTATGGAAAGTGGAGAAAACATCCACATCTGCCCCGTTATAAATCATGCAGTGGTATTTCTGTGTGTGTTTGTGTGTACATGTGAAACACCCCATGTTCTAAAGGGGACGATGTATCTAAAACAAGCTCCCATTGCCTCTCACCATTGGAAGCTGTGTGTCTCCAGCTGGGGCAACTTCTCAATCGACTCATTCATTTAATCTGGATCAATGTTGTGATCCTTTCATAGCAAACAACGTCCATCCGCAAATGAAAGAACCCCCCATGAGGTTCCGCTTGTGCAAATGATGAAACAAGATTATTTTGAGGCATGTCCCTTGTTGACTAAGCATCTGAACTCTGCTTTGCCGGCCTCCATACTCTAAACTCACATATATATGAATCATTTTACTCATACACCACACATATATACTCACAACACTTTGTTTTGCAACACTTTTAGATTTCATTGCAGAAATTGGTGGTCGCCAGAGCTCTCTTAGGTGTCGGCAAGCTTAAATTAACTTATGGGATCTGATGATGATTTTAGGTAAAATAATATATGCTTTAAACACAATGAGTGGAAAAAAAACAACATTTGTTAACTAGATTGAGAAGAATGAGGGGCTGTGTCTGTATAAAGTGCATTCAGAAAGTATTCATACCCCATCGTTTTTTTTGCAGCCTTATGCTCAAATGCTTTAAAACATAATAATTCAAATCAATCTACACTCCATACCCTATAATGACAAAAAATTGTTTTGATAACTTTGCAAATTTATTAGAAAGACAAAAGCTGAAATATCACATTGACATAAGTACTCTGTTATGACACTCGTAATTAGCTCAGGTGCATCCCATTTCTCTGGATCATCTTTGAGATGTTTCTACACATTGATTGGAGTCCACGGGGGTCAAATTCAATTGATTGGACATGATTTAGAAAGGCACACACCTGTCTATATATGGTCTCACATCTGAATATTAGAGCAAAAACCAAGCCATGAGGTCAAAGGATCTGCCTAGAGCTCAGAGACAGGATTGTGTCGAGGGACTGATATGGGGAAAGCTACAAATAAAGGAAAGCTCAACGCAACAAAATACAGAGATATCCTTAATGACAACCCGGTCCAGAGGATTCAGGACTTCAGAATGGGCCAAAAGTTCACCTTCCAACAGGACGGTGACCCTAAGCACACAGCCAAAACAATGAAAGAGTGACTTAGTGACAACTCTAAATGTCCTTGAGTGGCCCAGCCAGAGCCCGGACTGGGACTTTCTGGAGAGACCTGAAAATGGCTGTCCACCAACGGTCCCCATCCAACCTAACAGAGATTGAGAGGATCTGCAGAGAAGAATGACAGAAAATCCACAAATCCATACCCAAAAAGACTTGAAGCTATAATCGCTGCCAAAGGTGCTTCAACTAAGTACTGAGTTAAGGGTCTGAATACTTATGTCAATGTGATATTTCAGTTTTTTCTTTTTAATTCATTTGCAAAGTTATGAAAAATATTTTTTTTTCTCTGTCATTATTGGGTATGGCGTGTAGATTGATGTGAAAATATAAATAATTTAAAGCATTTTAGCAGAAGGCTGCAACATACCAAACAAAAATATATAGGGGTCCGAATGCATTGCACATTTCCGTCAGATGGGTGTGAGCACCACGTTTTTAAGACACCACGTCATGTTAAAAACACTTTGAAAGACATGTCTTGGGCCCTGTTTTCTTTTACTCTTAAGCTTTTTTTAAATTCAAGAACGTGTCTTGTGTGAATGGCCCCTTATATATTAAAAATCATGCAAAAGGCAGCCATTGTCAAAAAGATAATTCTGTTTTCTCTGAAAATTCTCATCATTCAGCAGAGAGTGCATAGACTTTTGTGTTGCAGTTGCTAAATCACTCCTTATTTAACACTCTTAGCTGATAAAATGCAAGCAGAGTGCCCAGTAATGAGGAATTGGCATGTGATTTGATACATTGAGTAACACAACTGGCCATGAATGCAGTGTTCTTCAGTGTGATTTTATTTTTATTTTAGAGCTGTCAAAATTAATGCGTTTACGCATGCGAATAATTAAAAACTTTAACATGCTAATTTTTCTTAATTGAGATAATCGCATTTACTGTTAATAAAGCATAAACCAGCATAGACACTGGTTGGAAGCTTTATGATGTGTTGATGTGTCCGACCAGAGTCATTACACAGACGCACACTTCACAACACACAGACACAACATAATGGAGAAAGGACCTCTTGATGCTATGTGTTGTACTAAACAAGCACAAATGGGACATGTGATAGAAATCTCTGTAAGATGCAATTTAATTTCTACAGAAGCACATCAACTCTCGAAAATGCCGAACGAGACTTGTCTGAGAGCGCTTTTCATATGGAGTTCAAAGCGGTGCTTGACGCCCTTACGAGAATCATGAACACCGCTGCATGTTATCTGTAGCAAAGCAGAGAGCAACAGTCTGATTAATATTGTGGAGGATGAGAGTTTAAGACATTTAATGCCCATTGCAATGCAATGAAAATGCAACCTATGGGGACTAATCCTATAATAACAACAATAATAATAATAATTTTATTAGTCAACCTCCCAGTTAGACTTTGTGAAATGTTTAATCCTATTTGAATTGGTGATATTTTAGTACATTTCTATCTTTATACTGTGGAAGGCTTTGTTGGGAAAATGTTAATAAAGCAATATTGCTGCATATTGTTTTGTTTTCTTTCCTAAGAAGGAAATAGTGCAATAGTGTATATATATATATATATATATATATATATATATATACACACACACACACATTTCAGCACTTTCAAAATTCTGTGATTAATCGTGATAATAGTTTGTTTTAATAGTTTGGTTTCAAAAGCAGAAGTGTTTCATACCTACGCAAGTTTGTTTGATTCTATTAAATACAATTGGTGGATTTGTGCATAAAATTAAGTGGTTTTTAATTGGGCCCATTGTTCTAGATAGCACACTGGCCTGTTTGGTCATGTAACCTTGGATGATCACAAGTGAAGACAGCCAATGGGTGTATACAAATATGAAGAAAATCAGTTTGACATAACAGGCGTAATGGAGATTTACATTTCAGGGACGTTCCGGTCTTGTCAAGAACATGAATAATGTACTGTATATGTGTAGTTGTTAATTTGTAAATGTAAAACTTTCCTTGCAGCTTACCTGTACATTTAAAAATATATATTTTGTTTATAAATTTTTCTTTTAGGCATCACCCTAACAATAAAGCATTCTACTCACCTGAATTCTGCATTGAGATATTGATGTAAATGGTTTCGATTCACATAAAGACATTGAGTAAACATGGGTCAAGATTGTCAACTAGTCGGCTAACAGCCGTCTATTTCACCTTTTCTGCTTTGTATATTTTTATAAACATTGCTTGAGCCAGAAACATACTTTACGCAAGAACGTGAACATTGTCATTATAGCTCGATTTTATGCAAAGTTGTGCTCCAAAATGTGAAGTACACATTGCATTCTCAACGTTGTCACAAGGGGCAATGTTTGAACTCTTTAAAATGAACTACTGTCATGGCGGAGCAAAAGTTTGAAGAGAATATTGCTGAACGTTAAATCCAATATGTTTATTTCAATTTGCCTGAATTATAACACATACGGTTTAATGGTACATACTTTGAAGGTAACTATCATGTCAACTATCTCTTTGCATATTGAGGTTTGTTACCACCCCAATAACAGAAGAACGCATGTTAAATATGTTCAACTTGCCAAGCGCTTGCGTCTGCGTTCGTATGCTTGCATAAAATGTTTCTGGCCTTAATTAACCCTTCAGTGTTTCCCTAGGATTTTTTTTATTTTCAGCAGCAGTGCTGTTGTGTGTGCGTCCACGAGCCCGTGATGCCTGACCCGTATTTACACGCATCGGTGGTGGAATAGTTAAAACGACCTTAGAATAATTATAAACTCAAGAAAAGAAACATCCCCTTTTCAGGACACTTTGTTTTAAAGATAATTTTGTAAAAATCCAATTATCTTTACAGATCTTTATTGTAAAGGGTTTTAACAACGTTTTCCATGCTTCCATGCTGAACCATAAACAATTAATGACCATGCACCTGTGGAACGTCATTAAGACACTAACAGCTTACAGATGGTAGGCAATTAAGGTCACAGTTAGGACACTAAAGAGACCTTTCTACTGACTCTGAAAAACACCAAAATAAAGATGCCCAGGGTCCCTGCTCATCTGCTTGAACGAGCCTTATGCATGCTGCATGGAGACATGAGGACTGCAGATGTGGAAAGGGCATTAAATTGCAATAATGTTCATACTGTGAGACTCTTAAGACAGCACTACAGGGAGACAGGAAGGACAGCTGATTGTCCTTGGAGTGGCAGACCACGTGTAACAACACCTACACGGGATTGGTACATCCGAATATCACACCTGTGGGACTGGTACAGGATGGCAACAACAACCACTCAAGTTACCCCAAGAACGCACAATCCCTCCATCAGTGCTCAGACTGTCCGCAATAGGCTGAGAGAGGCTTGACTGAGGGCTTGTAGGCCTGTTGTAAGGGAGGTCCTTACCAGACATTGTGCCTATGGGCACAAACCCACCTTTCCTGGACCAGACAGGACTGGCAAAAAGTGCTCTTCACTAATGAGTTGTAGTTTTGTCTCAACAGGGGTGATATTCGGAATCGCATTTATCATCAAAGTAATGAGCGTTACACCGAGGCCTGTAGTCTGGAGCTGGAACGATTTGGAGGAGGAGGGTCCGTCATGGTCTGGGCCGGTGTGTCACAGCATCATCGGACTGAGCTTGTTGTCATTGCAGGGAATCTCAATGCTGTGCATTACAGGGAAGACATCCACCTCCCTCATGTGGTACCCTTACTGCAGGCTCATCCTGGGATGACCCTCCAGCATGACAATGTCACCAGTCATACTTCTCGTTCTGTACATGATTTCCTGCAAGACAGGAATGTCAGTGTTCTGCCATGGCCAGCGAAGAGCCCGGATCTCAATCCCATTAAGCACGTCTGGGTCCTGTTGGATCAGAGGGTGAGGGCTAGGGCCATTCCCCCCAGAAATGTTCGGGAACTTGCAATTACCTTGGTTGAAGAGTGGGGTAACATCTCACAGCAAGAACTGGAAAATCTGGTGCAGTCCATGAGGAGGAGATGCACTGCAGTACGTAATGCTACACCAGATACTGACTGTTACTTTTGATTTTGACCCTCCTCTTGCTCAGTTTATTTCTTAGTTGTTGAATCTTTTTATGTTCATACAATATTTACACATGTTAAGTTTGCTGAAAATAAATGCAGTTGAAAGTGAGAGGACATTTCAGTTTAGATAGGTTATTCATGTTTGCCTTGTGTGTTTACTGGGGGCTTTCGAAGGGCTCTAAAGCATCTGAACATTTACAACAATCTTACGTAAATGTCACTGGGGTTTGAATTCTTACCTATAGTTCAATTCAGAGATAATGATTTTTAAAGTATTTAGCCTAATTATGGTCCTTTGCTTCAGTCAGTTGTTTCTCAGCAAGACGTGATGCAATCATGTGCTGAAATACATTTATTTTGTTGTTCTTGGCAAAATTTATTTTCTGTCATTACCCCTAAGCCTGTATGAATTTCTCTCTTCTGAGGAACACAATATATGTTAGGCAGAATGTTAGCTCCAGTCACCATGCACTGTTGCAAAATTTTTTCCCAATACATTGTCCCTAAAATCTTCTTTTGAGTTCCACAGTAGAAAGAAAATCATAAACATTTGCACGTGATGAGAGAATTACTATCACTTTAAGAGTACAAGTAAGCCAATACTCACCATACATTATAATGGCAGTTTAATATTGACAAAATGCTTTGAAAATTTGAAATGTTGGTTCTTTACCCCCGACAGGGGGGAACAAGGTGACGTGCCAAGCATGGGAGCAGGCTGCGCCAGCCGTGCATTTTCTGTCTCTATCTCGCATAGAGCTAAAGCGGCTGGGGCCATCTTAACACTATCATATGCATCGGGGAAGGCGATCTTTCCCAATTCCTATTCTTTCAGGGGGGAAAAGACCCTGCGGAGACCACACCTGCCCAGACTAGGAGAGGTAAAGAGTGGTGAAATCACATGGGCTTTTAGGTCACATGTGGAAAGTGGCGCGGTGGTAGATCCTGCCTATTTGGAGGGAGGAGTTGCTATAGACACGGCGACTAGGAGCCAGTGGGAACTGCCCTAGGGAGACGCGGGTCCACTCGCAAGGGGACCGTACCATGGAAATTCACACGGGGGGAAGTCCACGTAGGACCCCGACCTGTGGAGCACCTATTCCAGTACAGGGTAGATTGAGTACCCGCATTGGATTTGGTCGGCGAATTCCTCAACTTATGCGCACATCAACAACTCTAGGTTGATGTGCAAGCGCAGCGGGGCCCCTTTCCAACGGCCCAGCATCTGTGTGCCCATTGCACACGGCGCCCCAACCCAATTTGGAGGGATCGGTAGTGACCAGGACGCGTTGGGACACCTGCTGCAAGGGGACTCCTGTCCGCAGAAAGCAGAGTTCTGTCCAGGGTTTGAACATTTGGCAGCAGGCGGGGGTGATGATCACACGGTGCATGCACACGGTGCGTGGAGCCAGTGCTGAAGTGGTCTCATATGCCTCAACCCCAGTGGTGTGACCATATGCCCCAGGAGACTCTGGAAAAGTTTTAAAGCGACCGTTGTACCCGGCCTGATGGAGGTGAGGCATTCCAGCACTGACTGCGCACGCTCGTCGGTGAGGCACGCTGACATTGAGACTGAGTCTAACTCCATGCCGAGAAAAGAGATGCTCTGAACCGGGGCGAGCTTGCTCTTTTCCCAGTTGACCTGAAGCCCTAAAAGGCTGAGGTGCCTGAGCACCTGGTCCCTGTGGGCGCATAGTATCACTCGAGAGTGGGCCAGGATGAGCCAGTCGTCGATGTAGTCGAGTATGCGAATGCCGTCTTCCCGAAGCGGGGCAAGAGCTGCCTCTGCGTCCTTCGTAAAGACGCGAGGGGACAGTGACATGCCGAAGGGGAGGACCTTGCACTGATCCGCCAGCCATCGAACGCGAACCGTAGGAAGGGTCGATGTCGAGGCAATATTTGAGACGTAGAAGTATGCGTCCTTCAGGTCTACCGCTGCGAACCAATCTAGATGCCAGACGCAAGTTAATATGTGTTTTTGCGTGAGCATTTTGAACAAGAGTTTGTGCAAGGCCCGGTTGAAAACTCGCAAGTTCAAGATCGGTCGTAAGCTGCAGCCTTTCTTGGGTATGATGAAGTAAGGACTGTACAAACCCTTCTTCATCTCAGTTGGAGAGACAGACTCTATCGTGTCTTTGAGTAGAGAGTTGCGATTTCCGCACGCAGGGATTTGGCATGTTTGCCGTGTACTGTGGTAAAGTGGAGTTGAATGGTCCTGGCGTGTACATGTTTGTATTTTTGAGAATATAACGTTTATGCATGGTTTTTGAAAAAACTAAAATTTTAAGTCACTGAAATAAGGTAATATAACACATACTAAACATTTGTCCACAAGACTTTTGAGTGCTGGATCTTGTAGCCTAGAGTTTTTGCTACAAAATGATGTGAAAACCATCCTGATCACTCATTCACACAAAACAATATAGTCATTTCATATAGTCATGTGAACTCTAAATCAACCTAATTATACAGGACTTCCTTAAGACACATGAGTCCACTAGTTGTTCAGACAACCCACTGATTAGCAGCTTTTGTAAAAAAGTTTAGTTTTGCACATCCCTTTTGATGAGATTGAAGCACTCGATGTGTCTGGACCCCTGGTCAACATTCAATACAAATCCAATGACAACTGAAAAGGACATTTCTTTTTTACCTGTCTCTATGCCTTTATATAGTTTCCTGAGAAGCACTGGTTCAGAGATTATATATCCACAAACTCTTGTAAAGCAAAGAATGAAAAGACAGTGACAAGAGGGTTTCTATGGACTATCTGTGGTGGCATTTGAGCAGGAGAGGTTCAGACAGATGAGGTGAAGAGGTTTAAGGAAATAAATACCAGCTATTTATTGTATTACACTACATGCGATACTCAGACAGCCAACTTGGATGGTTGTTGATAGTAAATGCCAGCCGTCTGTGGATCTGTTTGCATGTGTATGTTTTGTGATGTTTGAATGCCTTTTGGTGATGTTCTCCAAATATCATCTCTGTCAACTAAAGTTTCTTGCTGATCAACTCTTTTCAGGCCAAGGCATCCTTGGTGAATAGAGAGACGGAGCAGGAACCCACCCGTTCTGTTTCCGTTTAACACATACTTTATTTTCACAAAAATTACATTGCGATCCACTAATAATTGAACCCCCTGCAATACCGCCAAAGATCCCCTAGGGGGCTTTGACACCCTCACACTTTAATGTTAATCGAAATAGTCAACGTTTTGAAGTTACACCTCATGACACATGGATAGTACCTCCTTGCCCATAATTTAGTGTCTCTTAACTTCAGTCCTGACATTGCAGACAGAATGGTTTGTTCCTTCACAAAACTAACACTGCAAACAGGATTAATGAAGTGCCAGCATTGTAGCTGAATCAGGTGAGGCATTGTGGCATTGGATCAAAACATTGTGCCAGTGGAACATGAGGTTGGATTTAAGATCCACTGCTCTATCTAATAGCACCACAACCGATCTCAGCAGTGCTCAGAAAGAGACCATCAGCATTTTCACAAGACAAATGAAGATAAGAGTAAACAGTGTGTTCTGATGTTGATTTTGTTGTTTTATTTATGAGGGAATAGGTCGAAGCAGATTGTAAAATGACTTTTCAACTCTGAAGTGAGGTACAGGACAGTTACCCCCCCCCCCCCATTATTTAGTTTGTGACCTTATCAGAACTGACCTGCTGCCTAACTGGTATTGATGGTTCAAACTCACTGCAATTGATAATGCTGCCTCTTTTCACTGACAAAGACCACATCATATAATCTGGTTGCATTTTAAAGTGTGTTGAATAAAGCTTCAAAATATAATTTAACTAATTTATATAGTTAAAAAAGTCTTGCATCTCAATCAAATATTTATGATGAACAGAAGCCCTCTCGGATAGGGAGGATCTGTTAGATTTTATAAAGTGCTCAGAGCAATTTCAATGTATTGCTAATCCCAGTTGATATCCTATTACATCTTTAGCATGCCTTGATGTATCTTTTATAGCTTTAAACTGCACTTTTATGTGTGATGTAAGATGTTGAGGTTTGAGAAATTGCTTGGTAGCATTAGTGTATTGTTGAATCTTTAAAGACCATGCCAGGGCTGGACTGGGAAGAGAAATCGGCCTTGGATTTTACATGGCAACTGGGATTTTATCTTATCGCTGCCCATTTGGCACGTTTCGCGGCCGACCCACCGGCCACCTCGGTTCTCCCGATAGCCAGTCTGCCCCTGATCGGCCCCAAAGTGCATCGGCCCACTGGGAAAATGCCCGGTATGTCAGATTACCGGTCCAGCCCTGGACCATGCCAACATATTGCAAGATTTTTACTGCATTCTTATCAAAATCTTGAGTAGATCCCATTGAGTGCATTATTGAGTATTATTTTTCTTGCAGAATATTTTGTTGCTTTAGGCGATTCTTATTATAAAGGCCAACCTCAGCAACTCATTTAGTTGACCCAGTTGTATTATACCAAACAGATCCTAATTTCCAGAAATGGTGAACATTTAACTTTTTTTTTTTTAACCAGATTTATTGTTAGCATGGCAACAATCATAAGCCGCATAATTTGAAGAATCATTCATGTCCATAGCACAAACGGTGCAGGATTTGGAAGGGAATTTAAGCTCCAAAATCAATTCAAATCCCTTATGAGCAATAATAAACGTCATGCTTGCCTTGAAGAGAATGATCTTGAATAGTTTTCAGTAGATCATGTTTTTTTATTTGTATTTATGTTTCAGACATGGCTCGCTGTTGGTGTACTTTGGAAGGTGGGTTTCTCAGTTACTATGACAACGAGAAAATTGCCACACCCATCAGCCGGGTTGACATCAGTGATGTGGTGAGCCTGGCCATCAACAACACTGAGAACATCACAGATACAGGGTGCTTGTTTCTTTCTCTCATGTCCTCTAGTAAAAGCAATAATTCACCCATAAATGAAAATTGTCATAATTTTCTTGCCCTCGTGTTGTTCCAAACCCATATGACCTTCTTTCATACATAGAAAAGAATAAGTGAACTTCTCGAATATCTTGGCCAGTCTTTTACTTATTATTAAATTGATTGAGGACTGAGCCTGTTAAGCTCCGACATGACAAAAAAGCACCATGAAAGTATCAAAGATGAGATCCACAGATCCATATGTCATCGAATAATGTCTCTTTTAATACACTTTCTGTTTTTACAGTCAGTTGTTGATTAAAAACAACAAAATAAGAAAACATGAATACACATGAATGCACTAAAGAAACCATGCACGTCTTCTCTCATTATATGCACTTACTGGCTGATGCCACTAGTGTTAAAGAGGCAGTACCAATTAAACACGTGCTCTACATATCAATATTAATACTTTTATATAGTATGAATTATGGAAGTAAACAATAAAAGTTTTACAAAAATATACACAATTGGTCAAAACACTTGACTGAAATGTTTCTCATGAACTTAAAAATCTTTTGATCTGAAGGTGTATGCTTAAATGTTAAGCATTATTTAAAAAAAATAAAAATCATTATAATAAAGAATGAGTAAGTGTTTGAAAACTTTTGACCTGTAGTGTATACAGTATGCAACATAATATTCTATTTTAAGACATTTATGGATGGAATAGACTAAATTTGAAAATGTTTCAAAAGGTAATATTTTACCAATTTTATGAAACACTAATGATAAAATATAATTTTTTAAATTATACTTTTGAATTGTGCCTAGTTGCCTAGAAGATTCCTTTATAATTAAGAACATAAGCTGAGAGAAAATATATTTGATATGTTCGCAAAATTGACATTGTAACAGAAATGTACCCATACAAATCAATATCGAATCGCAGTGGTCGCAGATGCACCGCTTCTGGCTTACTTGGTGCCCTAGGCAAGATCCGACGTGCGTGGCACCCCCCTTGAATCAAACCCCCCACCCACCCCCCAACTCCCCCTGGATTTTACGATGATAACAACTTTTTTTTACAGAACTATGCTTTAACACAAAATATATAAAACGGTTAGTTCACCCAAAATGTTTTATTCTATCATTTACTCGTAACATCCCAGATGTGTATGACATTCTTTCTTCTGCTGAACACAAATGAAAACATTTTTAGAAGAATATCTCAGTGTTGTAGGTCCATACAATGCAAGTAAATGTTGGTTAGAACTTTGAAGCTGCAAAAATCACATAAAGGCAGCATAAAAGTAGTCCATAAGACTCCAGTGGTTAAATCTTGAAAAATTACTCAATATTTAAGTAATTTTTTTACTCTATATCTCCACTTTCACATCTTAAAGTCACATGTGATGCCTGCTTGGTTTCACTTTTAGATCTTTTTGGGTATAACTAGACAATGAATATAGAAATGAAGTAATTATATATATATATATATATATATATATATATATATATATATATATATATATATATATATATATATAAACTCAGCAAAAAAAGAAACATCTCTTTTTCAGGACACTACACTTTAAAACTTTACAGATCTTAATTGTAAAGTATTTAAGCAATGTTTTCAATGCTTGTTCAATGAACCATAAACAATTAATGAACATGCACCTGTGGAACGGTCGTTAAAACACTGACAGCTTACAGACGGTAGGCAATTAAGGTTATAAAAGTTCTAAAAACTTTTGACACTAAAGAGACCTTTCATCTGACTCTGAAAAACACCAAAAGAAAGATGCCCAGGGTCCCTGCTCATCTGCATGAACGTGCCTTATGCATGCTGCTTGGAGGCATGAGGACTACAGATGTGGCCAGGGCAATACATTGTCCATACTGTGAGACACCTAAGATAGCACTACATGGAGACAGGAAGGACAGCTGATCGTCCTCGCAGTGGCAGACCACGTGTAACAACAGCTGCGCAGGATCCGGTACATCCGAATATCAAAAAGTGCTCTTCACTGATGAGTCACGTTTTTTTATTGCAATCAGTGAAAACATCAAACTCATCAAATAATCACGTGTCATATGTTGATGGAAAGCTCAACAAGCCACGTGAAAAATGTGAGGATTGATGTCTCAGACGCGGAGGCAACTGAGACTCGTCCTCAGAGTCACTACGCCACCATGAGGACCTATAGAACATTGGGAATTGGGCATTCCAAATTGGGGAGAAAACGGTAGAAAACCCCTCCCTCAGATCTTAAAGGGTTAAAGGACATTTTCTTCAAAAGAATAAAAACAAAAAAACACTGCAGAAAGTGGTCCAAATGATGCTATATTCTAAGTCAGAATAAGAAAAAGACCATTTTCATTTTTTGGGTGAAGTAATTCTCCAATGAACTTTTATGTTGGATCACCATTTGTGGGTTAGAGGTTATGGATTTGACCCCACCTCAGAGTTCCCATACACAATAAATACAAACAAACAGAGGGAAACGGACACGCTAACCTCTAACCTGATTAGCTTGACCCTCTGGGAAATGCCCACACTCTCACTTTTCCCCACATTCTTTTGCTCTCACTACTGTAACAAAAATATCCCCCATCCAAAAATATAGGCCAGAAGTTAGAGCTTTTAAAGCCATTAAGAGGGTGACCTTTCCCCTTGGATTAATCTCTGGTGTTCAGCTGTTTATTGTAAGAGCAATAGACTAACAGAGATTAATCACCATCCTTTCTGTTTCACAGCTGTGAGCATGTGGGCATGTCTGTATTTGTGTGCACTTGATTGATTGTGTGTGTTAATTGTGCTGTTTCCACACCTCCCTCAGGCCAATGTTAACCTTTGAGTTGTACCTGCAGTCACAGAAAGTGCTGGTGTTTGGAGCGGAGACCTTGGACAGACAAACAGATTGGACACGTGCTATCGCCAAGGTTACACACACACACACACACACACACGCGCACACACTCAAAGACAAAAATATGTCTTATCATAACTTTTACTGTTGCACTGTTTACCGTACATACACACTTTTTGTGTTTAAATATGAATGTTCCCGTTGTACTGTTTTCCAAACAATACCTGTGTGTGTGTTGACTCTTGAAGGTCATTTGATTGTGTCTTTGTCCCTGTTGTGTCTGTGTGTGTCAGTGTTTTTCTTGTGCGAGTGGGTGTATGCTATTACTCCTTCAAACAAAATCCATCCATCTCACTTTCCTCTCATCCTACACGCACACACATTTCCATTTAAGTGAAGTGTGGAGGTGCCAGTGTCTAGGCAGAAGTGTTTGCGTAACTCTGAGAGACTCGGCTTGGGAATGTTCAAAGGGTGTTTGTGTTTATACTTCTCTCTGTGTATGCTGGTTTAATGTAATCCAACTCTAAGGTTAGTTGAGTTTCTGTTTGCCAGAAAACACTAGAAACTTCTCCATGTGATCTGCACATGCCCCTGACTTTTAAATGTTCACTGTCCTCTCACTCACCTGCTAAATGTAATATTTTCCCTGTCCCTTTCTCACCAGTGTTTTGTCCCCACAAGGGCAGATGCTCTGCTGAAGCAGGACAGTGAGCTTATTGGCCGGTTGTACTATAAAGAGGGTCACGACCTTTATCATTGGCGAATGGGATGGTTCGCTCTGGTGGGTTCAGAACTGCACTTCTGCTCTGGAGATGAAGATGAAGAGGAGGGAGAAGTTCAATTGAAACGCCTGCAGGAGCTCAGTGAGGACACACACACACACACCACACACACACACACACACACACACACTCGTTACTTTCACAAATTACATAATACACATTGAACATGTACCTAAGGAATATTATTATTATTATTATTAATGGAAATTCATAATTCACCATCATGTTGTTCCAAATCCGTATGACTTTCTTTCTTCCATGCAACACAACAAGGAGATATTAGACAGAATGTTTGCCTGAGTCACTATTTACCTTCAGTGAATGTTTTATATATATATATATATATATTTTGAAATTGAATGGTGACTGAGACTCAGTCCCTAACATTCTGTCTAACATATTTTGTGTTCCACATAATACAAAGCGTCACACTGGTTTGGAACAACACGAGGGTAGAGAAATGATGGCTGAGCTATCACTTTAAAGAGATAGTTTAACAAAAAAATTTAAAAAATCTAATAATTTACTCACCCTCATGCCATCCCAGGCACGTATGACTTCCTTTCTTCTGCAGAACACAAATTACGATTTTTAAATGAATAGTTTAGCTCTGTAGGCCAAAATGTTTATTTTCCAGAAAGCACATAAAGGCAGCATTATGTTCATCCATAAGACTCCAGTGGTTATATCCATGTCTTCAGAAGTGATATGATACGTGTGGGTGAGAAACAGATCAATGTTTGTCATTTTTTGCGGTACTAATGCTAATGTAGGGACATATCACCCTCTTGCTTGTGTGATATTGCTAACTTGTCTTGCTGCTGTGGCAGAAGTATGACAAAATATACTTATATTCAAGAATAAATAATAAAAGTAAGCAAATATAATATTTGCTGTGGTCTCCCATTCCCTGCTTTATAAGTTTACCCTGCAATAGTTTACTTACACAATCCAATGCCCAGAAATTTGATAAAGGCTATTAAAATTGCACAATGTTTGGGAAATTATTAGAAAATTATAATATTTTTGGTGCAACTATTCTTTTAATACTGACCTCAGAATGTGTATATGTATGCATGTACAACCCATATAGGTTCAAGTTCAAACACACATTTACAATAATCTATTTAAAAAGATTGTTCATCTTGAATTCTTACAATGGATTACATCAGTGATGTCTGTAATGAAGTGTCTCTGTAATAGTTTCAGACGCCTTCAGTCTCATGATCATTTTCTTCAAATCTCATCTGAAATGTTATCCCTTACTCTTCTCTGCTACCTCCTCTGCAACCTGCTAGTACTTCCTCATTGGCATTCCCGCTATGCTAGTTTTTGACTTGGTTCCCACGTCTCTAAAAGACTCATCTGGTCACAAATCTCTCCTGTCTCCAAGGGAGACCGTAGTTGCCAATGGCAATCGTGTTTGGGCGGGAGGTAGTTGACATGAGCTTGGCACCCATGGACCAGATTTGCAACATTTCCAATCAATTGCACTAGAATGAGGTGGGAAAAATCAATGAATCTCTTTTTTTTCCTAATCCGTTCATGGCCAAAAAAGGGATCAAATCCAGAAAGCCAACATACTCAGGGAAGGATTAAGAGGGTGATGCTTCAACAGTTTGCTGAGCCTTAAAATGTAGCATGGCACGCTAACGAAGCGTCTCCAGTGGTTTAAGATCTCTAAGGCGAAAGAACATATAGGCCTCAAAGGGCTGGAACTCTGTGAAATTAGATTAGGACACAGACATAGACAAACCAGCAGTTCACATATTGGCCTAGCTCGCCCTCTTCTCACTACAAACAGTGGAGCAGGATCGCATTCATTCATTTAGAAATGGGAAAACACTATGTTGAAATGGGTTCAGATAGTCATATACTATATTTGATGAGTAAAAAGGCATTTGGGGTAGATTACTTCTGAATTAGTACTGATACTGCTTGAATGGTACTGCTTACCAATCTCATTACTAAAATGTAGTCAGTAATGTAATCTTTTTGATTTTAAGGTAATCTATTTGTATTGCCTAGGATTACTTTTGGATTACTTCTGACTAATTGTTTATTTGATGTTACATGCATTTAAGTATGATAAGCTAGTTCCATTTTTACATAATGTTGCTTAAATGCATTAAAGATGATTTAGTTTATGGATAAAAATGTAATGTCTGAATGGACCATTTTTATATTTTCATTAAAGTTAGAAAGACCAGGCTATAAACTAGTAATTTTATTGTCTTTCCTTGTCATCCATGCCAGAGATGATGTCATCTGATTCATTTCACAATATTAAAACCGAAATCTATTTGTTTATTATTAAAGGCTCACACACTGATTAATAAAGCAAAATTTTGAAGGACAAAACTTTATGGTCTAAAGGCACTCTGGAACCACATTAACTTATGTCCACTCACATGTGGGGAAAAGAGGCAATGTGTGCAGAGCAGGACAGGGCATAAATGAAGCACGTTCGGTGCTAGAGAAAATATTCTAGAATCTCAGAATGGACGGATCTGGTGTACACAGCACTTTTGTTTTGTTGCACTGCTTATTGGAGACGATAAGAGGGCGCAACCGTCTTACGATATCTTGCGGTCCGGATGGAATCAATCCGGGGTCCAGACCCGTACTGTGGTGACTGGCACAGCCTAATCCTTAGCAAGGCAGTTAACGTTAGCAACTACAGTCTGAGAAAGCGAACTGCTTGCGTTTTTAGCGGTACACACATGATTGTCTAGATGTAGAACACAGGCTAAATATGGAAAAATACTCAAAAGCTTTTCATCGATATCATAGATTTTTAGATTGTTTTATCACCCAGCCCTAGTATAGATAAACAACAATGTTCTTAAGCTAACAACACACAAACATTTTAATCTTTCATTTCTTTACTGAACACATCCCATTAAACATTCTTAGTGCTGTGGAAAATTGAAGTGAACCCTTGGATTTAATATTGGTCGATCCTCCTTTGGTAGCAATAACCTCAACCAAGCATTTCCGGTAGCTGCGGATTGGACCTGCAAAATGTTCAGAAGGAATTTTGGACCATTCTTCTTTAGAGAAATGCTTAAGCTTTGTCACATTCTTAGGATTTCTGGTGTGAAGGGCTCCCTTAATGTCATTCCACAGCATCTCTATTGGTTTAATATCTGGGCTCTGACTAGGCCACTTCAAATGGTGGATTTACTTCGATGTTTAGGGTCACCTGTTGAGCTTTGGCTGGTGCAGAGCCACCCTGATATTATCCTGCAGGATATCCTGATAAACTTGGGAATGAATTTTTCCATCAATGGTGGCAAGTGGTCCAGGCCCTGAAGCTGCAAAGCAGCCCCAAATCATGATGTTCCCTCCACCGTACTTTGCCATTGGGATGTTTTCATGTTGGTATGGTTGCCCTTTTAATGCCATATGTAGTGCTGCATGTTCTTTCCAAACAATTCAACCTTAGTTTCATTATTCCACAAAACATTTTCCCAGTAGTGTTGTGGAGTGTCAAGGTGGTCTTTGGCAAACTTAAGCCACACAGACATTTTTTTTTGGAAAGCAGGACACTGCCTGTTTAATGTTTTCCGTATAGTAGACTCATGAAATAGATAATTACTTAGTTTCTTTAGCTGTCACTCTAGGTATTTTTTTTTATCTCAATGAGCATTCTTTAGTGTCCCCATTGAGTTATTTTGGCAGGATGGCCACTTCTAGGAAGAGTAGCCACAGTACTAAATAGCCTCCATTTATAGACAATTTGTCTTACTGTGGACAGATGAATATCTAAGCTCCTCGAGATAACTTTGTAACCCTTTCCAGCTGTGTGCATAGCAACAATTCTTGACACAAAAGCACATGCTTCTTGTGAATTGCAAGCTCAAAATGATTTAGTGCTTTTTATAAGTCAAAGTAGCTCTAACCCACACCTCCAATCTTGTTTCATTAATTGGATGGCAAGTTTTTCAGACTCCTCACTCTAATTAGCTTTTGTTGACGTCATTATCTTCGGGGTTCACATACTTTTTACAACCTACACTGTATATGTACAAAAACAATTCAATAATTTGTGTGTTATTAGTTCAAACGGATTGTGGTTGTTAATTATTGTAACTTGGATGTAGGACAAACCAGATTTTAGGACACGTTTTTACATAAATGCAGGCAATTCCAAAAGGGATCACATACTTTTTCTTGCCACTGAATATATTCTATAAGTAAAATAAGAACAAGCATCCTGAGAGAGGAGTTAGCACAATCCAAAATGCTAAGCCCAGCACAACAAGGCCGCTTAGTTCACTTTTTAAATTCCTTAATAAAAAAGTTAATGTTTATGGGAGGTTAAAAGGATATAGAGGTTTGTTTTTTTTATCAAACAGTGATAGTAAATGTTTGCCTGTTTGTAGTAATGGCTTTTAATAAAGCTTGTGTACTCAATAATAACGCTCCTTTCATTTTTTTAAACCCCACATCAAATAACATCGCTAAACAAAATTTGCCAACCTTGAAAATAGCTAAAGTGCTGCAATTAAAGTGCTATATTTACAACTTTAGTGCCTATGTTTCTGTTGATTTTAACAGGATATGGAGTTTCAAAAATAATAGAACAATTTTGTTCTCAGCTGAACTCTTCAGTTTTTTTGTTTTTATTACTCTGAAATTGATTAATTTAAGAAAGAATGAACAGGTGATTGAGTCTGTTAATTATATTATTTTATTAATATAATGAAACAATATACGAAGATTTAGAGAGTGTAGTTTAGTGTACAACATTACTGTTTTAGCCACTGTTTTGGGGTCATTGTTCTGACACTTGAAAGGAAGGGATAGATGAAGAGAGAGGAGAAAAATGACAAAGATGTGAGAGAGAAATTTGTGTAAGAATTATTATGAGAATCTGTGATTCTGAATATGTTTGTATACAATTATGTTTATGTGTACATGTGTTTGATGGTTATGAGGCAGCATTCTCAAACTCCTATCAAACTGCTGTAGAAACTAAAGACTAGCAACGCTCATCTGCTCCACTTACTCCAACTGGAAACTTTACAAATCACTAATCTTATCCTTATGTCAAGATGACACGTCAGCAATTTTTTCCCTATTTTTTCAGCTGTGTCCACTCATATGGAGGGTGATGAGAAAATTCAGGTCTTACTTATGGTTGAAAGTGGAAGGTACCGTGCATTTGACACATTACATAATGCAATACAAATGGCTGTACTCATATTAAAGACACTGTGTTGTCGTTGCACTTATTAGACATCGTCTGTGAGTTGTATCTTAATTTGTAAGAGTGTGTGCTTTTTTATTTTTTTATTTTTTTAAATAGAACCGTTTATGTTCATGGCATAACCAAGCAGGACTTTGCACTGTGGCACTCTGCCATCCAGTTGGCAGCGAAGACAGATGGTACAGCTCTTGGTAACCAGCAAATGAAAAAAAATGACGTCCCTATCATCGTGGATAGCTGCATAGCTTTCGTCACCCAATACGGTAATCTGTTTATTTTCCATGCTTATGAAGTCTTATCATTTATCTTTAATACTAATGAAAAAGTTAAAAAAATAAAAACCTTCATTATGCAGAATTTGTAATAAATGTTGATTACACATTTAAAAGTCCTCTGGACTAAAAATCGAGACTTGAGCCTAACCTGAAAACCCTGTGTATATTTTTTACTCTTGACCTCTCCCTGCAGGTTTGTGTTGCAAGGAAATCTACCAGAAGAGTGGTGACCAGGGGCGTGTTGCCCAGCTCTTGGAGGAGTTTACAAAGGATGCCCGAGTTGTTAAGCTGCGGGTGCAAGACCACCGTCTAGAAGATGTCACAGACACACTCAAGAGCTTTCTGTCCCACAGTGAAGATGCACTATTGGCTAAAGAGCTTTACCCATTCTGGATTTCTACTCTTGGTTAGTGCTGCTAACCACTGACTCTATTTCTATGACTGAGCACTTTGATGTCAGAAGCAGGCAGGCTTAGTGGGAGGGGACATTTTCATTTTAGAAAACATTTTATTGGATGAAAACTTTGGATACGCCCTGAAGTGCAAGATGAGTCATCAATCATTTTTTATCTATTTTCTTGAAACAAAAAGACTACAGTTTAAATATGTACATCTGCTAAAAGTTTATTTGGTCATTATTTAGGAGTACTTGATTTATATACAGGTGCTGGTCATATAATTAGAATATCATCAAAAAGTTTATTTATTTCAGTAATTCCATTCAAAAAGTGAAACTTGTATAATGTATACATTCATTCCACACAGACTGATATATTTCAAGTGTTCATTCCTTTTAATTTTGATGATTATAACTGACAACTAATGAAAACCCCAAAATCAGTATCTCAGAAAATTAGAATATTACTTAAGACTAATACAACAAAAGGATTTTTTTGTAAGCCAAGTTATCAGTGGTGAGTACCTAATGACATTGGTCTGAGGAGAGACAAACCACAAACCAGCGACAGGGTGTTGGGTCATGTCACCATGCGCAATCGCAATGAAGGTTGACCCGTCTGGTGTGAACCGACAGAAGGTCTACTGTGGCACAAGTCACAGAAAGTTTTATGATATTGTAAGGGGATTAATGGAAAGGAGAAGGCGAGAACCGGCTTGACAATATAAATAATAGTTTAATGAAAAACGAAACAAAAAGACAAACACACATATTTGTCGGAGAGCTGCCCGTAAATCTCTCTCCACCAGGATGCACTGTGGGAAGATGCAAGCTGGTGGAGCGAGTATGATGTGGTACGCAGTGGAAAACCCTCGGTCTGGCCATTCATGTGGACGTCAATTTGACACGTTCCACCTACCTAAACGTTGTTGCAGACGAGGTACACCCTTTCATGGTATTCGATGATGGAAGTGGCCTCTTTCAGCAGGATAATGTGCCCATCCACACTGCACACATTGTTTGGGAATAGTATGAGGAATATGATGAAGACTTCAACATGTTTCCCTAGCCTCTATATTCCCCAGATCTCAATCCGATTGAGCATCTGTGGGATGTGCTGGACCAACAAGTCCGATCCACAGCAGCTGCACATCGCAGTTTACAGGATTTGAAGGATATGCTGCTAATGGTGCTTGGTCCTAGATACCACAGGACACCTTCAGGGATCTTGTAGAGTCCATGCCTCGGCGGGTCGGCACTGTTTTGGTGGCACGTGAAGTACCAACAGCATATTAGGCGTGTTTTTGCTCAGCAGTGTATATATAGATATATACTGTATATATACAGTATATATCTAATATGGATTTTCTTGATAGAAAACAAATATAATCATAAAAAGCATATAAAGGGGCTAGATTTTAGCTTAGCATGAAGCTAAATATTCACATGACAATTTACACAAGGTAAACTATTTCTGCTGCTCCAAATTTGCTTGAAAACACCACATAGTTTACACAACTACTTTTTTTAGCGTATTTGGATTCTTTCTATTTTAAAGGAATAATTTACCCAAAATGTTTTATTCTTTCATCATTTACTCAACCTACTTTCTGTAGGTCCATACAATACAATTTAATTGTAACCAAAACTTTGAAGCTCGAAAAAGCACAAAAAGGTAGCATAAAAGTAATCTAAATGACTCCTGTGGTTTAATCCATGTCTTCTGAAGAATCCAATCAGTTTTGGGTGAAAAAAGACCAAAATGTAACTCCCTTTTCACTATAAATCTTGACATCAGCAGTCTGCTTGGTGATCATGATTCCAAGCTCGAATACACTTCCTAGCGCCATCTAGCGCTCTGCGCATGCATCAAGCGCTAGGAAGTGTAATCGAGCTTGAAATCTTGATTGTGCCTAAAGTCTGTTATCACCTCAAAAAATATTAGATGGCTTCTGATGACAAATACTGTAGTCTTATGAATGACTTTTATGCTGTCTTTATGTGCTTTTTAGAGCTTCAAAGTTTTGGTCACCATTCACTTGAAAGAAAGTGTTTCACCGCTGTTTAAATGCTCTCAGATCACATCATTTATATGGATAAATGTTTTCCAAATGAACTGACTAACTGTAAAATGATACAAATGACAATAAAATGCTAAGTAATCTCTTCAGTGAACAAAATACTTTTTAAATGTAACTGTATTTTGATTACAATGATTTGAATTGTAACTGTAGTGAAATACAGTTACTAATATTTTGTAATTTAAACACGTAATTCCATTACATGTACAGTATTCCGTTACTCCCCAACCCTGCATATAGATGGCCTCAAAGCTCTTGATGGATCTTGTCTTTTGTGTAAAACGTAAACATTCGTTTTGTTTTTAAATTTGTGTAATTTTTATGATTTCAGATGAAGAGGATGAGAAGGTCAGAGTGCAGAAATATTCATCCTACATCCAGAGTTTACCCAAGGTCAACAGGTCAACCCTTGGTGCCTTACTGCAACATTTGTACAGGTAATTTCACAACAACAGTCTGTAATAACATCCTGTCAAGCCAGTTTATAACCATTTCCAATTTGCTATTGTGATGTTTGAAGACTAGTTGAAAGCTCACGGTAAACACGGGTACTTCAAACCCTCATTGGGTATGTCAGTTTGCTTGAAATATTCCTGAAAGGACTTGAAGAATGCTCAATCTGCCCTTTTGGCAGATTTGGAGTAAAGCCTAACATATCCCCCATGATGTACAATAATCGTTTATTTGTGGTCAGGTCTAAGCAGTATTTGCGCCTGCCTGTTTTGTTTTTGTTGCTTATCTGTGGTTGAGCTTGTGCTTTGATATACAGTTAACACACTTTTTTGTAGTCGCTTTCAGTACAGTGTAGGTGTGCAGGTTTTCTTAATAAAGTGCTCAGTGAGTGTACATTTGCCTATATGACAATATAGGCAAATGTACAATGCTATAATATGACAATGCTATAATATTTAGCATTTTGTACCTCAAATTTTCATTTTGGCAGCATAGTACGCTGAAAAACTTTGGCATCTTACATACCCTTCTGATGGCAAATTTGCTTAAAGACACGCGAGCCATGACATATTTCTTTTGTAAATGGATTGAATGACTTTGATTTGCTTGTGTTACTTTGATTATATTTAAATATTAATGCATATATTTTATGTTGTGTTATGTTTGCATTTGTACAGGATCCAGAGGTGTTCACACATTAACCAGATGAGCACACAGAAGCTAGCATGTGTGTTCTCCTCATGTCTCTTTCAAACAGATGGACACAAGGCTCAGGAGTCTCGAGTGGTTGAGGATCTTATCAACAATTACATCCAGATCTTTTCTGTGAGTTACATGTGTGTCCTTTCTGAGGATTCAAACCTAGGTAGTCTTGGTTACTTGAGTCCTGAACTGAGGGCCCATGTTCATAAAGGTGTCATGGGCCAAAATACACATTCAGAGTGTTCTTCTTTTGATTTTTGTGGTGTAATAGTATAATGCCTTAAGTATTCATTTATACTGTTACTATGGTTATGAATGTATAGTGAATACTTTACAAATAGTCTCTTTTATAGCTGTTGTAGAAACGAATGCTAGAGATTCACCTCTATTGAAAATGCATAGCTGATTAACAGCAGGCCTTTGTTGAACACGCTGTTTGAAGAGGGGTATAAGAAACTGGCAAACTGTGCTTGTTTACCCATTTCACAGTTTATGACAAAGTCCTCTGTTGTGCTAAAAACTGAAAAGGATAACCATCTAATACTACAAAACTGAAAATATTTGAAGCACAGGACAGTTGTTGCTTTGCACTTGGATGTGTGCCTCTGTAATGGGATTTACAGTGCCAGGCTGTTCTAATTCCTCCTCAACTCGCTCATACATTCACACGCCCCCTAGCTTCACACATACACACACTTGTGGTCATGGAGAGAAAGAGAGAGGGAGAGAGTGTGTGAAATGTGAAAGGTTTAGCGTGACCGATAATAATCTAGAGCTGAAGATGGGAAATTCCACCGAAATAAGATGTAGCGTAACACCATAGGCATAAAGGTGTAAATTAAAGTTCAATATACACATTCACATTTGTTTGTTTTCTATGGATACATTCAAACAGAGCCTACTACTACTTGTTTTGTCATACTGCTAAGTAAATATCTCAATTTTCTCAAGCCATGAATACAAATGTGACTTATTTTCCTATAGCCCTAATGCTCTTGTCTCCAATAATACGTATTTCCACCCCCAGAGCGCACACAGTTCTTATCAAAACAAATGTTATAGGTGAAGTGTGTCATTTCTTCTCCAACAAATGAAATTGCAAAAATAACTGGATTTTAAAGCTTTTTGAAGAAAATGTAAGCAGTGCTTGCTTGTACAAACTTGCTGCAATCATTTTAGAGATTTTGGGGATTTTAGAGTGTTCTGGATTGGTTCCCAAGTTTGGTTGGTAGGAGGTTGCTTTCTGGCCTGTCCCCAGGTCTCTATAATATTCTTGTCCCTAGATATGGCTGTGGTCCCTCCTTCAATGTAAGTCTATGGGAATTTTTTGCCTACTTTATCCTTTTTTTTGTTAACCGTAACTATGAGCATTGACATGCACCACTAATGATGATGTTCATACAGGTTTTCTTACGCCACTGGTTGAGCCAGAAGTTACTCAAACAAACAGAGCAATGTTGAAAGTCACAGTGTTTACACTTTTTAGGAAGTTAGCATGCAGCTTTTAAAGCTACACATTAAATTGAGATAAGGGGAAGCATTTTAGCATTGAAGAAACTGCACACTTCACCTTTACTGTTTAATATGTAACCCCTTGTATTACTTGTGGTGTTTGTTATGTACGGTTAACAGAGGCTTCGACTTGAAGATTTCTGACGTGTCGTTTTGAAAGGGTCCTTTAATAGGATGCTTGTTGAATTGTGAAGATGCCTTGACTTTGCTGTTGGGAATATGAGTAGGGCTGTTTACTGTGCACAGGGTTCTTTAATCTCCGTTTATCTGTCTGGTTCCAATAAAACAGGTCAATGAAGAGCAGGTTAGGCAAATGGAGAAAGAAAACAGCTTTATCACCAGGTGGAAGGACACCACAGTAAGTCGCCCCTTTTAACCTTTCCATTAAATAGGTGTGTGTGTTTGTGAAAGTGAGACAAATATAGAAAATGGAGATGTCTTTTAAAACACGCAGAGTTACAGTTCATTAATGTTTGTGTTTAGCCCATAACCTGCTTGTGTTTGCAAATGTGTGTAAGTTTACACTAATCGCACATTTTCATAGGTTACAAAATCCCTTTGACCTGTCTTGCTATCGTTTTTGAGCAAATTAGTGCAAACAGCAAGCTCTTTCTGATACCTCACCTTTCTGTCTCCCGCTTTATACCTCGCCGGCACCACAAGAACAATTTGTTCAGATAAGCTGAAAACAAATTAATCTTCTTTAGTGTGCTGATGTCCAAGTTAAAAAGTTTGTGTGTATGTGTTCAAGTTCGGGCAAGGACAATTTTGGAACTGACCCATGGAAAATATTTCCCCAAACACAATCACAGTTACACAGAGACACACCTACTTATTCTTTATTATTACTATTTCCCACATATTAAAATAATCATAAAGATGTCAAAACTATCAAATAAAGTAAAGAAATCCATACCGTGCACAACTTTAATTTGTCTACAAAACTTAAGATCAAAAAGTCTTTATGATAATGATACAAATATAGTCCATGTTCATGTACTGTACCCTGGCTGAAAATGTAAAAGGATGCATGATAATGAGTTTAGAATAAATTCTTTATGTAT
Organism: Moxostoma hubbsi; assembly: GCA_032164185.1. Taxonomy (NCBI): domain Eukaryota; kingdom Metazoa; phylum Chordata; class Actinopteri; order Cypriniformes; family Catostomidae; genus Moxostoma; species Moxostoma hubbsi. The sequence goes on along the minus strand of JAVLUX010000003.1, from coordinate 14,612,067 downwards.
ATATAATGCCAGCATACAGTATGTGTCATCTACACTACATTTAAATACATTTTGCCATAGTGGTTTTTATTGTTAAGGAGAAGAGCTTAAGCTTTGGTTTACATATGCATAGATGTTTTCCAGCTTTTGTGGTGTTATGCTGCTAAATGATGTGTGAGCCTCCAGCTGTGTGTCATTTAGTGAGACACACAGTCACTGGTCTGATCTGAAAGGGTTGCTGATTGCTTTTGTTTTATATCCACAAAGGCTGCTGAGTTTAGTGTGTAGATTCTTAGAAAATCTGTGTTATTTTCGCCCTTCTTTACTTCCTTCTTTGCTTCCTTCCTTGCTTGCTTCCTCCCTCCCTTCCCCACTTCCTTCCATCCATCCATCCTTCATTCCTTTCATCCTTCCTTACTTCCTTCATTCCTCACTTCCTTATTTCCTTCCTTCCTTCTGTCCTTCCTTCATTATTTCCTTCCACCGTTCCTTCCTTCCCCACTTCCTCCCTCCCTCACTTCCTTTTTCTTCCTTCAATCCTTCATTCCTTCCTTGCTTCCTTCCTTCCTTTTGTCATTATTTCCTTCCACCCTCCCTTCCTTCCTTCCTTCTGTCCTTCCTTCATTATTTCCTTCCACCGTTCCTTCCTTCCCCACTTCCTCCCTCCCTCACTTCCTTTTTCTTCCTTCAATCCTTCCTTCCTTCCTTCCTTTTGTCCTTATTTCCTTCCACCCTCCCTCCCTTCCTTCCTTCCTTCCTTCCTTCCTTCCTTCTGTCCTTCCTTCATTATTTCCTTCCACCGTTCCTTCCTTCCCCACTTCCTCCCTCCCTCACTTCCTTTTTCTTCCTTCAATCCTTCATTCCTTCCTTCCTTCCTTCCTTTTGTCCTTATTTCCTTCCACCCTCCCTCCCTTCCTTCCTTCCTTCCTTCCTTTGTCCCTCCCTTCCTTCCCCTCTTCCTTCCCTCCTTTCTTCCTTCCTTCCTACTTTATTTCCTTCCTTTTTTCCTTTTTTCTTTCTTTTCTTCCTTCATTCCTTATTTCCTTCCCCACTTCATTCTTTCCTTACTTCCTTCCTTCTGTACTTCCTTCCTTACCTCCTACTTTCTTTCATTCCTTCCTTCCAACTTTTTTCATTCCTTTCTTTCTCCTTTCTTCCTTCCTTTCACATAATACCATCATTTTAACTAAAATCAATATAAATGTGACAGGACTCTACTACTGTGCATCCCTCCTCCTTCCCAGGATTTCGGCACCAGTGTAACAAAGTTAAATGGAAAGGAGGAGGCGAGAACCGGCTTGATAATATAAATAATAGTTTAATGATTAACTGAACCAAAAGAAAAACACACAGGTGTCGGACAGCTGCCCGTAAATCTCTCTCTGTCACACCGCCGTCTCCGGTTGCCTTTATCCCTCTCGGGCTTCATCAGCCTAATTAGGGTTCGGGTGTGCGGAATCACAACCCAGCCCCGCTCTCCACCCTGCCACATTTTCATTTTGCCTGGGATGTGTTCAGCATGTTGCCATTTATTTGGCAATAATGACGACTTACATGATGGACAATATTGCACCATTGTCCCGAATGATTCTGAGCTTGAAAACACTTCCAGTAGCACTTTACCTTGAGCACGGTTCGGTACGGTATGATTGTATTTCCTTCTTTTCTTCCTCCCATCCTTCCTTCCTTCCTTCGTTCTGTCCTTATTTTCTTCCACCCTCCCTCCCTTCCTTCCTTCCTTCCTTCCTTCCTGCTTTATTTCCTTCCTTTGTTCCTATTGTCCTTTCTTTCCTCCTCCTTTCCTTCCTTCTGTACTTCCTTCCTTCCTACTTTCCTTGCTTCCTTCCAACTTTTTTCTTTCCTTTCTTTCTCCTTCCTTTGACATAATACCATAATTGTAACTAAAATCAATATTTAATTTTCATTCAGCCTGGGATGTGTTCAGCCTGTTGTCATTTATTTGGTAATAATGACCGACTTACATAATGGCCAATATTGCATCATCATCCCGAATGGTTTTGAGCTTGAAAACACTTACAATAGCACTTTAACTTGAGCACGGTTTGGTGTGATATGATTGCAAACCGTTTCCAGCCCAAAATTCTCAGCACGGTTTATTAACCATACTTAGTACAGCGAACCATGCTTGTGGACGCTTTAGTGAATTGGAGACTCCAGAATGGTGACTAATCTTGATTTCATTGCACAACAGTTTAAAAAGAAACCATAACCATGCCATCAAGCCCAGATCGATAAACAATGGCATGAATCAGACTGATGGTGGAAAAGGGGCTATTGGCAGTAAACCTAACTGACTTTGATAATGTGCATGTGTTCACTGGTTTTGTCTCTCTTTATATATACATTTATTTGCAGTTCTCTCCCGCTGGTGACCTGATATTTGAAGTCTATTTGGAAAAAAAGCAGCCGGAAAAGTGCTGTTTAATCAAGGTTTGTTTCTTCCGCTCTTGCTCTCTGTGCTGTGAATGTGTCTGTCTGGCTGTCTGTATCTGTGATCCTGGAGGGGATTTCTGCCACAGACTAAATCAAGCTGCAGTTAATCAAAGGAATGTTGATTGAATTGTGAGTGTAATTGTGGGTTTTATCAGTAGTCAAGGAAAATCTTGAGTTAATAGACTCGTCACATGAGTGAAACACATTGCTGAGATGTGTAAGTGTGTGTTTTAGGATGAAAGTCATAACCATGTAAAAGCAAATTTCTCTTTACTGTTGTTTGATGTCTTTTTCCCAGATTAATTTGCAGAGACAACCATTATTAATTTATTTCACCTAAAAGTTTAACAATGTGTCTCTATGACACTGTCAAATCATTCCCCTCTTTAAATGAGTGGTCTGTCCAGCCCAACACTGCAACATTGGCTCGACCGGTGCTGTGAGTTTGGGGTGGGTCTATCTGTTTGTACAACCAATGGTGGAAACTATTTGTTTCCATTTATTATTTAAATCCATTTAGTGATGCAAGAGGGCCACATAAATTAAACACTTTATCTTAAGTTAACTTGCTGAGCAAAATTCTCTTCAAAACATTGCTCTGTCAAGACCATAGTTGACCTGAAAGAGAAAACTGACTGTTGAGCACATTATGAATTGCGTTCTGACACATTTTGGGACACAACAATGTATGAAGTAGAACTTGCTTAGCAAGAAACATTTGTGTTCATGTACTTGCATGGTCCAAATGTTACTTTTCGCCACACTTGATAATGACAGGTGAACTTAGCTTTTTAAGATGAGTTTTTCTCCATATCTTGAAGAAACAGCACCTGTTTTACTGGCATAATTTGAGGATTATCCCACAAATATCATTACACAGAATTTTGGAGAAAAAACGTCTGATGATATAATTTCAAGGTTTGTTGGTAACACTTTATTTTGATGGTCCCAAGTAGATATTTAACTGACTATAAGTGACTTATCAACTGGCTTGCTATAGCTACTAAACAGTGTTTCAACAAACATTCAGTAGACTTTCAGTAGCCTGTATATAGATCTCTATAAATTACCTACTTACATTATTGTTGAGAACATCAGTTCATTAAAAGGTCATTAATAATGATCTATATACAGGCTACTGAAAGTCTACTGAATGTTTGTTGAAACACTGTTTACTAGCTATAGCATGCCAGTTGATAAGTCACTTATAGTCAGTTAAATAATCATTTATAGTCAAATATCTTCTTGAGACAATCAAAATAAAGTGTTACCGCTCTTGCTCTCTGTACTGTGAATGTGTGTGTCTGTCTGGCTGTCTGTATCTGTGATCCTGGAGGGGATTTCTGCCACAGACTAAATCAAGCTGCAGTTAATCAAAGGAATGTTGATTGAATTGTGAGTGTAATTGTGGGTTTTATCAGTAGTCAAGGAAAACCTTGAGTTAATAGACTCGTCTTATGTGTGAAACACATTGCTGAGATGTGTAAGTGTGTGTTTTAGGATGAAAGTCATCACCATGTAAAAGCGCTTTTCTCTTGACAGTTCTTTGACGTCTTTTCCCACATATTTCTCATTTCCCACAGCAAAATAGAAGTAAAAGGAAAAAGGAAAAGCTCTTAACATAATTTAAAGTAAACATGAAAATCCCTGTGTTTAATTATGCATACTTCCCTACTATGTACTTTCATATGCAGTAAGCAGTATTTAAAATGAGAGGGATGTCCAAATACGCTGTATTACTAAAATAAATAATGATGAAGATCTCACTCTCTCTGAATAAGGTTTCTCCTAATATGCGGTCAGATGAGCTTGCCATAAGCACTTTGGAGATGAAGGGTATGGAGGTGGAGGTCAAAGACCTCTGGACCACCTTTGAGGTCATTGAGAATGGAGAGCTAGGTAAGAGTCATGCTACTGTTAAAATGTACAAAGACACTTAGAATTAATACACAAGTTTGTTGTTGTTGTTTTGTTTAGCAATTATTGGAACATTAAATGATGTTCCTCTAAGGCTTACACACGCATTAAAAATGCTTCAGTAGATAAGTGAATGCTCATGATTAGTACTATTATTATTTCATGATGGATATGAAAAACTATTAACAGATTGTGATAGGATCGGTGGGAGGGGGAGACAGGTGGTGTAAGAGTGATTTTTGCCAAAAGCAAGCATTATGTTTTCCTTTTTACAAATTACAACTTGATAATAGATCTATTTTGCACTTGAGTGTGTTTTCTAATCAAAGTCAGATTGTCTGGCGATAATTACAAATTTGCACTACATAATTATGCTTGTGTTGTGGAAAAACACAAAGTTTTCTTTTCTTTTTTCGATGCTGCTGAGGGGGATGTTTATGTTTATATATATATATATATATATATATATATATATATATATATATATATATATATATATATATTTATGTTTGGTACTATATATATACTATATATATATATATATATATATATATATAGTACCAAAAAAGTACCAATTTCTTTCCATAAGAGCAAAATCTGTACATTATTCCAAACTTTTGTCCGCCAATATATATGTATATATACAGTGCATCCGGAGAGTATTCACAGTGCTTCACTTTTTCACATTGTTATGTTACAGCCTTATTCCAAAATGGATTATATTCATTACTTTCATCAAAATTCTATAAACAATACCCCATAATGACAACTTGAAAGAAGTTTGTTTGAAATCTTTGCAAATTTATTACAAATAAAAAAACAAAAAAATCCCATGTACATAAGTATTCACAGCCTTTGCCATGACACTCAAAATTGAGCTCAGGTGCATCCTGTTTCCACTGAACATCCTTGAGATGTTTCTACAGCTTGATTGGAGTCCACCTGTGGTAAAATCAGTTGATTGGACACGATTTGGAAAGGCACACACATGTCTATATAAGGTCCCACAGTTAACAATGCATGTCAGAGCACAAACCAAGCCATGAAGTCCAAGGAATTGTCTGTAGACCTCCGAGACAGGATTGTATCGAGGCACAGATCTGGGGAAGGGTACAGAAACATTTCTGCAGCATTGAAGTTCCCAATGAGCACAGTGGCCTCCATCATCCGTAAATGGATGAATTTTGGAACCACTGGGACTCTTCCTAGTGCTGGCCGCCCAGCCAAACTGAGCGATCGGGGGAGAAGGGCCTTAGTCAGGGAAGTGACTAAGAACCCAATGGTCACTCTGACAGAGCTTCAGCATTTCTCTGTGGAGAGAGGAGAACCTTCCAGAAGAACAACCATCTCTGCAGCGCTCCACCAGTCAGGCCTGTATGGTAGAGTGGCCAGACGGAAGCCACTTCTCAGTAAAAGGCACATGACAGCCCGCCTGGAGTTTGACAAAAGGCACCTGAAGGACTCTCAGACCATGAGAAACAAAATTCTCTGGTCTGATGAAACAAAGATGGAAATCTTTGGTCTGAATGGCAAGCGTAATGTCTGGAGGAAACCAGGCACCGCTCATCACCTGGCCAATACCATCCCTACAGTGAAGCATGGTGGTGGCATCATACACAAAAAGACTTGAGGCTGTAATTGGTGCCAAAAGTACTTCAACAAAGTTTTTTTTTTTTTTTTCATTTTTATTTTTAATAAATTTGCAAAGATTTCAGGAAAATAATGCATTTAATTCATTTTGGAATAAGGCTGTAACATAACAAAATGTGGAAAAAGTGAAGCGCTGTGAATACTTTCCAGATGCACTGTATATGATGATGTTTATGTTTTTTTGAGTGAACTGATGTAAGAATATAATGTTCTATAGATTAATGTCTTGAGATGCTAGAAGTCTCTCTGTTATATACACACAAATAGAGCCTTTTAAATGTTTAGTCTTTGACAAGACACATGCTCTACACAAGTACGCAGGCAAGAATGCTCAGCCAATGCATAACAAGCATGCAGTTCCTTTAGATACTAAACCTGCAATTTATATTACTGTGGTGGTAATAAACCTCAGCACTCAAAGGGGCAATAGTGTTATTTTAAAATCTGTGCCATTAAATTTTTATTCAGGTAACTTTGAAAATGATAGTTTAACTAACTTTAAAGCTTATGTGTGTCATTTTTCGGAGTTAAAATTCTTTCTCATATCCCAGATTAATATGCAGAGACAACTATTACTGATTTATTTCACCTAAAAGTGTAACAATGTGTCTCTATGACACTATCAAATCATTCCCATTTTTAAATGAGTGGTCTGTCCAGCCTAAGATAGCAACATTATGTCGACCAGTGGTGTGAGTTTGGGGCGGGTCTATCTGTTTGTACAACCAATAGAAGACTTGTGGAGTTTTCTGGAAACTTTTTGAAAATAGTGATTATTTGTTTACATTTAATTCCATTTAGTGATGCAAGAGGGCCACAGAAATGAAACGCTTTAGGTTAATCTAACTTGCTGGGCAAAATTCTCCATAGTTGACCTGAAAGAGAAAACTGACTGTTGAGCACATTATGAATTGCGTTCTGACACATTTTGGGACAAGAAACATTTGTGTTCATGTACTTGGATGGTCCAAATGTTACTTTTCGCCACACTTGATAATGACAGGTGGCATAATGTGAGGATTATCCCACAAATGTCATTACACAGAGTTTTGGAGAAAAAACTTCTGATGATACATTTTCACCTAAGGAAAAATTTGTCATTAAATGTAAAATGCACGAGTTGCAGTAGATGTTTTGTATGGTCTTTGATTTTGAATATTGCGCAGTTCATTTACAACAGCAAGTGTCATATTATCATTCTTACAATTCTACTTAAACCATGTATAACTTTGCAGTTCATAATCTAGTGGTGGGCCAGCTTGCAAGCCAATATTTACTCGCATTTGGTGCTTGGCAAGTGTTATTTTTGGTCCCTGCGTTCTTGCTTAGTATATTTCGGACCTTTCGGTGTAGTCACAATCCATTATAAAACACATCAGAGGGAGATTTGCTTTCACTGTTCCAAACATACTCAATCCTTTCTTTCACATCTGTGCTCAGAGCGTCCCTTACACTACAAAGAGAAGATTCTGGAGCAGGTACTGGAGTGGAGTTCCCTGGAGGATCCCAGCTCGGCCTTCCTGCTCATTAAAAAATATTCCGGCTCTAAAATGACAGATACCAACTCAGGTACTGGCAATGAACAGACTACCACACCCCAACGGATCACTCCAAAGATAAGATACAGAGATTAATTAACAATATTATTCTGTTCCATATAAGGGGCTTTCAAATGACTCGCATCAGGGAGTCAACGCACTGCTCAACGGGTATTTTGTCTCTACATGAAAACTCTTGCAGAGTACATGGTGTTTTGATTTTAGCACTGACATCACCCTTTTAATGATATATCTGAATTGTAACTCACTGTAATTGTAATTGACAATTCTGATGCGAGTCATGTCGAATCCCCTTAATGTGTATATTTTTGAGTCATATTCTCAGTTACTTTTGGTTATACTCAGACATAAAGGGGGGAAATCACTAGGACAGAATTGTGCCCACTGATAGTATTGTTTATTTTAATGTGCTGCCAGTGTTGTTTTAGCACTCAATTCAACAAAAGAATGATGCAATTAATAATTATTAATATATATATATATATATATGAAGTTTTATGTATTGAATTTTGTTCAAAATTACACAATTTGATGGAATTTTGATATGAAATTGAAATTCTCAATAAGCTGTGCATTCCCTCAAATGGAGCCGCTGCTGCTTCATGCACATACTTTTTAGACTTCAGTTATGAAAAATTTTGAATTTAAATATTAACTCCCTTTCAGTTCATGAATTGGCCACGCCCACAGGAATTTGAATTGGAATGATAGGAAGTGGAATTGACTGAATTGCAACTCGAAATTGAAAACATTTAAACTACACATTTCATTAGTCCAAGACACATTTTGTCCACAGTCTTGGCTTGGCACATAATCTTTGCTTTGTAAATTTGATATAAAGTGTAATTTTATTACTGGGGCGGCTGTGGCTCAGTTGTTAGAGCGGGTCGGCCACTAATCGCAGGGTTGGTAGTTTGAATCCCGGCCCATACGACTCCACGTGCCGACGTGTCCTTGGGCAGGACACTGAACCTCAAGTTGCTTCTGATGGCTAGCGCCTTGCATGGCAGCTCTGCCGCCATTGGTGTATGAATGTGTGTGTGAATGGGTGAATGAGTCAACAGTGTAAAGTGCTTTATATAAGGCGCTATATAACATATATATACATGCACAGTGAAGTTTTTACAGATTCTGGCCTCTCCTTTAGTTCATAACTCTCATTTACACTCTCAAAACCAACGTCCTGATCAAATTTCTCTCTTTTTTATAAATGGAATTGTACAGAAAAGGAAAGCAGGGCACATTTACCCTCTTTCTCAGTTATTTGAAACCATCACTAATGGCTGCCGGAAATCATAACTATGTACCTACGCTGAGTAATAGCTTTTAGGCATGCTTCACTAAAGGAATTAATAAACAGTATATTAAGCAATGGCATGATACAAAGGTTTGTTTGTGTACCAGGATGTGTATAGCTATGTGCTAGACCCTGAAATGTTAAACATTTTAAAAATGTATGAGAGGCCCTACTACTGTTTGAAGCAGCGGGGGTGTACAGGTGCAGTGCTATATGTATAGTTTGTATGTTCTTTCTCTCATAAATTGTTTATGTTATGACTCGATGTGTTTTTCTTGTTTCATGTGCTTCTCTGTGTGTGTCTGTGTGACAGATAAACTGAAAGATTTCATTAAAGGAGAGCAACTCAAGTTCAAAGACGGCTCCTCCAAATTGTTATCAGGAAATAAATTTCAGGACAGATACCTGGTACTACAGGACAAAAAACTGCTGTTATACAAAGACATAAAAGTATGTTTATTTCTTTTTTCTTTCATTTCTATATTAATGTATTTATGCATTTCTCTGTTAATTGTCTCTCATTTGAATTATTATTATTATTATTTAAAACAGTTTTTGGTCGACAGTTTTTCAGCCCCTGGTAAATATCTCCATCCCTGCTGTTCCACCAGATCAGCCTCTGCATAGTGTTATCATTCGCCAGCGGCCCTGCTGCAGTCAACAGTTTACCAATTTTGATTTTCCTGCATGGCATTTAATGTTAGCGCTGTTTGTTTTCTTTGCATGCGTTTACAGATGAAATAGTAATTAAAAAACTCAGTGGATGTGAAATTACCTGCTTCGGGCCAATCGCAGGGGCCCGCATGTAATAAGTGTGGAATGGGAACAAAAGCAACAAATAAACCCATAATGGCCATTTTCATTTTAAATTAAAGTAATGCTGGGCTTCTCATACCCGCTGAAATGAGTGTGATGATTTAAACGACTCAAGTATGTTATTTTCTTTCCCCGTAATCTCTCCTCATACATACTTTATTCTGTCCGTGCGCAGAGGTGGGTAGTAATGTGCAGTTACATTTACTTGAGTAACTTTTTTGAACAAAAAAAAAAATACTTTTAGAGCAGGTTTCAAGGTGGGTACTTTTTACTCCACTCAAGTACATTTCTAATGAAATAGTTGTACATTTACTATGTTACAATTTATTGAGAGATTATTGAATGGGACTTTTACCACAGCGGAAGTTCACACAGCTGCATGTGCTGTCACAGACTGTCACTCAAGCTGAGTCATTCACTGCTGCAGCATCATGCTCTTCAGACAAAGTGAAACACTTTCTTCACTCAGCACAGTGAAAAAATAGTAGTTTCATTATGCAATGCCTTCATTTAACACCAAGACAAGTGGATATTTTAAGATTAAAATTGCAGCTCCAACTTAAGACAGCATGCTAAGGAAAGTTTTGGCTCTAATGATAACGCGGGCTTTTCTGTGACATAGTAATGGTCGCTTTCAGGGTGATTCTGTAAATATGGGCTCTTATGACATCAGTTTTCAAGTGTACATTTTTAAATCTGCAGCTATATATCAGTGCGCTTTGACCTGCATCCTGCATGTCACGAGCAGTATTTACGCATTTACCCCTGCGCCCTGGCGGGGATACTGAAAACCATCGCAGCTACTTCAGCCTGATTAACTGTATAAATCCATGTAAACATCCATGTTAAGTGTAAATGCCTTTTGCTGTGTAACTGACAACTTGAGCGCAGACAGACAGCATTTCTGCATGTGCTGCCCTATGCACGCTGTGTACTCTGCATTTAGAGAGCGGCGGTACTGTGTACAGAGCTAATGATCTAAATTCTTTCTACACTGAAAACTGCAACTACACTGAACTAACAACTAAAAGCTATGAAATAACGAAAGTGGGCATTAATAAAACATGATCTTGGTTTGGTTTATATTTCCCTGTGGGACATTGTCCATGTATTCACTGTAATAAATGCTAGAAAGTTTTCCAAACCTCCCTTTCTATTGACAAATTCATCCAGATCTGACAAGAGCCTTTAAAGGGATAGTTCACCCAAACATTTTAATTATCTCACAGATGTGTATGACTTTCTTTCATCTGCTGAAAACAAATTAGATTTTTAGAAGAATATCTCAGCTCTTTTGGTCCATAAAATGCAAGTTAATGGGTGCCAACATTATAAAGCTCAAAAATATCACATTAGTCATCATAAAAGTAATCCATAAGACTCCAGTGGTTAAATCAGTATCTTCAGAAGTGATGTGATAGGTGTGGATGAGAAACAGAGAAACAAATCACTTTCACATTCTTCTTCTTGTGTTTTTGGTGATTCAAATTTTTCTCTGCATATCGCCGCCTGCTGGGCCGGGAGAAGAACTTCTAGCAAAAAATTACTTAAATATTGATCACCCACACCTATCATATTACTTCTGAAGACATGGATTTAAACACTGAAGTCATATGGATTACTTTTATGGTGTCAGCATTTTCTTTTTGGAGCATAAAAATGTTGGCACCCATTCACTTGCATTGTATGAACCTACAGAGCTGAAATATTCTTCTAAAAATATTCATTTATGTTCTGCAGAAGAAAGGAAGCCATACACGTCTGGGATGGCATGAGGGTGAGTAAATTATGAGAAAATTAAATTTTTTTGGTGAACTACCCCTTTAAATTGATAGCTCAGCCATAATTTAATATTCCATCATCATTTCTCTACCCTCATGTTGTTCCAAACCCATATGACCCTCAGTCACCATTCACTTTCAAAATATGGATAAATAAAAACACATTCACTGTGACTCATAATAGTGACTAAATAGTGACTCAGGCAAAACTTCTGTCTAATATTTCCTTATTGTGTTACATGGAAGAAAGAAAGCCATTTGGTTTGGAACAACATGATGGTGAACGATGACAGAATTTCTAATAATAATAATAATAATAATAATTCTGTAATACATGTTAAATGTGTATTATGTAATGGAATATTACTATATTGAGTTAATGTTCATTGTGTCATTTGTGAAAGTAACGAGTTACTCACTACTTGAGTACTCTTAATGGGATACTTTATTACTCAAGTAATTATTTATGTTAGTACTTTTACTTCTACTTGAGTAATTATTTTTTTAAATAATTGTAATTTTACTGTTTTACAGTAGCCAACAGTTTTTGTCTACTCTATCCACCTCCGTCCGTGCGTATGCTAGTGTGAGTTTTCTCTGGGGCACACACTGTATGAGCTAAGACACAGTCTCCTAAAGAGTGTTGGATATGTTTAATAATTGATATTTGAGGGAAGTGTGAGGTCATGTTAGGGGGTGTGTGTGTGACAGAGAGAGAAACGGGGGGAAGGCGGTGAGGCGAAGATACTCAGAATGAAGGCTGTTCTTTCCTTAATTAGTGTAATTGCTTGCTGATGCAGAGTATTCAAGTAATTATCAAGTGAAGAAGGTGGGAATTGGCTGTGAAGCTGAAATTTAATTGATATTCTGATGCCTTTGTTTTCTGTTCTTTTCTTTTTTGTAAGTTAGGATTCTCGGTTAGATCTCATTTTGCTGTCGTTGTTGTGCGCCTGTGCTGCTCGTGTTTTGCAGTGCATTACGTACAAAATACATCCCTTCCAGGCAACAACACAGTGTTGTCAGCGCATGCTAGTTTACACAATGCCCTTGGGCTCCTAACAGCTGTAAACAGGAAATTGCAGTAGTTTTTTCCCCCCTTTGATTCAAACGAATGAGCTGGGGAAATAAAAAAATCACAAATACTTTCTTCTATGCTACTTCTCTGTATATGTGAACCAGTTTTTGTACTTGGTGAGTTTGAAATTATATATTTAATATATAACATTGGCTTGCAATAAAGCAGCAAATAAGGAATAGTGAACCCAAACATAAATATTCTATTATCATTTACTGACATTCCAAACCCATTTGACTTGTGTGGAACACAAAAGGAAGTTAAGCTAAAGTTTAGCTCTTAAAACAACGCAAGGTCTCAGGTGAACACGCATGCCACTGTGCTTCTCTCATATGAACGTACCCTCAATGAGCAGACGCTAAAACATTATTTCAAGTTTGGGTTGTTTCTCATCAAAACCTATTTCATACCTTGAGAAGGCTTGGAATAGGACGCATGTCGCATGGACTACTTTTATTATACTTTTGGGTACTTTTCAACCTAATCATTTAAGCTTTATTAGTCAACTGCCATTGTAATAAAAAGATGGACTGGAATATTCATTAAAGGGAAAGTTCACCCAAAAATTAAAATGTTCAAATTATTTACTAGGCCTGGGGGGGAAATCAATTATTTTACAAATTGTGATTGTTGAGCCAAACAATTTTAACATCGTCTCCCTGATGAAATATATATATTTTTTAATTGAACGTCAAAACCCTCTGCTGTGATCAATTGTTATTATGCATTATACAAACGTTTAATTTAGAGGTGTTGTGGAGAGTATTTGTCAGAAGTCACTCTGCAGACAAGTTATAATAAATTGTTTATTAGGCTTATCAAACTGGCGTAAAATACATGTCGTGCCCTCGCAATATTTATAATCTAACAGCCATGGATAGTGGGTAATTAATAGGTTTTCGCCCTCATGCCATCCCAGATCTGTTTGATTTTATTTCTTCTGCTGACACTAAAAAAAAAAAAAAAAAGATTTATAGAAGGATAATTCTATTGAATAGTTCCATACATTGCAAGTGAATGGTGACCAGATCTCTCAAGCTCAAAATCACATAAAGGCCACATAAAAGTAATCCATAAAACTCCAGTGATTCAATTCATATCTTCTGAAGTGATACGATGGGCGTGGGTGTGAAACAGATCAATATTTGAGATTTTTTTTACTAGAAATCTCAATTTCACATTCTTTCACATTTTGAAAGTGAAAGTGGAGATTTGTCATAAAAAAGGACTTAAATCATCGATCAGTTTCTCACCCACTCCCATCATATCACTTCTGATGATATGGATTTAACCACAGCAGTCTTAGGGATTACTTTTATGTGGCATTTATGTGATTTTTGGAGCTTCAAAGTTTTTTTTTTTTTTTTTTTTTTTTTTTTTCTTTCATTTGTGTTCAGCAGAAGAAAGAAAGTCGTACACATCTGGGATGTCATGAGGGTGAGTAAATAATGAATTAAAATAATTCTTGGGTGAACTATTCCTTTAAAAATGTTCCTTTTGTATTCGGCATAAGATAAAAAAAAAAGTACAAATAAAGATACAGTATGCGGGTTTAAAACACATGAGGGTAAGGAAATTATGACAGACTTTTTATTTTCAGGTGAACTATTTATTTAGCATGCACTGTAATGTATGTACTGTAAAGTGTGTATATTGGTACAGTATATTTTAAAGTTACAGCATTTTTAAATCAAAGCAATGTACACATTTTTCAATATATGCAATTGCTTCCTCAGAGTACCAAGCCAGAAAGAGAGGCTCCGTTAAAGTCTGTTAAATGTTACTCTGGGCTTCGAAGAAAGTTGAAGCCAACAAGCAGGTAAATGCTCTTAAGATATTTATGGATTGCTATATAACTACTGTAAATGCTAATCTAATTTTGCATTCATCAACAAACTCATGCAACAATTTCTCCAAACCCGCAATATAATTCTTATTGTAATTCAAAGCACATAGTAGACCTCACGAACAGTACTATAAAACATTAGTCAAAATTAGTGTAGCCACATTGAAAGACATATTAATAATCCTGAATGTGTAATTAAGATAGATTCATAATTTTTCCGGCATTATCTCTTGGTCCATGCTAAAATGAGCTCTTAGTTTAATCTCTACATTTTGTGCCAAACATGCAAAACTTGCTTGGCTTGGTGCCAAATGCCTCCCTCAGAAACAAGACTATCACAGTCAATCTGAAGGCAGATGTACTGTGTTTTCCACAATCGAATACAATACAGATGCAAATACAGTATATTATGTTTTCCTCGCTCCTGCTGATAAAATTGCTAACTGTGGATTTGTTTCATTTCAATATTGTCGTATTTTATGTTGTAATTTATGATTGCGCTGAAAAAAGTTATTTTTCAGCGCACTCATAAAAAAAATACTTTATATCTGTTGCCCACACACACTTTATCATTTTGTCCTTTTATCATTTCACATCACAAGATCACTTTGAGGCACTGAAATGGCAACTATTTTACTTTAGTTTCGTTGAACGATCATTACTTGACCAATTACATGAAAAAAAAAAATGAAATGTTCAATTGGTCAGAAATTATAGCGTTCAATCCAAACACATTTTGTGCTATAAAATTTAGATGCAGCACAAAGAATAGAACAAATCGTAGGCTTTTTAATAGCCGGAGTTCTTTTTAACTTGCCACGCCGTCTAAAGAACGGAGTTGTCCTGTGGGAGATGTTGAAAAAATAGTGAAACGTGGCACAACGTTCCAAGAATCCATCTAGCACATTTACACAGAACAAACAATTATAAAAACAGTAGACAGACGCTAAAACCTGTTCGGTGTCCACAGCCTCTAAGAGTGCAACAGAGTTTGTAGCATCAGTATAAATATATCTTACACATGCAAAAGAAATGGTCCTTTCCATGTGCTTGTCAACTTGCTGTGAAAGTTACATTGATTTTAATGGCATCTTGGCACTTTAGCCGTCTTCAGGGGTCAAACATCAGGAAAAGCTGAAAATAGTCTTAAACTGATAAGGACTGAAATGCTGCAAAACTACTGTAGTACATTTTTTGTTTTTTCTGTTTAATTCTCAACAGTTGGGGATTTACAGTTTATACTGAAAAGCAGCCGTGGTAAGTGCAATTAACTCCTAACTGCTTAGTCAATCATACACTTCACCACTGTTTTTAGGGGAAAAGTCTAGTTGGAGCTGAAAATTAGAAATGGAGATTAAGATACTATTTTTAATATTTTAGGCTGAAACTTTGTTCAGCTTAGTACTTCAAGTGCAGAACTGCACAACTACATTTCAAATAGGACACTTCAGTGCCTCAGTGTTTTGAATATCTGCCTTTTCGTCTTCCCTGAAAAGGTATTTCTGCTGTAAAGGGAATGATTCTCAGCAAGACTGGGTCGCCTCCATTATCAGAGTGAAGGTGAGCTTTTCAGTTTTCTAAGTGCTGATAATGTGCAGAGTTAACATTGTTACAAAGGGGCCATTTTAAGGTGCTTTTGACATGTATCATGGTAGTAAAATGGTATTCAAAGTACCATTTCTTGACATGTTGCCATAGTAATAATACCTTTTCTTTTAGACATGTACTTTGGAAATACCATGCTATTCCTTGAAGCATATGGGGTTACATTGTAAATACCATTCAGTACCATGGTAAATGTCAAAGTACCTTGGTATTACCATTTTTTGGACATGTTTCCATAGTAATACCATTTTTTTAAGACATATACCATGGTAATACAAGGACTGGGTATTGAGACAGATTTCCTGATTCGATATTGATTTACAAGCTCTTGATTAGAATTTGATTTGATGATAACACTAAGGTATTCTTTGAAGTACATTGGGACACCTTATATTTATCGTGGTACATGAATAAGGCAAACATTCAGTACAATAGTCTATATCAAAATACCGTGATATTTCCATGGTACCTCTACACACACATATATACACATGTATGTGTGTATGTGTGTGTGTTTGTGTGTGTGTATGTGTATATATATATGTGTGTGTGTGTGTGTGTATGTATGTGTGTATATGTGTATGTATGTGTGTGTGTGTGTGTGTGTGTGTGTGTATATATATATATATATATATATATATATATATATATATATATATATATATATATATACACTACCGTTCAAAAGTTTGGGGTCACTTGTCTGAAATGTTTCTCATGATCTTAAAAATCTTTTGATCTGAAGGTGTATGCTTAAAAGTTTGAAATTAACTTTGTAGACAAAATATTATTCTGCCAAAACATATACATTTATTTAATTACAAATCTAAAATTTCCTAAAAAAAAAAAAAGTTTTTGAAATGGATGACTTGGATCAAAATATGAAGAAAAGAAGCCAATAAGTGCCCAACATAGATGGGAACTCCTTCAATACTGTTTAAAAAGCATCCCGGGGTGATTCCTCAAGAAGTTGGTTGAGAAAATGTCACGAGTACATGTCTGCAAAATCTAGGCAAAGGGTGACTACTTTGAAGATGCTAAAATATTACATAGTTTTGGATTTATTTTGGATTTTTTGGTCACAAAATAATTCCCAATTTCCATTTCTATTATTCCATAGTTTTGCTGACTACTATTATTCTAAAATGTGAAATAAATAAATAAATAAAGAATGAGTAAGTGACCCCAAACTTTTGAACGGTAGTGTGTATATATATATATATATATATATATATATATATATATATATATATATATATATGATGGTGCATTTCCTTTTTCAGAGAAAGGTCCAAAAAAATAGCCCTAAGAATTGGGCTAAGGTTTTCAAGGTCATCCTACATGAGTATAAATCACATTATCAGTAAAGGTCTTGAATAAGGTCAGGCAGACTGCCACACTAACACTGGTTCCAGCAGCCTCTTCTTTAGACATGATGAGTGCTACTACACACCCAGGGCCTGACTCAGCCTATTCAGTATTAATAACTTAAACCAGTAGCAAGAAATGGTAGAAAAGGAGAAGATGATTTAGCCATTGTTCTCTTTTGAAATCCCCTTACCCTCTCAGATTTTTCCTGTCCCTCTCTTGTGTCCTAATGCTTCATCCTTATCTACTTCTCACAGGTTCCCTATTTTCATTGTGGAGGTTTATTCTTGCTTTTGTGGCTTTGTGAACTGATACGAGGAAAAATAAAGAGCTTTTTTTTTTCTAGTCCGGGGGGATGGAGTGTGAGAGAAGTACTGCAGGTTTTTTTTGTTTTTTTTCCAAGTATAGGAAGCGAGAGAAGGCCATGCACCATAATTCAGTGTACATATTGTTGTGTCTCATAATTACGTGTGCTAAAAGTAGTTGCGAAGTCCACGTAGATACATTAATTGATACTCTCTGCTCTGAGACTCTTTGAACCTCTCGCTGCTTCCATTTCACCTAGCTTTTTGCTTGGCATGGTTTCCATAGAAACTGGAGAGAAGTGCTGGGTAGGTAAAGGGACAGGCAGATGAGACCTTTTGCTGCTAAAATGATGATTTAGAAGTGAAGAACAGCTCAAAGGCCATAAAGTCACAGTGGAAAGTATGAGGTGTCTCGGTGAGTGTTCAGCACAGGAATAAATCCAGAATGTTCCGGCACATTTCTTCCTACATCATTAAGGTCAGAAAGTTAGTTTTAGTTAGAGCTGCTTGTGAATATATGAAAGTTTTAAGTCTGAAAAATAAAACATCCACTCCCTGTGCAAAACTGTATTTTTCCAGGGTTCCCAGTTTTTAAAAAGTTGGAAAGACTCCAATAAACATTGTTTAATATATAATTTCAGCCTTACATCTAAGCATAACTAAAACGTTAAAGTGAGAGTTCACTTAAAATAATAATAATAAGCTATCATTATTTATTCACTCTTTTGACATACTTTCTTCTGTGGTTAACAAAAGGAGATGTTTGGAAGACTGACATCCTCAGTCATCATTCATTTTTATTAATTGAAGAAAGATGCAATGACAGATGACCCAGACTAACAAACTCTCTAACATTACATGTTTTCCATGAAAGAAAGAATTAAATTCATATGGGTTTGCAACAACATGGTGAATGATTTAAAAATGTTCATGTTTGGGTAAATTGTCCTTTTAACACTGTTCTTTTGCTGGCTTTCAAGCAATGGTATTTCCTTAAAGAAATTATTATCTGGTGTTTTTATAGTTATGCTTAGCTCATAAATATTGAATTGTCTAGAAATTGCTCTGTGAGTGCAATCTATAAAATATATATTTTTCAAAAACTTATCCAGTAATCATATTTGACAGGAAAAGTCTTACAGTTATAGAGAATCATGGACATTCATTGATCAAAAGGTACTGGAACTCTGATTTTCACAGTTGCTCCTTCGTAATTGTTGACTTTCAATGTGTTTGCAGCATGAAGGTGACTTATGGCCTAAAGACCTAAAGCAGAGCGCATCATTACCTTACAACCTTAGCAGAGGGAGAACATCCACTTACAGCACAACTCAGACCACCAAAGCTAAAAACAGAGAGGTCAGGATTAAACCTGCTCTACACTCACAAACATGTCAAAGATACTAAACAACTCTTTTCATTTAGTACTGCTTAATGACTTTTTGCTTCAATGAACACAAAGGCCAGCATAGTTGGCAATTGTCTGCTCTAATCTCCATCTTTGTTGACCATTAAACCATATATGTCATCTTGTTGATGTTGAAATGTATTTTTTCTGCTTACCAGTACAAAGATTGAATTGATGCAGAAAATACATCAAATAAGTACACATTGAAAATCACAGAATTGCTTAATAAATATAAAAGTTACCCATATTAAAAATGAACATGGACATTTGAAAGTCAGTTAAAAATAAAAAGTGTGACCCTTATGGGAATGGTGAAGTTTCTAAAATTTTGATTAAAACCTCTTCAACTCTGCGGAACTGCCGGCATGTCCAAAATGTGCTATGTCCCAAAAACATTTGTGCTTAAAATGTTCAAGTCTCCGAATAGATAAGTCAGTCATATGTTGTATCGTTTGAAAGCTTAGAATCTAAACTTTTAATAGATAAGCACTTCTGCTATTACATAAAATAACAAAATAAGGCCTGAAAACATTCACGTCGCAAATCAGCGCCACTTAAAGGTAATGTGGTAGAAATGTTAATATGAATATGAAAGTTTTTCAAATAATACTTAAATTGTCAAGTCATATATCAAATGAAAGCTCTAATTCTAACAAAATAACTGTATAGTTTATACAGTCCAACAGGAAAATCATGCTAAACAAATAATTTAAAATATATGTTAGCTACTATTGATATTAAAATGTTATGCATCATTGCAAAGGGGAGGAATGCACCTTCTAATGACACCTAGATTGAGCTAGTCCACTCAGAGACCGAGATATTCTTTGCAATAATGTGGGTGGTACATGAACTGAGAATAAAATGAATGTCTATGGACTAGAAAATTTGTGAGGGTAAAAATGCATTAGAGTGCATTTTGTGGTGAAAGGTAATAGAGGAAATTTTTTTTTTATAGAACTTGCTGTCATCTCATTGAATAAAATAAGACATATCGGAGGGAGATGGTGTGAACAGAACCAGAATTACATGCTTACAAAGTTAGGATTAAAAACAAATTCTAATCATCGTAAGATTGTAAACATATACAATATAATGATATTATGAATAAATTAGTTACATTTTGTGACACATTTTTGGCAATTAGTCCACTGTATATGTAAATGGCGACTTTTTCAATTTGAGTGTGAACATAGCAGGCGGCAGCCCAAAAGTTCTCCAGAGTTGAAGATGTTAAAGTCAGTGTTTTCTTTCCGAAGAAGCCAACCAGTTAATTCACAAAACCATATTTGACTCAAATAATCAATAACATCCATGCACTTTCTCCTTTACCATACAGGTTAAAGGGAAGTCAGTCATTAGTACAAGTATTGAGGGTTCCAATACACAAAACAAAATCACCACCAACGAGGGCAACCAGCCGGACTCGATTTATAAATTGGCTGGCAGTGAAGAAACTCAGTGTGACTCCAGGCTTGAAATGGTGATTGATGACACACTTCAGTCTCAGCGAACAGCATCTCTTCAACAAGACCCCAGTGCTCTCACCCCGCTATCACAGAGGAAAGCTATGTTGCCCAGCAGAGGAGTGCAGTTGCCACAAAACCTCATTAATGAACTAAGTACCGTCCTTAACAAAAAAGGACGCTGTCCAAAAGGAGACAATTAAGAGAGAGTGACAAAGACAGAAAGACTGAAGTCTTTTCCATTGCACTTCTAATATGCACAGAGAGGATCAGTAAGGCATGATAATTGTATAACAAAGAAACCAAAAACAGTAAAATTGTTGGATTTGAATTTGAATTTTATGTACTTTGTGGAACTGCCAAATAAAGTATTTTATTTGAACCTCTTTCTAAAAAAGCTTAGACTTACTACTCTTAGATAGAGTGTTTAAGATGTGGCATGAACGCAGATAAATTAGTAAATTGCCTGGTAGGCCAAACATCAGATCAGTAAAGAATTTATATATGTACAATTGCTACTGTTTGGTGGAATTATCACTTAAAGCCATGTTCCCTTTATTAATAAAAAAGTAATTTTGTATTAGTTAACCCTCCTATTGCATTCAGAATCTGCATACGCCTTTTGCATTTCTGGGTCAATTTTGACCCGGTGGAATTAAAGCTTTTAAATCATTCATAACCCGACCTGACAGATCTAAAAGTTCTTAACTGTTCATACATGTACAAATATTGATTTGTTTGGCATATTAACTGACAAATATAAGGCTGTAAAATATAAGGTCACAGAGGCTGTTCCCTGTCGCTACCTACACTCCCAGCCATGGAGGCTGTTCCCCTGTTGTTGCTGGTTCACAGCCAAGGAGGCCGTTCCCCTGCCACTGCCAGCGTTCCCTGCCACGGTGGCCAATACCCTTCCGCTGCCATTGCTTCTGGCCATGGAGACCGTGCCCATGCCGCTGCCGGCACTTCTGACCACAGGGGCCATTCCACTGCCACTGCCGGCGCTTCCAGCCACAGAATCCGTTCCCCTGCCATTGCCAACACTTCCGGCCATGGAGGCTGTTTCCCTGCCACTGCCAGCGCTCCCAGCCATGGAGGATGTTCCTCTGCCGCTGCCAGTGCTTCTGGCCAAGGATACCATTCCCCTGCCACTGCCGGCCCATCCAGCCACAGAGGCCATTCCACTGCCATTGCAGCACTTCCCCTGTCCTGCTGCCGCTGCCCAGTCTGACCCTCGTCTTAAGGCCGTTGCCCAGTCTGACCTCTGATCGCAGCTGCCACTCAACCTGTCCTGCCCCAGTGGCTGCTGCTCAGTCTGTTCACTCCCCAGCTACCATCGCTCAGCCTGTCCTAACTTCAGCTGCTTCCGCTCAACCAGTCCAGTACCCAGCGACTGCTGCTCAGCCTGTCCAGTCCCCAGCCGTCACCGCTCAGCCTGTCCAGTCCCTAGTGGCCACCACCTTAGCCTGTCCAGTACCCAGTAGTCGCCGCTCAGCCTGTACAGTCCCTAGCGGTCGCCACCTCAGCCTGTCCAATACACAGCGGTCGCCGCTTAGCCTGTCCAGTTCCCATTAGTTGCCGACACCACTGCCCAGTCTGACCTCTGCCCTGTGGCCGTATCTGGAGCTGGCCATCTGACCCTTCTACTTCCCTTCAGCCAACTTCTCCCTGCAGCCAGACATCACAACCTTCCTAGAGCCTCCCCCCTGGCCACCAGACCCTGCCCTCTCCTGGAGCCCCCATCCTGGTTTCCCTCACCCTTCTTCCTTTGGTTAGAACTACCAGCTCTGCTCTGGTCTGTCCCGCCGGCACCAGCCAGGTCTGTCTACTGCCCTCCTGCTCTGCTGGCCTACCTCTGGCTAGCCCCATCCTAGTTTGTCCCACTGGCTCTGTCCTGGACTGTAGCCCCCCCCCCCCCTCCACTTTTGGACCTGTGTCTGTTTTCTGTTGTTGGACTTCTCACTTTTCTTCTGTTTTTGTTTGTTCAGATTGGGATGACTGGAAGTCGTTCCGTGGAGAGAGGGTGACACTCTGGTCAGGACTCTGTCACCTGTTTTTCTATTTTTGTGTTTTGATTTTCTTGTCTAGCACATAGCTTTTGTTTATTTCTTGTCACCATATGCTCTGTCTTGTTTATGGACCCCGCCCTCGCATTTGTCTCATTATTGATTCATCTGTTTCACCTATTCTCCTTGTTTGCCTTCTGATTTTTCTCCCTGTATATTTTGTCTGTTGCCTATTGTGGTTGTCAGTTCCATTCGTCAGTACTCATGTGCTTGCTTCCCTGTCATGGTGTTCATTCATGTCTGTTTGTATTCCTGCAGTTCCTTGGCGATTCCCGTGTTGAGCCCGGGCCTCAAGGCTCTCCTTCTCCAGCCAAGGCATTCGGTTTGTTTATTCTGCCCTGGACTGGGATGCTTTCCCTTATGGGGTTGTTTTTGTTGTAAATAATGCCCATTCTGTTTAACTCTGCACTTGAATCCTCACCTCTCTCTATGCACCATGAGTATTTTGATAGTCTTGACAAATTCACAAAGTTTGGGTCCTGTACCAAAAACTAAAATGTATTTAAAAATGATCTACCTCTCCCAGGTCAAAAATTACCTGAACGCAATAGGAGGGTTAAAGGAATGTTTCGGGTTCAGTATCCACCATATTTTTCAGCGAAACTAGGGCGCCACCATTATTAACCTTGAATGAGGACCACTTCCGGTATAAGCCACTTCCAGCTATTATGCAAGTACATATGAACAGAGATTTATATGGAGACAAGAAAGACTGCATCATCATGATCTCGGAAAAGAAAAAAGCAGATTTTATTACTGCCTATTCGATACACACTGCAACAAGTTAATTATTTATTTACTCTTTTACTATAAATGCTAACGTTAGAAAATTATCTGACATCGGCAAATAATTCTACTGCACATCCTGTGGTTGTGTGATCATAGAATCACACCATATCACAGAATTCTGGTATTATTGTCCTTTTAGTTATTTACATAGCAGCTAATGACAGCAGAACTTTGTCACATTCACTGGAAATGCAGCATTGCAAAATATGGTGGAAAAGTTAAGCTTAGACAATGGCATTTATTGCAATAATGTTGATTGCCACACACAAAAAAAAATGGTCTCATCCCTCGTTCCAAAAAATAGCAGTAAAAGTAAGGCACTTACAATGAAAGAGAATGGGACCAGTCCATAAAATTTTTAATAAACATTGTTTCAATAGTATAGCAACAAGGCATAAACATTGTACATGTTAACATAAATTTAGTGTAATAAAATCAGGATTTCCATGCATCACAGTGTTTACCAGATTGCAGGGTTTACCGCCATTATGTGGCAAAGTTATGATATTGGATATAACTTTACACTGATAAGGTTAGTAAGCTATTTTGTCACCATGTTAACACCAATATGGACTGCCCCCTTACTCTTCTATTTACTGTAACTGCGTTGCGGGGTGATTAGCATTTTCCCATTTCATTTTAATACCTGTATTCATGCTAACTGAGGTTGAAGACACTATGATCCATTACCATTGAGTGAGCGGAATGAGTCATTTGTCTTGATGTACTTCAAGGTCTACCAAGCCTTTTTTTGGACTGTTCTTCTGTTGTCGTTTTATAGTTAGATACAAAAATAACCCATTGCAATTAAATCTTCATTTTCCCTCATTCTCATTCCTCTATTTTTAAGGTTGCTGTGGTCCTTGTTCTAATATAAGCAGAATTAGTCATTCTGATCTTAAACTTGATGATCTATCAAGCTTTTTTTTACTTCATCAAAAGCATCTTATGTCCTTTAATATTTGGAAACAAAAATAACCCACCATTCCAAACCTTTCAAAGTTGTTGAATAATGCATAATAGTATGAGAGTGTACACATTGAATATTGTCGCCCAGTGTGATATTAAATATTTATAGTTGACATTTTATCTAGTTTATGAATCACTTAACAGCCACCTGCATTTCATATCCTTTCCAAAAAAAAATTAATCATGCACTAGTGCCTGTCTTCAAAATTTTACATACTGAAGTCTGAGTGACATGTAAATAAACAAGGCTAAATTTCAGTTGTTTATATAAAATGTTAATGCTGCCATACAGGCCTACTGTATATGTATTTTCGGATTGTATTTGTGTCAATTTATAACTGTTCTCTCAACTCTTCAATGTGTGTATAAATACAGTTTACTGGAGAACTGCCCCCTGTATATGTTCTTGTTATAAGAGCATGCTGTTGCTATTTTCATCAAAATGACACTGGGTGTTTCTGCTACTCTTAAATTGTATTTCTCCTTCTGTTACTCACTCAAAGTTGTGTCGATATAGTGACACTAGGGGTCTCTCTTGAGAGCCTCGGTTACCTCTTATCTTTGAGAAAAGGCCAATGAGAATTGGCGAACAGAATTTGCATGCACCTCCCCCAGACATATGGGTATTAAAGGAGGGCAGCGTGCATCTGTTCAGACAGATTTCTTCTTCGGAGCCGAGCGGTTGTGTTTCAGCGAACTGAGTAAAACCCACTGCTGTTCCACTCACCTCTAAAAGAGCATACGCTGTTGGAGATACGGCACATTTCAGCGGTTTTTCTCTTCTTCTATGCTCCTGGGCGCTTCGACAGCCCTCTTAAAAGAGTATATTTTTATTTTTAAAGACGCGTCTTTCTTAAGATGCCCTTCCGTCTTTGTGTCATTCCTGGATGCGGTCGTTACCTCTCCGCTTCTGATGGCCACGGGCACTGCCTCACGTGTCTGGGCAGAGATCACATCGAGTGTTTGTGGATGGTTCATGTTCTCACTGCGAGAACATGACCATGGCAACGTTGCGGTCGTGGCTTCTTCCGGGGGAAAGCAACTCTAGCTGCCCCCCGTGTTGCGCCTTCTATGTATAGGGCCGGTGCGGCTGGTGCTGGAGGAGATTTTGGGAATTTAACGGCCGCGGTTTTGCCGGGTAAATCCCCGCGGACCACCCGTTCCCCAGCATGCTCGTCTGCCCCTGTCCCGTCCCGAGATGAGACCGGCTCGCCTTGCGGCCTGTCTGATGTCTCTTTCAGAGCCCCCGAGCTGGATGAGAGCATCGGAGAGCGTCTTGGCGGATTCCGGCGCTAAGGACATGACTGGGCTAGCACCTTCGGGTGTGCCGGCCCAGTCTGTGTCTGATCCCGAGCTGTCATCTATGCTTGCCCGGGCTACCGTGAGTGTGGGGCTGGATTGGAACCCTCCATCTTCCACTCACCCCTCGCGGTAGATGATTGGTTCCTGGGTTCAGGGCTCCACTCACAGTCAATCATTGGCCGGGGCTCAGCTCTTAGCGCAGCATAGAGCTCCCCGCAGGAAGCGGACGCCCCCTCCTGAGATGGGCAATCCAGGGAGAAAGACGTCTGCCACAGAGCTGGTGTTCAGACCACTCCATCCCCCGGTGGAGGGCCAGGTGGAGAATCTTTTGTTTCCTTTTCTTTGTTTTATACCCACATTGTCACAAAAAAGCAGTATCCTTACTCCCTGGGTCACTTAGCTGGTGCCCACAACTGGCGTTCTCACGGCGATCAGACACTGAGCACTGGCAGTCGGGCCCACATGAACGCGGACCTCCCGCCTTCACGTGCCCAACTGCACCACACTCGCACCTCAGGCCGGCAGGTGGTGACGAGTCTATAGGTCATCTCTAGAGAACCTCCTCCTCAGTCACCTACCTGCCCCAGGCCGAGTATGTGGAGCATCTCCTCATCACATCCACCTCGGTACGAAGCAATATTCCCTGACGTAACGTCGCCTGCTCCATTGCTCCACTGCTTAACTGTATGATTCAGTAGCTTGACAGTAACTCAGCTGTTTTTAAAACTGAGTAGCTTTTCCAGTAGCAAACTACTTTTTCCAGCAAGTAGCGGTGTAGCTTGACCAAAAGCTACATCATGTTGGTCAGATCATAACTAATAGCCTTCCTTATTGCGTAGAAGCCAAACTTTTACCGGCAAAACGTCCGACGATCTGGCAGCATATTTCTGTCTGCTGATCAGAATCAGGCAGTGTCGTCAACATCTTTAGTAATGGCAGATCACAAACAAAAATAGTGAATTACCGTCATCTACAGAGAGCTTATTACAGCTCACTTGGATAGGAAGAGATTGTCTGATGTTTATGTAAAGCAAGCAACCAGAGTTTGTTTACCTTTACAAGACGTACAGGGGCAGCTAAATCTGAAAATGATAAAAGAGCGCCATTTATTCTTCATGTAACAAAGAATGTTTCAGACTCTTTGTTCTTAATAGATGACGCAACAATATATTTACCTTTACTATATTAAATAAAATAATTCAAAAAGTTATTATTGCCTTTTGAGGGATTTTGTTGATGTTCTAAATGTTTATTTCACTTCTCATCATCTGTGCATTATTGGGAGCAGCGAGTTAATTATTATTATAATATTTATAAATATACAGTATATATTATTATAATGATTACTATCATGCAGAACTGTTTGATTTCTCAATTTCATAGCATTTAATTAACTATTATTTTCATGTAAAATAAATAAAATAATTGGTAAAAGAAATCATTTATGGCATGTATTATTATGCAAATATCTAGGATGACCATCCGTCCACTTTTTTTGGACGCAAACAAATATTTGTAGAGCAACATCTGTATGTGACCTGTAAAGCTGGCACTTGCATGTCAATGGCAAAAAAAGTCCGAAAATACAATGAGCATGAACACAGATAAGGGGAGAAACCAGCCCTGAGTCTTAATTTACATATTATCCAAACTAAATATGATGTGACAAGAACAAAAAATGCCAGCCCAAGGAGAGTTTGTCATAAAAATGTTATCTTAAGGGAAGTAGGCTACACCTGGACACAGCAGGACTGAAAAATGTGAAGTATAGTATACAAATTATTTTGTTTATTTTATACTGTTGTATTTTATTTTATGGTATTATATTAACTATATTAAATACATTTAATATATTTAAACACATTAAATGTATTTAATTAATAAATGTCATTAGTTTCAATTTTGTTATTAATATTATTGGTTTGATAGGAACATTAAAAAAATATTGCCCAATTAAGTAGCTTCAATGTAGCTAGCTACTATTTGATAGTAACTTGTAGTGTAGCTAACTACTTTTTCAAAGGAGTAGTTTAACTGTAGCTTAACTACTTAAAATTATGAGTAGCTTTTAGCTTGTCAAACTACAGTTTCAAAGTAGCTTCCCCAACACTGAGCCCCAATGTGTTTATTGTCTCTGTTTGATGTGATTAACTGCCTGTAATCAGCTAGAGGTGTAAGTGACACATCTGTGCCATCTCCCTCATTAAAGTTTTTATGCTTGAATTAATTAGCATGTTTATAAATGATGACTGTCAGAAGCCGACACCTTGAGTGTTGCCACATGTTATGGTTTTGATTGAAACATGTCGCTTCTGTGCTCCTGTCACTCAAAGTGTGTGCGTGTGGTTGTTCTCAACTGTTTTCACTGTGCTTCCCTAAGCATTACAGCTAACACATGCTGTCACGTTTCTCTCATGTGTAGGTCACCATATGGCATCAGTGTGGGGAATGAACAACCTCAAATAATTGAAAACATTATGCTTTCACACAAAAGAAGGTTGCTGAGTAGTGGTGAAATACAAGCTTTTTGAATTAATTAGATGGGCTGCATCTGTTAACTGCAAATGATATAATGTGTTTTAAAATGTTTTCTGAGTTTTATTAAACGCAGGTATACTAAATACTGGTTTGGAACAACATGAAGGTGAAAATAATGACAGAATTCAAATTTTTGGGTGAACTATTCCTTTATAGGCTTTGTTTTGCCAAATATATGGCTTCCCACTGCAAATGAAACTTCCTATCCAAACTAACTTTCTTGGACTGGCCGTACCATGATATATGAGTCACTGAAATAACCTCCACAAAACCCATTTAAAAAAAGAGATTAAGCGAATATGACACAAATATTTGCTCATAAAATATGCAGCGTGTCACCATAGGCTGTTATTTCTGTGAGGCTTTTGTTTTATTAGTACACAGGCTATTCACTGTTAAGCCCAGAAAGCAAGGATCGTCAAAGACAACCAAGCTTTCAGACTTCATCACTAATGCATAACCTTTTCTCCATGCTACTGGTCAGTAAAAATTGAGCAGTCCAGAGAGATTAACAGTCAATAAAAAAAGTTTTTAATTTACACAATAAATATGAAATGTGCTACAGTATAGTTAGGCACACCACAGACACTAAGTGGCTCTTGTGGTACAATTAAAGTTAATCTGGTAAAATTATGGACCTGAGAGCTTCAATAAGTAAATGAAAAGAGTGTATCAAATACTGGTGAGACATTGCAAAGTCACTGGTTCCTGATGTTCTGACCTGTTAATGATGCACTGTACTGTTATATATTGAGTTCCAAAAGTGAGACCACTGAATATTTAGAGCACTGATGTTTTAGGATTTTTTAAAACTCATGTATATATATATATATATATATGGCACTTGCCATAGATGTGGCTGTCTTGTCGAGCACTCCTCATGTACCTTACAGTCTAGCTGATCCCACAAATGCTCAATGGGGTTAAGATCCATAACACTCTTTTCCAATTTTCTGTTGTCCAATGTGTGTGTTTCTTTACCCACTCTTAACCTTTTCTTTTTGTTTTTCTATTTCAAAAGTGGATTTTTCTTTTCTTCCCTTAAGGCCTGCATCCCTGAGTCTTCTCTTTACTGTTGTACATGAAACTGTTGAGTGAGTAGAATTAAATGAAGCTATCAGCTGTGGACATGTAAGGGGTCTATTTCTCAAACTACAGTCTCTGATGTGCTTATCCTCTTGTTTAGTTGTACATCTGGTCTTCCACATCACTTCCTGTCCTTATTAGAGCCAGTTGTACTTTGTCTTTGAAGACTGTATTGTACACCGTTGTATGAAATCTTCAGTTTTTTGGCAATTTCAAGCATTGTATGTCCTTCATTCCTCAAAACAATGATTGACTGACAAGTATCTAGAGAAAGCTCTTTTTTTTGTTGTTGACATTTTTGACCTAATATTGACCTTTAGACATGCCAGTCTATTGCATACTGTGTCACAAAGACAATGTTAAGCTTAATTAAACGTACCAAATAGCTTTCAACTTTGTAATGGCAAGTGATTTTCTAGTACCAAAATAGCAATTTAGCATGATTATTCAAGGATAAGGTATTGGAGTGATGGCTGCTGGAAATGGGTCCTCTCTAGATTTGCTTACTACAAAATTACTTTTTTCAAATAGTGATGGTGCTGTTTTTTACATCAGTAATGTCCTGTCTTTACTTTGTGATCAGTTGAATGCCACTTTGGTGAATTAATGTACCAATTTACTTCCGAAACAACAAAATCTGTACATTGTTCCAAACTTTTGGCAGCCAGTGTACAGTTTACATACACTTAGGTTGAAGTCATTAAAACACATTTTAAACACTCCACAGATATCATATTAGCAAGATTTGGCAAGTAGTTTAGGACATCTACTTTGTGCATGACACAAGTAATTTTTCTAACAATTGTTTACAGACAGATTGTTTCACTTTTAATTGACTATATCACAATTCCAATGGGTCAAAAGTTTACATGCACTAAGTTATCTGCATTTAAGCAGCTTGGAAAATTCCAGAATATTATGTCAAGCCTTTAGACAATTAGACAATTAGCTTCTGAAAGGAGGTGTGCTGAATTGGAGGTGTACCTGTCAATGACTACCTTCAAACTCTTGATTGATGTAATGGGAAAATCAAAAGAAATAAGCCAAGAAAAAAATTGTGGACCTCCACAAGTCTGATTCATCCTTGGGAGCAATTTCCAAATTGCTGAAGGTACCATGTTCATCTGTACAAACGATAGTACGCAAGTATAAACACCATGAGACCATGCAGCCACCTTGCCGCTCAGGAAGGAGACGCATTCAATGCACGTAGTTTGGTGCGAAAAGTGCAAATTAGTCCCAGAAAAACAGCAAAGGACCTTGTGAAGATGCTGGAGGAAACAGGTAGACAAGTATATTTATCCACAGTAAAAACAAGTCCTATTTCGACATAATCTGACTGCTCAGCAAGGAAGAAGCCACTGCTCCAAAACTACCATAAAATTGCCAGACTACAGTTTGCAAGTGCACATGGATGTGCATACAAAGATCTTACTTTTTGGTGAAATGTCCTCTGGTCTATTGAATCAAAAATCAACCTGTTTGACCATAATGACCGTTGTTATGTTTGGAGGAAAAAGGGTGAGGCTTTTTGAGAACACCATCCCAACCATGAAGCATGGGGGTGGAAGCATCATGTTGTGGGGGTGCTTTGCTGCAGGAGGGACTGGTGCACATCACAAAATAGATGGCATCATGTGGAAGGACAATTATGTGGATATAATGAAGCATCATCTCAAGACATCAGCCAGGAAGTTAAGCTCCATCACACATGGGTCTTAAAAATGGACAATGACCCCAAGCATCCCTCCAAATTTGAGGCAAAATTACTTAAGGACAACAAAGTCAAGACTGGACTGGAGTGGCCATCACAAAGCCCTGACCTCCCTCTGACAGACAATTTGTGAACAAAAAGCAAAAAACGTGAGCAAGCAGTAAGGCCTACAAATCTGACTCAGTTACACCAGTTCTGTCTGGAGGAATGGGCCAAATTTCCAGCAACTTATCATGAGAAGCTTCTGGAAGGGTACCCAAAACTGTTTGACTTCATTTAAATAATATAAAGGCAATGCAACTAAATACTAACAAAGTGTATGTAAACTTTTGACCCACTGGGAATGTGATGAAAGAAATAAAAGCTGAAATAAATAATTGTCTTAACTATTATTCTGACATTTCACATTCTTAAAATAAAGTAGTGACCTAACTGACCTAATACAGGGAATGTTTCTATGATTAAATGTCAGGCATTGAAAGGTCAGGAAAAAGTTGAAACGTATTTGGGTAAGGTGGGTGTAAAATTCTGACTTCATCTGTTTATATATATTTATATATTAGTGCTGTCAGTCGATTAAATATTGTAATCGCATAATTGTTTGTCGTTAATCGCCATTAATCGCATAATTTGAAAGTGCTGAAATTTGACATTATATACACACATTTTACTGTCAAAATACATTTATTTCCATTTTAGGAAAAAAAAGAAAACAATATATAACAAAATAATGCTTTATTAACATTTTCCAAACAAAGCCTTCCACAGTATAAAGACAATGCACTAAAATAGCACAGATTCAAGTAAAATTAAAGTTTCCCTAAATCTAAGTGGGAGTTTAACTAAATTAAAAACTAGTTCCCCCATTGGTTGCATATTCATTGAAATGGGCATTAAATCTCTTAAACTCATCCTCCACAATATTAATCTGCCGACAGACTGCAGCTATCCACTTTCCTACACCAATAGTGTAGCAGTGTTCATGATTTGCTTCAGAGCGTCACTTTAAAATTGAAAACCCATGAAAAGTGCTTGCAGACAAAAACATCTCATTAATCGTTTTGGTGATAAATTGGTAATTAAAATGCACCTTAAATTGGCTGCACTCAAAGGCATAGCAGCCATGGGAGACATGTTGGACATGTCTTTAAAAAGGTGATTTTTGTCCCCCGCACTTTTCGAAGCTAAACCCATATCAAGTCCAAATGGTGGATTTGTATACTTTGCTTTTTGTTTCTTTGGACTGATTGAGCGACCATCCATCCAATCACAGGTAAGCTTCATGAGCTGAAACAACCATTACATAATAGGCCTTCAATCGGAGAGTCTGGCTATGTTCAGACAGCAAGCAAATCAGATTTTTTTCTCAAATCAGATCTTTTCAGGCAGACTGTCCACACTATTAATTGCAAGTGATCATATCAGATTTGCACGTTCAGACATAACCAACCTATCAGCATGGGTTGCTTTGGTAATGACGTAGGCGTGCCCATGTGACAATGCTTTCAAAACATCTGTGGGAAAACTGGAGGTGTATCATCTCGCTCTCCAAATAAGTGCCCTGTCCAGTCGCGGTGCAGAACTCAGCAACGGTCGCGTTAAGAGTGATGCAAAAGACAATTTGAAATCCGAATTGAGCAGCCAGAGCATCCGAACTGAGACGCATCTGAAAAAATCTGATTTCAATCTCATTTGAAAACACCTCACGATTTGGAAAAATCTGATTTCATGTGCTTATTTTTGCAGTACAGACTATCAAAAACTCATCTGGATACAGTCTGCATATGCAAAGGTTCTATGAAATGATTTTATTGTGGCAGTCTGAACAAGGCCACTGATCAATACAGCTCCATTCATTTCTACAAAGTTGCTTTCAACAATGCTAATGCTAATAATCTAGAGATGAGGAACACACAAACGGGAGCTATTTATTGGCATACCATTCTTGATTGGCAACATTATGTGAAATGCACTGCAGAAAATAAAAACAAAGGACAATCCTTCTTTTAAGCACACATTGTAAGTGGAGTTTATATCAGCGAATGAGTCTTCATTGAAGTTTTGCCTTTTACATTATATTTGTGAGATAATAGTTTGATCAGTTCTTTTTGCCAATTTAAGCAGATTACTAGATCTCCTTTTAACATCCCAACGGGTCGTCTGCGGGCCCGGCCGACTATTGCGCAATATCTTCACGAAATGCAAAAACTCAAAAATTAAAAGATACACATATCTTACATCGTTGGAAAGCTGAGACTCTTGTGATTCGAACGATGTAAACCATTTTAATATACACTTAACACAGCGGGTACAATCGGTGTATTTATCAGACCACTTACAGCAAAATAAACGAATCCAAAATGGTAGAAACTCACTTATAATGCTCATCTTACTCTACTGATCCACTTCATTCCATCAAAAATGGTTTAGTTACACTGTAAAGGGTCCATACAATCCAATTCAACAAAGTTTTTGGTCCATAACACATTTATATATCAATAAACACCCACGTAGCATTTCGAGCTAACCGACAGAGCTGACACAACTTTGTATTCTTTGATGAATCTACCTTGAACATGTAAACATTACAGATATTTTTATGTCAAAATGTCCGCTGACCCCTGGACTTTAGATGGACAGGTCATTTTAGCCAGTCAGTGCATTTTAGAGGTGTGGCCAGGTATCAATATCCTTGAAGCCTATACATACACTTGGATAAACATGTGTAAAACACTCATTTTCTAATGTATTGTTATCAAATTTTATATTGGGTTTGGTAAGGCTTCATGCTATGATCTAATTGTGTTTTCCAGCTATGTCCTCCCAGCTGTAGTTATCTGCAGGCATCTTTTTACAAAAAAAAAATGTAGGCGGAGTTTATTTCCCCTTTTTGAGTGTGTTCAAAGTTCAATTACTCAATACAAGTAAGACTTACAGTGATTCTGACCATTTAGGAACAAACCTCAAAGTCTCCCCTTTCAAAAGAGACCAAAAGCATGCATATACTCCAAAGGGTTCAAGAACAGCATGCATTTTAATTTGGGTAGGCCTTTTTTAGGCGTTTTTGGCAAATATTGCAGGATGTTTATATGTAAAATTATTTTTAATATAAGCTCCTGTTTTTTACATCTATGTTGGTGTGCAGTCAACAAACTGTAAGAAAAAGATAGATCTGCTGTGTTCCTAGAACACATTTTACTGAAGGGAATAGATATGTAGATACACTTTTTTTTTATAAATGAAAACGTACAGAAGTTATTGAAACTCACTATAATTATTATAAGACAATTATTGTTGTCTTTTGATAAAAGTCTTGCTCAGCAGCTCACAAACTGCAGGGCAATTATCAATTTGCTTTGTTCTTATATTGCTTAAAATCTCTTCTTTGTAGGTCTGTAGGCATACACATTTTTAAGGATTTAAACCTTTTGATCATTGATTCAGTGACTAATTTCACACAAGACATTCATTTGTCATCACCTTATGGCATCACCAGAAATGGTCACTGAATCATTAAACGTATCTGAACGAATTCTGGTGAAATGTAGTCAGAACACTCGAGCCACTTGGATACATTTAAATCCCTCAATGCACAAGCACAATGTAAAAAATAAAATTGTCATTATTGTAACTGATAAAATATTTTATTCAAGACCAGCTTGTGCTCAGTCTTCTATTATCATGTGTGAATCAGAATAAATTGCTCCACAAGATGCCCTTTATTTTTGCAGCTAATTTTGCAAAATGTTGCAATTATATTGCAATACTTGAATATTTAAAATTCTACAAATATGAAAAGTAAATAATAAAAATCTATTAATATAATACTCATATTATACTTATATATTAATTATGGCTGACGATTTAACGCGTTAATTCAGTGTGATTCATTTTACAAGAAAATACGCGTTAATCGCAATGCCCCCAGACCGTAATAAGGAAGATTCCTGAGAAATGCAACTTGTAGTACCACCTGTTTACTCCAGAGGTCAGAAAGTGAAATTTCAGCTGTATGAGCAACGCACAGTTTATACAGTGAAGAAAACACTTCAGTGGGCAGTACAACACAAACATGCGTTACATCCTTGCGTTCGAAAGTACTGAGTATTAAACTATATTTAACTTGATGCAGTGACCTAAACATTTTATGTTTATGACACAATGCACCCGAGATGCTACACAAGCATGTCTGATGCAGGTGTTCATTCACGGGTCCTTAAACAAGCCCTCATAATAAATCTCAAACTGATTG
This sequence comes from Moxostoma hubbsi, assembly GCA_032164185.1. NCBI lineage: Eukaryota > Metazoa > Chordata > Actinopteri > Cypriniformes > Catostomidae > Moxostoma > Moxostoma hubbsi. Next base: position 14,576,825 of record JAVLUX010000003.1, on the reverse strand, counting down.
ACAGATTCACTTGTGAAATGGATTGCTGTGAAATGTACGCCAATGATTGACTTATGTTCAGTAATATGGTAGTAAACAATACATTGTATTCTAAAGCGGCTGTTTGTATTGTATTATCAATGCTACAATTATATATATATATTTTTTTTATATTTAAAGATAACAAAGTATAATTATTTCATCTTTATACACTCACCTAAAGGATTATTAGGAACACCTGTTCAATTTCTCATTAATGCAATTATCTAATCAACCAATCACATGGCAGTTGCTTCAATGCATTTAGGGGTGTGGTCCTGGTCAAGACAATCTCCTGAACTCCAAACTGAATGTCAGAATGGGAAAGAAAGGTGATTTAAGCAATTTTGAGCGTGGCATGGTTGTTGGTGCCAGACGGGCCGGTCTGAGTATTTCACAATCTGCTCAGTTACTGGGATTTTCACGCACAACCATTTCTAAGGTTTACAAAGAATGGTGTGAAAAGGGAAAAACATCCAGTATGCGGCAGTCCTGTGGGCGAAAATGCCTTGTTGATGCTAGAGGTCAGAGGAGAATGGGCCGACTGATTCAAGCTAATAGAAGAGCAACTTTGACTGAAATAACCACTCGTTACAACCGAGGTATGCAGCAAAGCATTTGTGAAGCCACAACACGCACAACCTTGAGGCGGATGGGCTACAACAGCAGAAGACCCCACCGGGTACCACCCATCTCCAATACAAATAGGAAAAAGAGGCTACAATTTGCAAGAGCTCACCAAAATTGGACAGTTGAAGACTGAAAAAATATTGCCTAGTCTGATAAGTCTCGATTTCTGTTGAGACATTCAGATGGTAGAGTCAGAATTTGGCGTAAACAGAATGAGAGCATGGATCCATCATGCCTTGTTACCACTGTGCAGGCTGGTGGTGGTGGTGTAATGGTGTGGGGGATGTTTTCTTGGCACACTTTAGGCTCCTTAGTGCCAATTCCTAATAATCCTTTAGGTGAGTGTATATTGAATTAATGTTAAATGAGGGGTTTTCTCAGCAAATATTTGTATATGCGATTAATTAATCGGGACACCATGTAATTAATTAGACTAAAAATTGTAATCGATTGACAGCCCTAATATTAAGTTATACTGTGATATTATTATTATTAATTCTGTAAGTGTTGGGTCTATGCAGCCACCTACTAACAGCTGTGCATATATATATTGTTAACTCCTGTGTACAATTTTTTTTTATTTGTTTCTATTGAAGCACCCTCAAACATTCTCAAATGTTGGAAATGGTGGGATACATGGATCATCAGGTTTTGCACAAACTTGTGGAGTCCATGTCAGGACTGATCCATACTCTATATTTGTCATAGTGCTATTTATTATTGTGTGTGTTTGAAACAAAGATCGAGACTAAACAAATTATATTTAAAAGATACATATACTGCAAATAAATATCTTTACTAAAAGAAAAAAGTATATTTTTTTATTTATTATGGGGGTCTCTAATGCCTTATGGGGGACGAAACGCCTTGTTGATTAGAGAGGTCAACCAAGAATGACATGTTCGAGCTGACAGAAAGTCTACGGTAACTCAGATAACCACTCTGTACAATTATAGTGAGTAGAATAGCATATCAGAATGCACAACACATCAAATGTTGATGTGTGTGTGTGTGTGTGTGTGTGTGTGTGTGTGTGTGTGTGTTTCCTGTCCTTCTGCTAGTGGACTTGCACTCTGATGGAATCAAACAGAGACAATTTGGCCCAAAGCATAAACATAGACACAGATCTTCATCCTCAATTAGATACTGGCCACGCCAATTGGACATAGACCCAAACTGCTGCCTGTGGGCTAAGAGGCGATGGGCAGAAAATACCATGAGTATTGAAAAAACAGGAGTACTCTGTAGACAAGTGTTTTATCTGGATAGAGGGCCAGCCGAATAAAAGCTTATCTGAAAATTATGGCAAATTGCATTCAACACATCCTGTTTGTTTGTGCACTCCGATTATAGCCTGTTGCGACAATTTACTGTATTATTCACACTTTAGCAAATCCACTGCCTGTGTTCTCCAGCACCTTTTGCAGGCATCAGTGGTTAAATAATCATAGTTATTTTATATGGTACATCTAATCAAGGAAGTCTGAGCAAAATAAAAGCCAGGGAACATATGTACTACTAACAGATAATAAAGCGATATTCTGTCCAAATTATTTACGGATGAGATTAGATTTAGGGAGTTGTGAAACATTACAATGCTTATCTTATCAAAATTAATAACCCTAATGGTATTGCCCCAGTTGTTCACTTGGCACAGGAGCACAGATTTTGTATCATAATGTGCATCGCCACAATCCATTCCTTCTCCATCCAATTATCTTTTTTTTATCTGATGTAAATAAAGCAACTCTCGTTAGGCAACAAGATTTCTGAATGGCTACAGAAATACAATGGTGCCTAATTAGCAACTGAAAGACAATGTAGATCTGATGGGAGATAATATCACCCACACAGTAAAATGTTCATAAAAGCAGGATGCATTTAATGCTGTGTTTGTGAGAGAAACAGAGCCAGATGGAAGACAAAGGGGTAATCAAAAATAAGAGGCATATTTAGAGATAAAAGAAACTGCATTATAAAAGAGAAAGGCCTATTGTAAAGCTGTTTAAGGGAAAGGAGGAGGCGAGAACCGGCTTGACAATATAAATAATATTTTAATTATAAACTTAAACCAAAGGACACAAACACACACACATGACGGACATGTCCGTAAACGATCTCTCTCTCCCGCGCCATCCTCTGCAGTCGGCCTTTATCCCTCTCGGAGGCTTGATTATCCTAATACGGGAACGGGTGTGTATAATCACGACCCGGCCCTGCCCTCCGCTCTGCCACACCTATGTATATGATTCAATAGGCCTATGTATATGTATATAATACATAAAGTAAATGGGTGTGGTGTAACATTCTATGCGCGATCTAAAGCTATTTAAAACAGCATTTTTAACCAAATATATAAGAATGTACAAAGAAAATGATTTATCTTACATCCTGATATTGGTTACAGATTATTTTGTCATTACAGATTCAGCTTTTTTTGACTTAATATTAATGATTAAACTTCATGTCATATGAATTATTATATTTATTATTTAGTAAAAGGTAATAACATGGTGACCAATTTCAGTAACAAAGATACACAGTTCCCCTTGTAAATTCGTATAATTTGGTTCACATTTTGTATTACAAGACAGATGAAACATAAGTCAATGACACACATTAACCTTTTTTATCATTAGGAACAGAAGAGACAAAAATAAATTAACTAAGTAAATAAATAAATAGGGGAAATTTGACGACGGGCCATTGAATTATTAAAAAATAATGAACACGAGTTTGTAATGCGAGAGAGAGGGGGGAGCCAAATGGTGCAATCCCCAATGTCTAGATGTTTTATTTGGTTAATTTGCTGATGTCCATCAACCAGTCAAAATCAAGCATTCAACAGCCCTGTGATATAAATAATATTATACATTTAGTTCCTTTTATTTAGTGTACAAAAGGTAGTGGATGAAAGGCCTACTTGTTTTCCTCGCAAAGGCTACAGAACAGCCATGATAATACAACTTTCGTATGAATGTCTCAGGTTACTTAACTGTTCCCTGAAAAAGTGGAACGAGATGCTGTGCTGATTTAGCACTTTGGGAACGTCTTTAGGAGTGACCAGCTGTGAATATGTATGCAACACGTCAATGAAATTGACTTGAATTTACAATAAGGGGGGGACTACCCCCACAAGGCTGGGTGCAAGACCTTCAGGACTTTCTTTTCCTGGAGATAACGGTCCTGAGGTCTTGCTTTGGGGGCTGCTGTGGGCGATGAGCCAGTCCCCAGTTTCTACGAGGGGGAGCGCGATTCGCCACGCCCTGTTTTTGTGCCTCCCTTCTAGAAGGACCAGGGCGAGGATGGGTGGTCAGCGGCCCCTCCCCCTGAGTGCGGCGAGGAAGGAATTGCCCGAAGGCTTCCTCATGACTTTTTGACTCCAGGAACCTGGTGATGACCATGTTCACAGAGTCACCGAAAAAGCCAGAAGGTAAAAATGGGGCATTAAGAAAGAATAGTTTGTCCTTGTCTCTGATACCTGACAGGTTCAGCTACAAGTGCCTCTCCATGCTGACCAAAGCAGCCATAGACCAGCCAATGGGGAGCCGTCTGTTTGGTCGCTCGGAGAGACAGATCCATGGCTCGACGAAGCTCTGAAAACACCTCCTTGTCAACCGTACTGCCCGTACTCAGGTCCTTCAACAGGTCAGCCTGGTATGCCTGCAACACTGCCATAGTGTGCAGGGCATCACCAGCCTGACCTGCTGCCTGATAAGCTTTCCCTACAAGCATAGAGGTGGTCCTGCATGGCTTTGTGGGGTGAGTGAGTCTCTTTAGAGATGATGCCGAGCCATGCGAGATATAACCCGCAAGTGTCTCTTCTACCCACGGCATCATGGAATACCCCCGTGCCTCAGCACCCACGACAGTCGAATATGTCGACGTCGAAGGCACGAAGACACGGGAAGTATAAGGTGTCCTCCATGAACGAGAAAGCTCGTCATGGAGGTCATCAAAGAAAGGAAGGGAATGAAGTAGCTTTCCCTTCCTTTGGCAACCAGACAGAAATCTGTCTTCCAACTTGGAACATTTGGGGGTCTCTTGTTCACGTGGCCAGTCTAGCTGTAATCTGGCCTCTGCCCGAGTAACCACCTCCAGCAATTCCTCAGCCGTTTTATTATCGTGTGAGGAACGCTAAGAGGTGGTAGCTCAAAGTCCACAGACTCAAGAGATTCGGCGTCCCCCTCATGAACTTAAGTGGCACCGGAGCGTGCTTCAAGATCACGAGAAGGACCAGCTGGATCTGGGGATAGAGAGAGCAATAGGGAAGAAACAGTCTCTCGATCCTCGGCCAGATCCATACAAGAGCCCCACTATGGAAGAGTGGGCGCTGACTCTCGGAAGTAAGCGAGACGAGTGCAAAGCATTTTGACTGAAAGCAGATCGCAATAATCGCACCTGCCCCCGCCCCAACGCAAGAGCAGCATGCTCTTCCCCCAAACACACAAAACAAAACTGGTGTGTTTCCATTTCAGCCATAGAGAGTAAACACGGAAACACACACTGCTTGCTTTGTTTATCAGTCATTTTTTTATTTTTTATATTTTTTTAAATAGAAAGATTTCTGAACACTGCCTAACAAATTCTAACTCCTAACAGAGGAAAATAGAAAGTTTTTGACAAGGTTGAGAAGCACAACACACACAGAATGGTCTTAAGACAAAAGACCTGACAATGCACCTGTGGCGCATCTATTTATAGCCCCTGTACAGGTGCGTACTGATGATGTCACCGGCGGAGGCTGTAAATTCTAGTCAATTTTATTGACATGTTACACACATATTCACAGCTGGTCATTCCTAAAGACGTTCCCAAAGCGCTAAATCAGCACAGCATCAAAGTGTAGCTTTTGATAGGGAACAAGCGGCTGCATCAGCTAGATGTGTACATTTTTATTTGTCCCTGTGAAATATCTGAGCCAGCAGGTGGCGACAAAAGGCCATGTTGTGTGTGCTATGAGTGAGCTGAGATGAAGTTGTCTGTGACAAAGGTTCATTTGTTGGGCAGATAAAGAGGAAGCGGGAGCTGGTTTCCACGTTCCATGTGTCAGGTTTTTAATTCTCCACAAACAATAGTCCCTTTTCAGTTACACACAACAAAAGGTTGGCTTCTCATCATATACAAATAAAGTGCTGCTTTTCAGCTTATACACTCAGTGGTAGACACAGTTTCTCGTGTGCTCCTCTCTCCCTCTTTTGGTGGACTGGGCCATTTTTTTATCTCACCCGACTCACCCAGACGGACGTTCGACCACACCCTCACCTCCATATTGACAAGTCAGTGTGTATGTTTATTTGAGGTCATCCAGAATTGTCTTGCACTCCATGATAGCTTGAATTACTACTACACTATGAAGCTGAGAAATAGAGTTAAACTTCAGCATTACTGCTGATCAAACCTGAGAGTCGCTACAGATGGAGTTATTAAACATGCTCCAAGGTGCCTACAAAAACAGCAGCAATATGCATTATATAAAGTACAAAAATACAGTATGTTATGTACAGTGAAAAACAAAAAAGAAGAGGATCTGTTAGATAATATAAATAGACTTAAACTGTGTATTGCACATAATTATTGCTCAATGGGGCGACTTTAACTGTTTATGAGATATATAGCCTGAGGAAAAAAACTGTTCCTGTGCCTGATGGTTCTGGTGCTCAAAGCTCTGAAGCATTGGCCAGAAGGCAACAGTTCAAAAAGGTAGTGAGCAGGGTGATTTTTACAGCCTTGTTCCTCACTTTGGAAGTGTATAGTTCTTGAAGGGTGGCAGGGGGCTACCAATAATCCACTCAGCAGACCGAACTGTCCCTTTGTAGTCTTCTGATATCTGATTTTGTGGCTGCACCAAACCAGACAGTTATTGAAGTGCAGAGGACAGACTCAATGAATGCTGAGTAGAACTGTATCAACAGCGCCTGTGGCAGGTTGAACTTCCTCAGCTGGCGAAGGAAGTACAACCTCTGTTGGGCCTTTTTCACAATGGAGTCAATGTGTGTCTCCCACTTCATGTCCTGGGAGATGGTAGTGCCCAGGAACCTGAATGACTCCACTGCTGCCACAGTGCTGTTTAGAATGGTGAGGGGGGTCAGTGTTGGGGTGTTCCTCCTAAAGTCCACCATCATCTCCACTGTTTTGAGTGTGTTCAGCTCCAGATTGAGATGATTGCACCAGTGAGCCAGCCGTTCAACCTCCTTTCTGTATGCAGACTCATCGTCATCTCGGATGAGGCCGATGACAGTGGTGTCGTCTGTAAACTTCAGGAGCTTGACAGAGGGGTCCATGGTGGTGCAGTCATTGGTGTAGAGGGAGATTGCTAACACACTGAGTTAAACTAACAGCTGCTTTACTGTTCATCAATGCAACAGATGCAGGTAATCACACGCTCAGTCGCTCTCTCTCATACACACACAAATGCCCTTGTTTCTCCAATGTTTTTTTTAGAAACAGCCCGAGCTGTTGTTACTAGTTTTAAAATGTTGTTTTCAATTTAGTAACAGAGGCCTGGCTGCATCTTTCGAAATAGCAGTGGCATATCTTGAATTTGTGGATTAAAAAAGTAGTTCCACACAAGAGAGTTATTGGGACAGTTCTCAGTTTTCCTTACTCATTTATATGCTTGTTCATTGAACTGTTGTATTAAAGCAATATCACACTCACAATTCTGCTATATTGTCCATCTATCAGCACAGCTGTTATTAACTGCTGATAGATGGACATACAGCACTCTTGCTGGAGTCATAATGCTTTAATAATAATATTGATAAAAAATGTAAAAGACAAAGATGTATATACAGTATATATATACATAGTTGTTCCATCTTTTTTTGTTTTTTAGTTCATATAATATTTAACCTAAAATCTTGATGTTAATTATGTCCATGGACACATTATTCATCAACTACCCAAATCCAAAAATGAACGCATTTGCATACAGGTCACTGTTTAGCTCCACTTTGATTGCTTAGTCATTAGTGTTATTATGGCATGCATGACTGAGAGTTGGGTAACTATGGCAACAGTAAATAATTTTATTATTGTAGCCTTTGACATCAATTTGTCTGACTGCATCACTGATGCCCTGTACTTGCATTTAGATAACAAACTTTGGCTGCATTCATTTTGTCATATTTATGCTGCCAGTGGTACACCCATCGCAAGCCAGACTAATACTTTAACCTAATTTGTCAGGGCATTTATCATCTTTTTACTCTCTCACGCTCTCTCTCAGTCTCGCTGTATTGCCATCCAGTTTTACTAAAGACTGTGTCGCCACAGTTTTTTTTTTTCCCTTCAGTGTGATGGAAGACCACTCAAAAACATTGGTATTTTTTAAATAAAATGTATCTTAACCGCAACCTTAAACCTTGCTCAAATTAAACCCTCTTTCCCCAAGGAAACTTCACCACCCTGCAGTCTGCCTCTTTAGGGAGTCAACTAGTACAGTAAATTGTAGTTATTATTTAATGAGTCTTAGCTGACTTTTAATAACCTTCCCTGTTATTTAGTCACAGTTCTGTTATTTTGAAAACTTTTTCAGTCTCAGTTTTCACACTAATACGACTTTCTTCCCAGTCTTAATTAGATCCACTAGTGTTTACAAAGATTCAGGTCATAGACAAAGTGGGACAGTAGTGGCTATCCTGCTTATATTCCTGCATCTGTTTTGCAATCTTGAGAAATTGAAGGGTGGATAAATGCTCATTGTGGCTGTTGATTGGATGCTAAAAGACTGGAAGATGGTGAATAATTGATAGTGGAGTCTCACATATTAGGCTGCCTGGTGATATCTTTAAACTCCTATGGCTTTAGCCTGATTTGTATTTCACCATTTTCTACATGGACACAGCACAGACAAATGTCCACTAGAATTGCCTCTAAATAATACATGAACAATGGAAACCGACCCAAATAGACCAGCTCAATAAGGGTCAACACAGTGTTGTTGGTCTTCATGAAAAAAGAAAGCGACTTAACCAATGGCGTATATTTTGCTTGAACTTTGTGTGTGTGTGTGTGCGCGGGGGTGAGGGGGGGTGGGGGGGGGGTGTTTGGTTGCAGCATGAAGCACTTACCCACTTTTCCATTGATCATGGTATAAATAATAGGGGGTTATACTTGCTTGCTTTGATTATTGGAGGGGGGGGTTTAACAGGGATTTTTAAAGGTGCGCTCAGTTTTACCAATAAAGAAATTAATAGTGGGCTTTCATTTGATTATTAATAGTACTTTTTAAATATATTTGAAAAATCCCTCACATTAAAGAAACATTCCAGTCATTTTACTCTAATAGACCATTTAATTATGATATTCGTTGGGTTGGGAAGTGACGTATTTGTTCCTAAAACATTTCCAGTTAGTTGTCAAACTCATTCAAAACAACAGCGGGAAGCGTTTCATTCATAGTGATTCATTGTGGTCACGTTTACATGATTGACTTGAAATATCAACTTTAAAATTTGGACCATGTTGTTCGGGGGTTAGACGAACTAAACTTAAAAGAGTTTAGATTTCCAAAAAACAAAAACTAGACAGCTATATATGTATGGATATATAATTTAGAACAGCGATAGAAAAAATCTTTATCCATAATTTTGACAGGCTGAGTCTACACCAACATTCAGAGGCGTAGAATCGATTATAATGGCATATACATGACAGTGGATAGGCTTAAATTATATATTTTTTATACTATTCCGGTTATGTGCGGCATTAAAAGGAACTAAACATCCGAATGGAACATTTTTAAATGCACATACATACATGCATAAAATGTCATACAAAAAATTTACTTGGCAAAAATAACTGACATGTTTGCTCTAAATGTCATGTTTGTTCTTAGATTAAAATTTCAAGTTAGCAGAAACAATGTGCTGCTTTTTTTGCGCTTTTATTTTGATATCATACATTGCTCTTTATTATAATAAAAATAACACTAATCATGCAGTAACACACTAACATAATATATATAGCACACATTTTTATCTCTGGGCGGTGAATTACATTCTAAGTTTAAAAGGTAGAGTCTAGCTGGCTAGTTCAATCAGGATATTTTTTACAGGATTTAAATGTGACCTTATAAATTGTTAAAAGAAGGAATAGATGTCTGTACACTGAAATTGAATCTCCAAACATTATTAGACAAAAAAGAAACATTTCAATGAAATTTAATTAAATGAAACAGCTTTATAGGGACGGGTAATGACATCATCGACAAGTTAACTGCAAATTAATTCACATGACATTAAAATAAAAATAAAAATAAATATATACATTTTTAAGACCTTGTTGTCATTTCATATAAACTCAGCAAAAAAGAAACATCCCTTATTCAGGACACTGTATTTGAAAGATAGTTTTGTAAAAATCCAAATAACTTAACAGATCTTAATTGTAAAGGGTTTAAACAATGTTTTTAATGCTTGTTCAATGAACCATAAACAATTAATGAACATGCACCTGTGGAACGGTCATTAAAACACTGACAGCGTACAGACAGTTGGCACTTAATGTCACAGTTATAAAAACTTAGGACACTAAAGAGACCTTTATACTGACTCTGAAAAACACTAAAAGAAAGATGCCCAGGGTCCCTGCTTATCTGCGTGAACGTGCCTTAGGGATGCTGCATGGAGGCATGAGGACTGCAGATGTGGCCAGGGCAATTGCAATTAAATTGCAATGTCCATACTGTGAGACGCCTAAGACAGCACTGCAGGGAGACAGGAAGGACAGCTGATCATCCTCGGAGTGGCAGACCACGTGTTGTTGTTACAGGATTGGTACATCCGAATATCACACCTGCGGGACAGGTACAGGATGGAACAACAACTGCCCGAATTACACCAAGAACACACAATCCATCAGTGCTCAGACTGTCTGCAAATAGGCTGGGAGAGGCTGGACTGAAGGCTTGTAGGCCTGTTGTAAGGGAGGTCCATACCTGACATTGTGCCTATGGGCACAAACCCACCTTTCCTGGACCAGACAGGACTGGCAAAAAGTGCTCTTCACTAACGAGTCATGGTTTTGTCTCAACAGTGGTGATGTTTGGACTCACGTTTATCATCAAAGTAATGAGCGTTACACTAAGGCCTGTACTCTGGAGCAGGATCGATTTGGAGGAGGAGGGTCCGTCATGGTCTGGGGTGGTGTGTCACAGCATCATCGGACTGAGCTTGTTGTCACTGCATGCAATAACACCGTGCGTTACAAGGAAGACATCCTCCTCCCTCATGTGGTACCCTTTCTGCAGGCTCATTATGACATGACCCTTCAGCATGACAATGCCTCCAGCCAAACTGCTTGTTCTGTGTGTGATTTCCTGCAAAACAGGAATGTCAGTGTTCTTCCATGGCCAGCGAAGAGCCTGGATCTCAAGCCCTTGTGGGGTGCTCCCAGTCAGCATTGGTAAGTACCTACCGACAGTGGTCCAAGGAGGGACAAACAATCATGCCACGGTCCAAATCACTGCGATCACATTTTTTACCCCATTCTGATGGTTGATGTGAACATTAACTGATGCTCCTTACCCATATCTGCATAATTTATGCACTGCACTGCTGCCACACGATTGGTCTTTTAAATAATCACATGGATGATTGTTGGTGCCAGATGGGCTGGTTTGAGTATTTCTGTAACTGCTGATCTCCTGGGATTTTCACACCAAACCAAACAGTCTCTAGAATTTACTCTGAATGGTGCCAAAAACAAAAAACATTCAGTGAGCGGCAGTTCTGTGGACGGAAATGCCTTGATGATGACAGAGGTCAACAGAGAATGGCCTGACTGCTTCATACTGACAAAGTCTATGGTAACTAAGATAACTCTGAGTTATCTGACTGTCATCTCAGAATGCTATTCTGAGATGTGGGTTGGTGCTTTTACAACGGCACGAGGGGGACCTACACAATATTAGGCAGGTGGTTTTAATGTTGTGGCTAATTGTAGTGTGTATTTTATATATATATATATATATATATATTAGGGCTGTCGATTTAACACGTTAATTCAGTGCGATTAATTTTACAAAAAAATAACGCGTTAAAATAATTAATACAAATAATCGCAATGCCCCCAGACCGTAATAAGGAAGATTCTTGAGAAATGCAAGCTGGTAGTACCACCTGTTTACTCCAGAGAGCAGTAAGTGAAACTTCAGCTATATGGCAATGCACAGTTTATACAGTGAACAAAACATTAACGACCCTTCAGCAGACACACATCACAAACATGAGTTACGTTCTTGCGTTCAAAACACTTGATGGACTGCAAATCCTAATGAAGGGATCTCAAGATGTGTTCTAAGAATTAAACTATATTTAACTTGACACAGTGACCTAAATATTTTATGATTATGACGCAATGCACCCGAGATGCTACACAAGCATGTCTGATGCAGGTGTTCATTGACGGGTCTTTAAACAAGCCCTCATAATAAATCTCAAACTGATTGACAAATTGACTTGTGAAATGGATTGCTGTGAACTGTATGCCAATGATTGACTTATGTTTAGTAATATGGTAGTAAACAATACATTGTATTCTAAAGCCAATGTTTGTATTGTCTTATCAATGCTACAAGAATGTAATACATTTTAATTATCTTAATATTTGTTATTTTTTATATATATATATATATATATATATATATATATATATATATATATATATATATATATATATATGCTATATATGCACATAAAAATACATCACATACATTCAGTCATATATAGGGCCTTCACCTACACATGTACACAGTAATAATATACACATCAAAAATCATACAAACTATAGTTTACACCCTTGAAATTGTTTTTAAAGGTTGTATGATTTTACATGGCTGTATACAGACATAGGAAGGTGTCAAGCCATGTCCAATACCCAATATTTGTGCACATCCTGTCTTCTGGGATCTGGTCAGTTTTAGAAGCAGCATTGATCCAGCCTTCATTGTCCCAAAATTCTGTGCATGTGATTACTGATTGGTTAAAGAATAAACATGCCATCTGAGGGAGTGGGAAAAAGCAGAAATTAGTTTAAAATTATCCAGTTTTTCTTTTTTGTTTAACTAATGACTCCATTGCATTGCATTGTAGTTTCTAAATATTTGCTTGAGGATGTCTAAAGCTCTCTGGGAATATTTTTAGATCATTAGACATGACCTTATGGTTGCCGTCCGAAACCAGCATCCTTACAAAGGTGCCCTCATATGCAAATTGCTGCTTGTAAAGTCATTGACTGATTTGATGCATCAAGGCTGCAGCCTTAGGTTAGACAAAGTCATGGAGCATATCGCCTCATGAGGGCCACCATATTGAGACCGCAATACCAGATGAATACTACTCACTTTGTCTCATTAATCCCTCTTTTATCGGACACTTTCACTCATGGAACACATTACTATGAATAGAACATATCTGCAATAGCATTAATGACCAAAAAATTGCTTTCTGGATTATGCTGGATCCACACTGCTATACGTAGGTATCAGTATGTATAAGATGACTGCAATAAAGTCTAGTGAAACATATATATATATATATATATATTACAGTGCACTTTAAAAGGAAGATTAATTGGGTTAAGTAATGGAGCAGGGGGAGGCAGGTGAACAGATCTAAAGAACAATGTAGAGAGAGAAAGTGGAATCCAGAAAGTGAAGAAATCTAAACACCAAAAAAGAGGGGAGGATGACTTAAAATCCAGAGTGCCACCATGATAAAACCTCCCTTGCCACAGCCAAGACAAATATCCACAGCAATTTATCTACTGCATTTATCAGACCTGGATCTGCTTTTTATCTTAATGAAGGATTCTGCTTACACATGGCTACCCATGTCAATCCTCTCCATAGCTATCATATCTTAAGACAGTAAATACTTTAAATAAATGAAACAGGAAAAAGCTGAAGCAAACATATACCAACCATAGAAAGAGGTTTGGAACAACCATTTCTCATATGTGGAAGGGCTTGAGAATGGAGCCCATTGTTAGACCACATCCGTAATTTGTTATATCAGCCTTAAGTCTGGGGATGAAAAACGGAGCGGTCCATGCCATGCCTCAGAGCAATCAAACAGGCTTTGTCCTTTATGTTTTCCATGTTGTTTCTCATTGTCTGGTGAATGAGGGTGGCATGTATCAGTGTGTGCACAGTGCACACACACACACGGGCTCCATAAAAGCACTCGCTTTGGTGCCATTGAGTCTATGCAGCAGCTAGAGTGTATGGCCAGCTTACGCAGCATCTCGTTTCCACTCAGAGAACCAGGGTTACGTTTCACATAACCAAGGCATTCCCTTTCACTGGAACTGGAGCTGCGTAATCACGTTGGGAACGATATACATTCACACCATGCGAACAGTAGCTGCCAACTGTCTATGACCGTGTGTTAAGCATATCATGGTGCACAAGCGAGCTAAAGAATCTGAATAAAACATTTGTTTACTCCTGTTCCAACAGAGAGAACCTGGGAAGCAGGAGTCAAACCCTAATCCAGATTATAAAATATAACAAATGTATGTGTAGTGAGGTTTGTGACGTGTCTAAAACGTCACAATCATTAAATACGTGGCCAATGAGCTACCTCCCCCGTACATGGTCGAAAGCCCACACCTTACTTTCATTGCTACGGACTATGGAGGTATGTGTTTTTAGCCGTTTAGCTTAGCTGTTTGATCCCAGCATTATTCAGTGATAATGCGATTTACTTGTTTAGTGTGACACTGGGTTACCAAGACATACTGTGATTGGTGTGCTGCTTACTCTTAGGTAAGTTTAATGCTGTGTGTGTTTGGGGCGTTGTGGAATGTTGGGTTCAATTTAACGTGAGACACAGTTATGTGTTTCAGTGCGGTGTGCCTTCAGGGCTCCCTTTTGAGAGGCATTGCAGTTTAACGTACCTAGGTCAGAGTTCCAGCTGTTGCTGTTATAGCCACTAAAGAAGCTATTGTATGATTTCTGTTTATACTGTCATGAGTGTTACATCATCGGATCATTGGGTAGGTAAATATTTTATTTTTGAAAGCTAGATGATCTCGTATGCTTTTTAAATTGAGGTTGTACCATCTGGTGGTTGCGTCGGCATTATTGTTTTTTTGTTTGTGTAAGATTTGTTGTGTATTGCTTTTCACCAATCTCCATTTCCTTGATTTTGACTGTTTTGTAACAGTCTCTATCAAGTGTATCGATTACCGCTATGCGGTATTAGTGGTGTTGGTTATTTTGCAATCTTATGACCCTTAAGGAGTTTGGAGTTCTCCCAGAATGACACAGAAAAATACAATAGGGACAAATGGGGCCAATTTGTTTCCTTACCTTCAATGACAAATTCTCTAATACAGTGTTTTTAATAGCAACGGCTCAAGACACGCATGCTAAATCATTCGCACACTTGTTTGTCTGAAAATGGTCGCCGAGCAAGGCCTCAGATCATGTCTGACGAGACTTGTGCTTTCGCTAAAAGGGAGGGTAACAAACACGAGGAAGAATCTGATGTCCTTCCGCACTCTAATCTTCTAAGACACAAAGCCAATAATCCCAAACAGCCCCCGCACATTGAGCTCCAATCTGGAGGCCGTGGAATTGGTACATGTGGGGATAACACCTTGTGGTAAAAAATTGTGAGCCTCAAACAGCATCACTGTCCCTTGTCAGACCCTTGTAATGTTTGGAAAAAAACACATTAAAATTGCTCTGAAAATATGCTGAATAAATTAGTCGCTTCTTAAATTCCATCCTGCGTTGCCACTCAAAAGAGAGAATAGTAATGATCCTTGATTCAACTTGAGTTGTTGATACAACACGGGACAAATGAGATCATGCACTGAAGAACAGAAATCTGACTCGATAGCGCCAATGCGAGAGCTTTTACAGAGCCTGTGACATAGATCCCTAGGGGCGTCGCTTAAGTGCTACCAGCCAATAAATTGGCATGATTGTATAAGGGCTTCAGACCACGTGACACTCAGGGTGTGTCCCAATGCAACTACGCAGCTTGAGTTCCCATGAAAGGGAACAAGTTATTCTTGGCCAAAAACCAAATATGATTACAATGATAGATTAAGTTAAAGAGAGAGAATGCAGAAAGCAGAGGTGAATGGATCTGCCGATGAACTAAGTAAATGAGGATTAATTACTGAGATTAACATAATTGTGTGCAGAGGAACCCTGAGCTTACAAATTGCTGTCTAATTAAAATACGAAAGCCATTTTCTACAGGATGTGCGATAGAGGAGAGAATATGAGGGGAAGAGAGAGGAAGGTTACAGATGAAGAACATGGAACAGGGTGAAGGGAATAAATAACTGCTAATGAACAAACGAAGTGGAGTTTGACATGTTACTGCTGAAAGCATTAAGCACAATGTAACATCAGATACAAGCCTCACTTTATACTCCAATTTTTTACCCTTGTTTTTCTAGAATGAACTGCATGCTTGTTTTTTTCTGGGACTAAAAACAGATTCAATCAACAGCGGCTTCTAAAAGCTAATAGATTCAATACAATGCTAGTCACAGTCTATCATCTCCATTCACCACGTAGCATCCTTTGCTACATGCTCAAATAAACAGACAGTTCTTCCATATTCACTGCAATTATTTGACGTTAGCTTCACATCTGACTCTCTTTAATTCTGTGAAACACTGTATGCAGCCTCACGCTAACAGGAAATTGAGTTAGCATAGTGGTATTGATTTGTTTTTACGCTAAAGCATCACTCCACAGAATCACAGAGACTGACTGCTTTTAACTTCCTAATTCTTCAATATAGAGCCAAAAGAATGAATGAGAGTGTTTATGGAGAGATGTGCAGTACATTTTATGCATTTGAAGGAGTGAGAAAGAAATAAAACAGATGATTAATTAAACAGATGGATAAATTATTAATTAAGAGATGCTTAAAATGTGGTGCCAGTTGACAGATCTAAACATCAGCAGTCTCCTTGGCAATCATGATTTCAAGCTTGCACTCTGCCAACCCTACTAGGAAGTGCAATCGAGCTTGAAATCATGATCAGTCCTGTAGACTGCAACTGCAAGATGTACAGTGAAAAAGGATTTACATTTTAGTCTGATTATATTACTTCAGAAGACATTAATTATATCACTTATGTTGACTTGTGTTGTATGGACCCACATATCTGAGGAATTCTTCTAATATCTTTGTTTGTGTTCACCAGAAGAAAGAAAGTCTACAGATTTGAAATGGCATGAGGGTCAGTAAATGATGAGAGAATCTTAATTTTGGGGTAAACTATCTATTTAACTTTTTGAGGTTTTAAATTGATGATTTTACTTTGTGATGTGTGGCTCAGATTATTTCATGACCACCGGTGGGAAATGCAACGCAGGTGTTTATTTTTAACTTTACTTGGTGATCCCACGATGACGTTTTATTGCCACATGAAATAAAAAAAACGTACAAGTCGTAATGTTTTGTGAATAAAGTAAAAATTCTGAGAATAAAGTTGAAGCATTACGAGATTAAAGTCATATTAATTTGAGAATAAAGTTGTAGCATTATGATATAACGTATGAGAATAAAGTTAAAATTATTAGAACAAAGTCTTGGCCTTGTAAGAACAAAGTAGTATATTGTGTGAATAAAGTAGAAATATAAGAGAGAACAAATCTCAATATTAGGCTAAACAGAGCATCATTATCACAACAACAGAATGGACACTGAGCCAGCAGCTTCGTTAATGCAAAAGATGGATGTGGTGGAAGACATTGTTAAATCATATTATAGGATATGATTTATGCAATTAAGAAATCTCTTTTGAAACCTTGGTCTTTTGGCTAATCAGCACAGTTATTAGTATCCGGACACCGGACACTGCAGCGGTTATGTAGGAAATTTAATTTATTCATGAGAAAGAACCAGACAGATTCGAGGAGTCCCACTCAGCGTAGTTATTGGGTTTTCCTCTCTAAACTACGGTAACTAAGGGGATGTTACCACATACAATATCTTGATATGGAGTTATTTCACAGCAGGTTCAATTATTTTTTGCTTCACTTGAGTGTGAGTCTATATCTGGATTTGTTGGGGTTGGGTTTAGGGGGTTGTGTTTAGGGCTAATTTCTCTGGCCAATCAGAGAGCGCTTTCAAAATTAATATAACTGAAACTCCCAATCAGTTATTGCTTAACTTATGAATATAAATTACTCTTCCCTTGCCATCCTACATTTCTGAAACTTGCCAGTGGGTGTGGAGCACGATAGCTCTGCACGAGATGAGCAAAGTGGCTCAAATGTAATTTGATAAAGATGACACAGATGCTACAGTTACTTCCAATATATGCAACATGGCCTTTAAATATAACAGAAATACTAGTGCTATGCATAACTTATTTAAAAAGCAGCCGCTAGCGCTAGTGAGTGATTTTCAATATGATCTGCACTACTTTGTGTGTTTGGACATCTGACCTGGTTGCTTTTCGCTCCTTGATGAACGTGATTTGACAACAATTAGAAAAGTGCTTCAAGTTGGAGTACGATGATATAACCGAAAGCATCCCCATCCTGCACACTAGATCCCGTGTCCGCCCGTAATCAAATGTTCAAGCGGCTGCAAGATGAGGGGGAACTGCCTGCAGCTACAGGTAGTCCAGGCTAATCTAAATATGTTCAGAAACTTGACAGTCTCAATGGTCTCTTCGGAGGGCAATGCTTTGGAAAGAGGGGGCGTGTTCAATTCAATAGCTCAGACTCATGGAAGTTGCAGAATGGCTAAAATTGCTTACAGCACCTTTATCTTTTAGTTACCTTACGGCTTGAAGTATGCCTAACTATATTTGCACATTTCGAATAAAAAGGTGCAAACGAGGACATAACATAATGGTTGATGTTTATTCATCTGATCCGATCAAATGCAAAACAATGACCGTCGCTCATAATTTTCTGCCCAGGTGTCAAACTACATATGTGCGTTTCCATAGCAACCTATAGGACCCCAGGAACCCCAGGTATCTAATGCCTGATGATATGTAGCTATGTTGCGATTTTTTTAAAATGACATTTAACTGGTTAAAACCCATTACATTGTAGCAAATGTAGATCTTTCTAGTGTATACTTTAAAGTTCAATGGTTAGAAGATTGGCTAGTCGAAATCAACTCGACAAATTGGCATTCTAATAACCACCTGTGTCCATTATATTTTAAAAGCAAAAATACTGTCAATATAATCGTTCCTAATAGTGCCCTTCAGCTGTGACTATATTCACAATATAGCTTACATTAAACCTTTTTGCTTAAATTAATGAACTTCTCATAGTTGCTTGTCTCTAAATAAATTGTCTAAATAAATAAAGTGAATTTGAGATTTTGGGACAAAAAACATGAAAAGGTAAAGCTGACATCTTGGAGTCATTGCTTCACTACAATGGAAAACAACTACCGGTAGTACTCATGGTGGAACTCATGTTGATGATGATGTGGTTTGGACCCAAAAGTACAATGTAAAAAGAGACCAGTGGGGGCACTTTGAAGTGGGTACAATCAAACTAGGGCAGTGGTGGCTCAGCGGTTAAGGGTTCTGGGTTACTGACCAGAAGGTCGGGGTTTCAAGCCCCAGCACTGCCAAGACACCACTGTGTGACCCTTGAGCAAGGCCCTTGATCCTATCTGCTCCAGGGGTGCTGAATCATGGCTGACCTTGCACTCTGACCCCAGCTTAGCTGGGATATGCGAAAAATAAATAATTTCACTGTATATATGCAGAAATGTATGTATAATGTGTGACAATGTATCAATTTATTTTAACTCCGATTCTGACAAAGCAATTGAACCAAATGTGAAAACAGCCTTAAGCAGATTGAAATCTATAGCTGAAATCCATTGAAAGTGATCAACGTCCAGGGTGAGAGAAGCATCAGCTGGAGGTCAATTTCAGAGCTGCAGGGCTGTTTTTGGAAGGAACATGGTAAAAGGCACACACACACACGGCTATGTCCACTCACGTTATGTTTCACAAAGTCATGTCAAATGTTGACACATGACAGTGCTTTTCAGAGATTTTTCTGATATCGTGTGCACTTCTGTCTCCATCTCTAAATATCAAACATATCCATTCTCCAGGGTCTCTGTGTACCATCTCAACTCTTATTTGCCACAGGCTGTTTACTTACTTTCCACAAAAAAACTCTGCTCATCTCTTCTTCCTTTTTCAGATATCAAATTTTGTCACCTCTGCCATCCAGTCATGTTTCAGTGTGCGTCAGCCCTTCTGAGCTCTGTGCCGAGAAACTGATGGAAACAGAACAGGCTGCTTCAACCTGACACACAGTGTATATCGAACGTGAGCGTCGCATTGCGTCAAGAGTCAATCGCTCCCATAATGATGCTATCTAAATCGTCCATTGCGGCATGTTGCGTAATGCCAACAGTGGGTGGATGTCCCTTGTATTGCTGACGTGTTGCAGAACAAATCAAGCCACTTTATCTGAAATAAAATGATTTTACTTACCAAATATGTAACGTGTGAATCTTTTTGTCATGAATTTTTATTTGTTACATATTTAAAGTCCTTCTGAAGTGCCTTGATGCAATTCCTACTGAAACAGGAATTGGGGGCGGGATGTGTCCAATGATTCATCCCAGTTTTACAGCCACACAAACACATATCCCTTTCCTTATCATGTCACAGCCACTAACAGCATTCTCAATACTGACCAGCTTTTCTAAAGACTTGAGAGCTGAATGATGATCTTACTGACAACATTAATCCATAATGAGCCCACAAACGCACACAGCACATCGCTGACTTTGCTTACAGCGAGGCTGAAGCCGTTGTGCATGTCCATTGCAGATGAATGAGACACAAGCGAGTAAAAGATAATATATCCATGTCTTGAATCACCATATTCTAAGAATAAAGAACACTTACTCAAGCTGTACATCCCAAAAAACCTCTGGCTGCACATTAAATATAACTCCATCAACTTTCCTTGCATCCCACTACTGTGTTTGTGTGGCCAATTCCAGTTATCATCCCTGTGCTCTATTCCCTTCAAAGACAATTACCCTCCACTGTGAGAGCTTCAGATGGCTGAAAGGTGATAACAGTCAGTCATAATTCACTTTTTAAGTGATTTGTTTAGGAAATTCTAATTGGAACATCAGCATGGATTTTGCTCCCTTCAAAGTGCCCTGTGAAGGTATGATCAGCACCAGTTAGAACACAATCAGATGTGCATAACTGTTGTAGGAGTTCTCATTCTAGAAAGCATTTGATTAGAGAAGGTATTTTTAGCCAGGAAGAGAGAGCCTGCAGATGTTTTCTTCTGAAAGTGAATTTTGTCAATGTTTAGAAGTACACTAGCATATAGATGAACTAAAAGCTAATAGATTGTTTTGGTTTGAAGGGTTATTTAAATTAATTCTGAGCGTTGCATCAAAGCCAGACTGGGATGTGTATTTCTGGTTAACTAATTCAAATCATCTTTTGCTTCTAACCTCATCTACATGCAGTTTTAGCAACAATAACATAATAATAATAGTTATATAATAATCAAATGTTTATGGCAGTGGATTTCCGTTTAAATAAAGTAAGAGCATGTTCGCACTGGAGGTTCGGTTCTCTTGGTCCAGACCAAAAAAGAAAATTATACATTTAGTCCTGGTTCGCTTAGTGTTCACACTGGCATTTTTAACTCTGAACATATAGATACAAAACAAAAGGCATAAGGATAAGGTCACAACCTGATTGGAAAGCTTTTATGATGTATATTTTGCGACAGAACTTGCCGAACATCCAAATCAATGCTGGCTTCTGGGCTAAATGTGCTTGTTGGATGTAAATATGGTGGTATTTTTACCAGCTGAGAACAAACGAAGAGCTAATATGTGTGAAGGAGTCAAAACAGCGCCAGGAATTCCTCCGTTGCACACAAAGATGTGCTGCAAGGAGACGGCGGTTCCGACACCTGTACTGAACTGTAATGGGCAACATAGTTCCTATGATGAGAAGAACTAGATACGCTTGATCATTCTGTCCTTTGAAATCAAAGAATCAAGTACAGTACAGACATCACATGCTGTTACTGGTCCGTTAAGACGTCTTTGGTCCGCACTGCATTCATTTATCAGTCGAACTCCACCAGAGTTCATTTGGAAGCAGACTGAGACCCATTATTCAAGGATCTCGGTCCGCTTGTTTGGTGCGCACCAAGGTTCGGATGGCAGAGTTCACACCAGAGTTCGTTTTAATCTAACCAAACCTACCAAGTGTGAACACACCCTAAGATACAGGTTATTCAACCATTTAACCATTGCTAATGTATACTCGAGCTCACATCTCATTTGGATTCCAGTGTAGAAAGCTTGAAGCCTTTGTTGCGCTTCACGTCAGTGGACGTGTCTGGAGTAAACATGGTGAGAGGAGAATTTGATAAAAAACAAAATGCTAATTTGTTTCATTTTTCTTTTACAGTACAAGAGTGAGCCTTCCATATTCATGTTTAAGAAAACAATTAAGTGCGTTTGTGTGTAGAGGAGATAATATATTATCTTAAAACACAATACTATTCCTTGTCACTCCCATGTCGAAGTAGTGTTTGTTTGTAACAGTTAGAATTGCATTATGTCTGCATAGTATCACTTTAAATAACACATATTGCGACAATGGAAGAACATGCAGAATATTCATTCATAGGTCAAGTGTATTTATTTCAGCTCAAAATAGGCCTTAGGCAACCGTGTTTACGTTTGAATGTGTGAAAGTGATAGAGACTGCAATGATATCTCTGGAAGCTGAAAAGAGACTGACCCAAATTTATTTTGACGTGTGTTCACAGCTGCCACTTAAACACTCACTCCTTCCCTTTAAAGGCAGCAAACTCTCCCTCCCTCTGTATTTTTTTTTTTTCACTGTTCTCTTACTGTCAACAATCATTTTCAACAACACCAATTTGCATTTTATAACTCAGTGGAGAATTGAGAATGCATAATTAACAAAGTTTTGTTGTTTAAAAAACAAAACAATCTTGTCTTTGTTCGCAAAGATATAAATGAATGGCTGTGAAACGTCTGGACTCTTTTTAATGTATTTTCAAACAGACAAAATGGGGAACGATGCAGCCTCTGAGGCAGGCACACAGCGATTATTGAACGAGTCTCTTTCTAAACACTCTCCTACCCTTAATGGAGGCTTTTTAGTAGCTTCCTCGCTGCGATCAATTTGGTCCCTGCGAACAGTCAGTCTGAATATCTCAGTGGACGCTAGGTAGTTGGCCTGGTGCGATTGGAGGCCTACATTTCGAGAGGGAATTTA
Organism: Moxostoma hubbsi; assembly: GCA_032164185.1. Classification (NCBI taxonomy): domain Eukaryota; kingdom Metazoa; phylum Chordata; class Actinopteri; order Cypriniformes; family Catostomidae; genus Moxostoma; species Moxostoma hubbsi. Next base: position 14,553,899 of record JAVLUX010000003.1, on the reverse strand, counting down.
GAAGATATGGGCAGTTATTGCACAATTAGACAAGCAAATTAAAAGTGGCAGAAACTGTGAGCTTGCCCTGAGGCTTCACTCCCCCAACTTCCCTCCTCTCTGTTCAATTGTGTCTTCCAGATAATTCTATCTTTTCATTGGTTGTACTTCGTTTTGCGCTAGGCACAATGTGATGTGTACAGTGTGTGTGGGTGTGTGTTCTTGAGGGAGAAATGGTTTCGTTTTGAAGGCAAGGTGAACTCTGTTCAATTTGATATTTGGAATGTGATGCAGAAATACCACAAATCTCTCACTCTATAGTGTATTGCGAAAGATCCACCGTTAAACTTAACTGAAGAGAGACTTTTTTTGAATGGGACTTGTGAGATTACGATTTGCCTTGAGAATTCAATCCCAACCCTCTCTCAGTGCCCCTGCAATGCTTTTCAGAACTGTGCTTATTTTTTACATTTATTCTTTGCACTGTTATCACCTGAGTTCCTTCCATCTCCCCAGCACCAACATTGGGCTTTGTATGTGTGTGCGCATAATATAGTATTTACAATGTTCTGATGACATTTCAAGTTGACCTTTACGCTAAAAAAGTGTGCATGGGAAGTGCGGTATCCCATTAATGGGTTATTCTGTGTGCTCTGCCGATTTTAAACTCCATTAAGTTTGTTAGCCTCCCTGCACATCAAATCTGGTGCAGACTACCAAAGGCTAATTGCCATTTCAAAGAGAATTCATAGGTAGTAAAGTTACATTTAGAATGTCGTTTCCCTGGAGTTTGAACAATATTTGTGTCTCCAAATAAATTAGGTGTGGAAAAGGATCTGGTGTAGTTGTATTTCTTATTTCACTGTTGAACATACAGAGGTTTATAGAGTACTTTATAGTCGTAATAGCCTACGTTTAAAAGATTAAGCTTATAAATGCATTTCCAGTTACAGTTTTTGAAGTTGCAATGATCAATTGTCAGTTTCCAGTGACTCTTTACATTAAGGTTCTGTTCATTGTAATTTCTTAATACATTAAGTATCATGAATTGATTGAACAATGAACAATGATATTTTACAGTATTTATAAATCTTGGTTAAATTTAATTTATCAAAATACTGTATTTCCTGCTGTTGTTGATTATTATTTGGGACTAATTATTTACTATTGTATTCAAATAATGAATGAGGTTATTCTGTGCAAGGTTTGGGGACTGTTTAATAATGTTTTTAGTCGTCATTTATAAGTAATTGGGGGTTATAATGCTGTTTCGTGTTCCGTTAAGTGTTAATTATGTAGTTTTATGTAAAATTTGGAGATGTGAAAAACAAGTTACATTTCCTTAATCGAAATGAACACATTTACAGTTAGAACAGCTAACGGGTCTGTTGAATTCTTGATTCTAATTGGTTCATGGACGCTCTAAGGTGTGCACATTTTTTTCAAGGAAATACGGCTATAAAGTATTTCCAGGTCTTGACCGCATAACGGTTCCATATCACTTCACCAAATTAGTTCTGTTATTTCAAAGAGCTCTACAGGCTACCACAACAAAAAATAACTAATTAAAACAAAGACATTGGTTAATGTAAATCGGTTAAGGAGGTCAAAACAATGTATCCTAAATTTTTTTCAGTTTCAGGTAAAAAAAGAGCCCCCCTGCTCCCTCGTATCCCCCTCACATACACACACACACACATATACACGTGTGATATGAGCATGAAGCGATCGTCTGTGTTCTGCAACTGCTTTTGGGTCCTTGAATAACGCATAACGTGTGAGTAAGGGCAGCCGGTGGAGTTTCTGGTGCCCTCCTAGAGTAAGATGGTGCCCCCCTAGGGAGTTGGTGCCCTACGCAGACTGTGTAGTATGCGTATATGGAGCGGCGGTACTGTGTGTGTGTGTGTCTGTGTGAGCGTATGTGTGTGAGCGTGTGATTGCGTGTGCAAGTGTGTGTGTGTGCAGGCCAAATTGATGCCCTACGTGAGGAGGAGGGTTTGTGAGATGTGAGCGTGAAGCGCAACATACGAGTAACGGCAGCCGGTGGACTTTCTGATGCCCCCCTAGGGAGTTGGTGCCCTAAGCAAACTGCATAGTATGCATTTAGGGAGTGGCTGTACTGTGTACACATCCATCCTTGTTTATCCAATAACTTGTTTGAAACAGCTCAAGTCGTGATACTATTTCTGAAGAGAAATTTTTGAATTACTAATGAAGGCTTAGACACATCATTTGTTTTGAACCAGCAATGGCAGATTCTGATTCCTCGCGTAAGAAAGTAGTTCCATGAACAAATGAATTTTTTATGATCGTACTCAAGAACTAAAAAAAATTTAAAAATGTACTTGTTCATTGAACTGTTGTATATAAGCAATATCACACTCACAATCATTATATATGGCCCTAAATCAGCACTGCTGTGATTACCTACGGCCGAATCACAGCAGTGCTGATGTAGGGCCATATCGCACTCTTGCTCATATTTAATAGGGATGCTGCAGTGTGGGTTTTTGATGGCGATATTACCGTCTGAGAAAAAATGGCGGTTTACCGCTTTTACGATTATTTAACATTTTTCTTATTATACAATTAGCACTGATGCATAAAATGCATAACATATAACAACTGAACATCTTTGTGGACATATTTGGGAGGATATTTGGACACTAAGGGTAGACCTACAATAAGAAAACTGATAAATACACCAAAAATAAATAGGAGGTATATAATAAGAGATGCTCCAATCTAGTGCACAACACCGCTTATGAGCATCCCGGGCTAAGTGACGTGCTTCAGTGTGTCTGGAGTGCTTCAAAAGTGTGTAAATACAAAATTGGGCTTGGCAACATGTAGCCTAGTTCAAGGCATCCAACAGTTTTTTTTCTCCACTACAACAGTTTATTAAAGCAATCCGTTGTCTACCAAACTCTATATAATTACTCCACAACACAACACCTTACAAATAAACATGTAGACTATATATGATAATGGGAACATTGTTCACAACAGGCAATTAAAAGTCTGATAATAACTAATATTTAAATTTATTTTTGAATGTGATGAATTTGTACAGAAGAAATGCTTTAAATGAGGATGAAAAGAAGCAACTTTTCAAAGTTCACTCGTTAATAATAACTAAACGCAACCACTGCGTACTGTCAGCATGCTTAAACACTACAAAAAGTAGCATCTTTTAATTCATAGCTTTGAAATTAAAGCTAAAAATATTAAACTTACTAGTTTGTTGTTGGATGACAGGTGGAGCATCCTGTCCCATTTTTTCGATGTGTTTCTTTCTATGACTTTATGCTAAAATGCATTAAATAATTTTTTAGCTCATTAATCTACTCTCCATACCCCTTAATAACAAAGCCTAAACCAGATTTTTGATAACTGAACACCCACCAAACGAAATATCACACTGACATATTATTCAGACCATTTGCTATGACACTTGAAATTTACCTCAGGTTCATCTAATTTCTCTGGATCATCATTTGAGATGTTTCTACACTTTGATTGGAGTCCACCGGGGGCAAATTCAATTGATTGGACATGATTTTGCTAAAAAAAAAAAAAACAGCTAAAACGCATATCAGAGCAAAAACCAAGCCATAAGGTCAAAGGAACTGCCTGCAGTGCTCCGAGACAGGACTGTGTCGAGGCACAGATCTGGGTAAGGCTACAAAAAATGTCTGCATTTAAGGTTCCCAAGAGCACAGTGGACTCCATAATTCTTAAATGGAAGAAGTTTGAATCAACCAGGACTCTTCCTAGAGCTGGCCGCCTGGCCAAACTGAGGAACCGAGGCAGAAGGGCCTTGGTAAGAGAGGTGACCAAGAACCCAATGGTCACTCTGGTTGAGCTCCAGAGATCATGTGAAGGACAACCTTCACTGCAACACTCCACCAATCTGGCCTTTATGGCAGAGTGGCCAGACAGAAGCATCTCCTAAATTCAAGACACAAAAAAGAGCACCTGAAGGAATCCAAGACTGTTAGAAATAAGATTCACTAATCTGATGAAATGAAGATTGAACTGTTTGGCCTCAATTCCATCTAGAGGAAACCAGGTACCACTCATCACCTGTGCAATACCTTCCCAATGGTGAAGCATGGTGGTGGTAGCATCATGTTGTGGGGGTGTTTTTCAACGGTAGGGACTGGGGACTGATCAGGGCTGAAGTAAAGCTGAACGCAGCAAAATACAGAGAAATCCTTAATGAAAACCTGGTCCAGATCGCTTAGGACCTCAGAATGGGCCGAAGGTTCACCTTCCAACAGGACAATTACCCTGAGCACACAGCCAAGACATTGCAAGAGTGGCTCAGGGACAACTGTGAATGTCCTTGAGTGACCCAGACAGAGCCCGGACTTGAAACCAGTTGAACATCTATGGAGAGACCTGAAAATGGCTGACCACCGATGGTTCCCCATCCAACCTGACAGAGCTTGAGAGGATCTGAAGAGAATAATGGCATAAAATCCCCAAATCAGGTGCGCAAAGCGTCTTGCATCATACCCCAAAAGACTTGAGGCTATAATTGCTGCCAAAGTTGCTTCAGCTAAGTACTGAGTTAAGGGTCTGATTACTTTTGTCAATGTGATATTTCAGTTTTTTATTTTGAAGTTGTTATATATATAAAATTTTTTTTTTTTTGCTTTGTCATTATGGGGTATGGAGTAAAGATTGATTAATCAATATAATCATATAAAGCATTTTAGCATAAGGCTGCAACATATTAAAGGGGTCTGAATACTTTCTGAATGCACATACCTATGTAACATATAACACCATAGGCTATTATTATTATTATCATAATGATCATTTTGCAACATGAAAATGGAGGCTAAAGAGTAGACAAGCACAAAAGAGAAACTTCTTGTTCAAGAACCATTTCTGAGGCTTTATTGAATTGTGATGACACACATGACAATTCACCTGTAGTCCCAATGCCATTTGCTTATGTATCCTGAGCTGTTCTGAGATATATAGTATTCATAGATGACATTATTCTTGCAAACTGAGATGACTGACGGAGAAAAAATTGTGAGAACTAATAATTTGCGCCTTCCATGAGACCTGCTCATGCTGCCTGCCTGAGCGACAACTCTCCAAAGCACCAAGGAAAAAAGTTTCTCTCTGAATACACAGCAAATCAGGCATGTGCTTTGATGGCTTTAGTTGTTCTTTCTTCAAAATATCATCAAGTGTCTTTCTTCAAGCGTGTATCTTTGTGTCAAATGGCATTTCTTGTCGTATGTCACTCCGAGATGTCTTACAGGTAGATGAGCAAAATTATCAGCCAGTGCGCATGAAGCACCCATACTTGATGGTTGGCGGGTGCTAATTGCTCCTGTTCAAGACAGTTTGAGTCTTTCCTGATGATTGTTGGTGCAATATTTTAAGAGGAAATATTATTGACAGTCAGTATTGGGAGAATAATGGTTTTGTGTGGCTGATCTGGTGTCTGTTAATTTCTTCTACAATCGAATTCTACAACACTTTTGTTCATTGATTTTTCATGTTAGCTCATACAACTTAAAATGTAGAATAATTAGTAGAAATGAACATTAATCATTGTTAGTTCATGTTAATTATTACCCTAATTGACAATAAATACAACCTTATTGTAAAATGTTACCCAATTTATTTTAAATTTAACATGTGAATCAAAGAACCTGTGATAGAATCAGCATATTCACATAGCAAAACAGGAAGAAATGCTGTTTCAACCTTCTATGGTTTATCACATCTGTAAACTAATTGAATTACTATGGTGAATTCAGTATTAGGCTGACATTGCAGCTACTTTACTTTGCAGCTAAAAGAAATAGGAAGAAATAAGCTGTGTTAAGCCCTTTTAAAGAATGCCTCCAGCAGCACAGAGACAAGAGTAATTGAATGATAGTGTACAAAGTTGTATTGGAAACTCTGTCCATGGTGCTGAAATTAGAGTTTTTGGCCCTGAGACTTCTTTATAATGCAGTGCTGCAAGACAGTGGAGACACCAGATCAAAAATAACCTTTTCGGGTTTCTATTATTGAATTGAATACACTATAAATTCAGTAGGCAAGAGGCAAAATATTATATACAACCTATTGTGTTCAAATTCAGAAACAAAAGTTATAATAGAGCAAGGACAAACCAAATTAATATAACTGAAAACATAAAAGATGTATAACGACACACATAATTCAACATAACGGAATAATTTAAACTTAATGAAAACCTGACATTTTGTATATTGCAGTGAGGTAGAATTCATGAATACAGATACACACTGAGATATGTAACATAGCTCTGCTATAATCATATGCATATATATGATAGCATATATATATATATATATATATATATATATACTATCATTTATATGCATATGATTGATAGAATTTAAAGGGACAGTTTACCAAAAATAAAAGTTATGTCATTATATTGGAGATTGAGGCAAGATCTAGGTCATTCAAAGCAAGGAGGAAGCGGGAGCCGGTTGAGTCCATTTTTCAGTGTCTATCGCAGGCACACAAAACACACACAACGTAAACAGTTGCATGCTTTTCTCTCTCCCCCTCTAGAGTTCTGGCTCGCTCTTATCCCTCTCCGGCTCTCACTGCAATAGAAAACAGCTGTTAGAGATAATTCACTCCAGTTAAATCCTTACCGCTCTCATCTCCCAAGCTCACTCTCCATTCACAAACTGGCACTCGACCATGCGCCCACCACCACAGAGATGTAAGGCAGTATGCTAAACACAGTCACCATTCCCTATCTATTGCATCTTTTCCATTCTGCCTAACATCTTGCCTTGCCTTTTTTTTTTTTGCTCCATTTTTCATGGTGGCGTATTAACTTGCCTCAATCCAGGTGGCAGAGTTGCCTCCGTGCCTGAGACCATCAATCCTTGCATCTTATCACATGGCTTGTTGAGCGTGTTACCCCGGAGACATGGCGCGAGTGGAGGCTTCACACTATTCTCTGCAGCATCCACGCACAACTCACCACATGCCCAACCGAGAGCGTGAACCACATTATAGTGACCACAAAGAGGTTATCCCAATGTGAATTTTCCCACCCTTGCAACTGGGCCAATTGGTTGCTTAGTTCCCCGTCTGTCACTCACTTCAACGTTGTGTCAAAGAAACGACACTAGGGGTCTCTCTTGAGCACTTTTTGCATCTTCGATCTATGAGAAAAGACCAATGAGAAATTGGCAGACAGAAACAGAGGTTTTCCCACTGGGTAGTGGATGCCATTACATTGGCCTATCACACCCAGGCCCTGACCCACCCCCCCCCCTCGCGGGTCTGAGCACACTCATCAAGAAGTGTTGCGTCCTCATGGGCACTGGCCAGGGGCACCTCCCTAGCAGACATATGCACATATGCAGAGCAGCGGGTTGGGCAACACCCAATACCTTTGTGAGATTTTACAATCTCAGGGTTGAGTCGGTTTTGTCCCGTGTTTTCTCAGGTCCGAGCCGGTAGAACTCGGTAACACGCTGACAAACTGACTGAGTGGATCGCTTGCACCTAGTGCCCTTCTGTTGAGCTAAAATCGGGCACTCTTATCCCAGGAGATCCCACTAACTCGGCTCCCTGTATGAATCCTCCCTAGCCCTGTGGTCCGCAAATTCAGCGGAGGAATTCTCCGACCAAATCCAATGCGGGTACTCGATCTACCCTGAACTGGAATAGGTGCTCCACAGGTCGGGCTCCTACGTGGACTTCCCCCCTGTGTGTATTTTCTGCGGTACGGTCCCCTTGCGATCGGACCCGCGTCTGCCTTGGGCAGTTACCACTGGCCCCTGGTCGCCGTGTCTGTAGCAACTCCTCCCTCCCAATTGGCAGGATCTACCACCGCGCCACTTTCCACATGTGACCTAAAAGCCCATGTGATGTATTTCACCACTCTTTACCTCTCCCCAGTCTGGGCAGGTGTGGTCTCCGCAGAGTCTTTTCCCCCTGAAAGAATAGGAATTGGTAAAGATCGCCTTCCCTGAAACATATGATAGCGTTAAGATGGCCCCAGCCGCTTTAGCTCTATGCGAGAAACATAGAGAGAGAAAAGGCGTGGCTGGCACGGCCTGCTCCCATGCTTGGCATGTTGCCTTGTTCCCCCCTGTCGGGGGTAAATAACCAGTTGGCTTTGATGATTCTGGAAGGGTACGTGCAGTCTGACATAGCCGGTCACGTTGGCACGTAATATACCTGCCCGCTCCTGTGTCAGCAGTACACGTACACGGCTCAGCACATGGCGTGATTTAAATTGGATCCCTAGTGTCGCTTCTTCGACACAATGTCGAAGTGAGCGACAGATAGGGAACATCTAGGTTACGGAGGGAACAAGATATTGTGTCCTCCTGGCCACGTCGCTGAACCAAGTCACTGTTGCGGCCGAACCATTGTCGGCTCCTCAGAAAAATCCTGAATGCATTTCCCTCCCTTTATATCTGTATGTCCGGGGGCGGGACATGCAAATTCTGTCTGCCAATTTCTCATTGACCTTTTCTCATAGATCAGAGATTCAAAAGGCACTCAAGAGAGACCCCTAGTGTCGCTTCTTCGACACAACGTCTCGTTCCCTCCATCAGGGAACGGAGGTTACATCCGTAACCTAGACGTTAGCCTGACTGAAGTCACTCAGCATGCCCTGGATTCGAACATCTTGCCTTTTGTGTTGCACGGAAGAAAACAAGTCATACAGGTTTGGAAAAACATTATTTAGTAAAGTAAATTTTCATTTTTGGTCAAATATCACTGTTAACCATTAGACCCAAGCAGCAACCATGCCAGCCATTAAACAATGAAATTCCACTGAAAAATGTATTTCCTGCCAAGACACCAGAATCACTGATATTACTTCAAAGGCAAGCCACACGTCTGTTTGGATAAACATTAAGAGAATATCTCAGCATCATCTGGGAGGGGTGAGCTCTGTGAAACCTTCTGGAAGAGATGACGAGTTCATGGAATGTTGAGGAGGCAGAGAACAGGGAAATGGCAGTTAAAAAGTAAAACTGACTCAGGATCTGGCTAATCAAAATAGCAGGTGATCACCTGTGCACATGAATTCAAATCAAAACAAACAGGGGAAGAGTGAGGTGGCTATTTTGTTTTCTCTATTGCTCCCTCATGGGGGGGGGGGGGGATGAATTGATCTGTATGTAGAGATTTTAGGGTCTTCCTGTCGTACACAGATAATTCAGCAGCACTTACCAAAGAGGAGAGTATGTGTGAGTGTGTGTGTGTGTGTGTGTGTGTGTGTATGTGTGTGTCAAGATGTCTTTATAGAGACAGAGAGAGTGGAAAGAAAGAGAGAGTGAGACTGCAGAGTAATGTTCCTTTGTCTCTTTTCAGGGAGAGCTCCATTATCTTATGATAATTATGACATTATTGTGATCTAATTATTCACTCTAATGCCAGCACTGAGTGTGATGTCATCCTATGACAAGGGATGACCAAAATTATTGAAATTATGCTGTCACTTCCAGTGCTATTTTATACAAGGACAAATTAATACAAATTTCATGTCTCTCATTATTCTATTTTTAATTTTCTGTCTTCACTTGTCATTTGTTTGTTCTTTCTTTTGATTTTATCCTCCTTTCACTTGATGAAAAACAGCTTTCTTTCTTTCTTTCTTTCTTTCTTTCTTTCTTTCTTTCTTTCTTTCTTTCTTTCTTTCTTTCTTTCTTTCATTGTAATGTAACCCCCTTCACTTGATGAAAAACAGGTGTGTTTGTTTTGAATCTTTCTTTCTTTCTTTCTTTCTTTCTTTCTTTCTTTCTTTCTTTCTTTCTTTGTAATGTAACCCCCTTCACTTGATGAAAAACAGGTGTGTTTGTTTTGAATCTTTCTTTCTTTCTTTCTTTCTTTCTTTCTTTCGATTTTATCCCATTTCACTTGATGAAAAACAGCTTTGTTTGTTTTTTTGTTTCTATTTTACCCCCCTTTCACTTTATGAAAAACGGTTTGTTTGTTTGTTTATTTCTTTCTTTCTTCCATTTTATTTCACATTCACTTAATGAAAAACAGCATTGTTTTTTCCTTTCTTTACATTTTATTCCCATTTCATATGATGAAAAACAGTTTTGTTTTGTTTGTTTGCTTGGTTTGTTTGTTTCTTTACATTTGTACATTTTATTTCACTTTCACTTGATGAAAAATAGATCAAAATTATAGTTTGATTTCTAGTGTATTATGTTTCTTAAGAGAACTATTGAAATGATAAAAACAACAAAGTCAAGTTGATCAGTCACTTACATTCATATCTTTTTTGTTTAGCTGGAAGAGATGGACTGGGCGATGATGGAGACTGCCAAGAGTGAGACAATTAGAGTGACAAGGAGAGAGGAAAGGAGAGACTCAATAAGATGAAAAAAATATAAATGAATGGCTAGATGCTGAGGCTGCATTTTGTGCCTCAAGACGACCACAAACACATGCCTGAGGATTTGCCCTCTTTAAAGAAGAGAGCTTTAAGAGTGAAAAAAAGAGGAAAACCAACTTAAAACCAAAATAAATAATTAATTTCAAAAATAGTGTAGGTGAGAAAGAAAGAGTGAGAAAAAATTATGGAACTGCAAGGAAATGTCATGCTTTAAAGGAATGACAATGTTGACAGCCCAATAAATTATTATTTAAATGAAGGCATCCATAGTGCGCCAATACACTCACCACACACCAGGTATTAGTGGAGTGATAAATTCCAATTAATGGAAGGGAATTATTAAGAAGCCATGATTGATAAGGGGTAATGGTTAAATTTGACCAGGACACCAGGGTTGCACGCCCAGGTTGCACACTGAAGGTAAAGGGTTTATAAGGCAAAATATGATTTTTCATGTGCACCCTCTACAGTGTCCTAACAACACAGATCTATCACAACATTGACATGTTCATTGCTGGAGGATTTTTTTGTCAGTCATCGTAAAATGACAAGTCATGTAGGCTAATTGCGTGTTTTGATATTAAATGCTGTTCGTCGTGGAAACATGCACATTTTCATGGAATTCTGATTACTTCAGAACTTTTATGCTAACATAGCAGCGTTTTAGAGGCAGCCAGAGTGGAAAAGGCCAGTCCATGGGGAGTCTGTGATATTATAACTGGAGGATTGAGAAAAAAGGATGTTAATGTGAAGTGTCAGACGCTAAGTTGAGATCATCAGGGCAGCGCTAGATATAGGCAGAGAAATTGCCTAGGGCCTCCGCATTAGGGGGATGCCTCCAAATCCCACAACGGTTGTTGAGATGAACAGCGAAAACGTCCAGGGGGGCCACAGTCAGATGGTTGCCTACAGCCATAGTAATTATAGAACCTGACCTGGAGAACATCAAACACATGCACACACAAATAGACACACACTACTCTAAGCAATAATGAGTACAAGCCGACAAAAAACAAACACCTTTTAATTTTTTGTTTTAAAAGCCAGTAGTTTAGGAAGTGCATTGAGGCCCGATAAGAAATGTATCAATATTTGAAGCAGGGTATGGTCTTCACACAATATTACTGAGCCTCCTGCTGAAAGAGAAAGAAAAAAGAAGGCTAATTGAAAAGGACAGTCCTACACAGATCGAAGGCTCTGTGTTTGTTATAGTTATTTCGATTTTTCATGTTTTGGCATTACATGCCTACTACTCTTCACGGATACATACAGCTTAGATGAAGTTCTGTAATTTGTTAAAGCAGCCAAAATGTGCCCAGCTTTCATTGGAACAAAGCGTAAAATGCATGAAGTAGCTTTTTCAGAGCTTCAATCTAGATAAAATTATCAATCCATCCATCCTTATACATTTATTCATCCATCCATCCATCCATCAATACACACATACATACATCTTTATATGTATATATATATGAAATAAAGTATGAGTATGTTTAGATGTGTCCAAACCAACACGATCTCATGAAAAGTCATCCATCCATACATCCATACATACATCTTTATACGTACATATATATCAAATAAAGAATGAGTATGTGTAGATTTGTCCAAACCAACCCGATCTCATGAAAAGTCATACATACTTTACAAGGTTTCTATTTTGTGTGATGTCGCATGATTTTGTTCACATACACTTCATGATTTCATCACGGGCAAATTCCTGGATGTCTAATGCGGAAGTAAGTGCGAGTTTCGCACATGAGGCATTAAGGACATTAATATTATGCCCTTACCAAAACCCCTTATCTAATCTTAACCAATCAGTAGTGTTTGTAAACATGATAGGAAGTTGTGTGTGACAGAAGCAAGTAATTATTGTGTATAAGTTTTAATCAATGTCCAGCAACGTCATTGGCTGTAGTGAAAGTCTTGGGAATTAAAACAAGTGCTGTTGCATGATATCATACGAATTAGCCAAATTTAGAAAAGTTGTTCGAGAGTGAGAGTGTGTCTATGCGTGGTAGTATCATTTTTTTTTTTCAAAGCAACTGAAATGTACACCATATACCTCAGTCTCCTCTCCCATTTAATAACTTGCTAGTTTCTTTAGAAAACCAGGCGAGTGGAAAATATAGTAATGGATGCTTCAGTGAAAAGAGCAGGAAGATGCAGGCTCAAATCCCATATACTCTGACCCCTGCCATTGTAACCTTGATTATGGCGCTCATCCTGTGACTGCACTTTCCTCCGCACATGCACCTCACTTTGTGTGGCAGTTAAGAGATTGCGATACATAAAGAAAATAATCCTATAGTACCTGCTCAATGTAGAAAAAGATGGGTCAAAATGAGCAGAGAGCAAAGAGAGAGAGATAGATGGTCAAAGTGAGCAAGAGAGAACTAGTGATATAATATTGATGAGAAGTGCATTAAAAAGAGAGATCGGAATTCAGGAGATGGCAGAAAGGGGCAGAGATGACTGAAGCAACGATTAGAAAAAGAGAGGAATAGAGAGAGAGAAAAAAGAGAAGGAGAGAATAAAGACAAGGAGGGTTTTACTGTGGTGCAGGGTGCTGTGTAGTCTTTTACAAAGCTTTTTGAAGTTGAGCACGGGGATTATGGGAATGCTTCCTCAGCACAGCCAAGACGGCTCCCTCATTCTGTATAGAGGAGAGCTCAAATCCTACACATACACATACACTTTCTGAGCAGTAGCCAGACTACTTGAATCTGTAGTGCAGAGGGTGCAAATCATATATACACACACATAGCACATACACACTAACACTTTCTTTATCTCTTTCTCTCAATGCCCTTACTCTATCACACTGACACATACCCACAGACACAGGTGTGATAATATTCTTTCACATTCTTCTTGCAATTCAGAAAGCCCTTATTGGCACAGGTCTGTGCATCCTGTGATGCCAACTACATTAAGAGGAAAGCAATGGATCTTTCCAACCATCTCTTTCTTTCTTATTTTCTCTGTCTGTCCGTCTATCTCTCGCCCTCAGGCCAGATTGCATTGTCATGCTGGCTGTACCTCTACAAAGTTTCCACCCCCTCCTCCTCCTCTCTATCTCTATTTCTCACATACTCACACAAACACACAATCTTGCCAGACTGGTTGGGTAAAATGTGTGCAGGCAATTTGCCCGAATCATGTGGCATCAATCAGTGGGACAGAGAGAAAGAGAGTTAGTGAAAGAGAGAGAGTCTAAAGCAGTGAGTATTGAGAGATTGTGCCCATTCATACTGAAGGAGGACATTTTGCCCAGTGGCTCAACACAAAACAATGCATGATGGGAGGAAGTGGCCATCCATGTTGGGGCATAACAGCGCTGGGGGAAAGAGCAGCATAAGTCACACACACCCTGCAGATGTACTACTGTGAGTGTGTGATGATAGAATAGGGATGGGATGATGGACGCATGGAGTGGATGAGCAGTAGAGTGGAAGAGGAGAGCCCTACGGAAAGAAAAATAAGTAGTATTAAGATGAGGTACACAAAGTTTGAGGTTGTCCAGAGCAGCAGGGGTTACTTTTAGTGTACCAAATTTTTATGCAGTTACAATAAACAGGTGTTTCCAATTTAAAAGAATAGTTAAACCAGTGTTGGATGTAATCTCATAATAAATTAATTAGTTACTGTAATCTAATTACTTTTAGGGCCCTATTTTAAGTGTGCGAGCGCTAAGCGTAGAGCAAATGCCTTAACTCAGCCAAAATCACTTGCCTAAATGACTGATTTCCTGTTGCTCTGACCCCCATCATCAGCAAATGCTTTAAGAGGTTAATCAGGGATCACATCTGCTCTGTTCTGCCCACCTCTTTGGACCCATTGCAGTTTGCCTACCGCAACAACCGCTCCCTGATGATGCCATTGCATCTACAATACACACTGCTCTCTCCCACCTGGAAAAAAGGAACACATATGTGAGAATGCTGTTTGTAGACTACAGCTCAGCATTCAACATCATAGTTCCCTACTAGCTTGATGAGAAACTCCGGGCTCTGGGCTTAAACAGCTCGCTGTGCAGCTGGATCCTGGATTTCAGGCAGACGTCAGGTGCTTAGAATGGGCAGCAACATCTCCTCATCACTGACACTCAACACTGGAGACCCGCAGGGCTGTGTTCTCAGCCCACTCCTGTATTCCCTTTACACACATGACTGTGTGGCAACACATAGCTCCAAGGCCATCATTAAGTTTGCTGACGATACGACGGTGGTAGGTCTGATCACTGAAAATTATGAAACAGCCTACAGAGAAGAGGTGCACACTCAGGCACGCTGGTGTCAGGAGCACAACCTCTCCCTCAATGTCAGTAAGACCAAGGAGCTTGTAGTGGACTTAAGGAGGAAAGACAGAACACAGCCCCATCACCATTAATGGAGCACCGGTGGAGAGAGTCAGCAGCTTCAAGTTCCTCAGTGTTCACATTACTGAGGAACTCACATGGTCCGTCTACACTGAGGCCGTTGTGAAGAAGGCTCACCAGCGCCTCTTCTTCCTGAGATGGCTGAGGAAGTTTGGATTCTATATTGTTTGTATTGTTTACTGTACATTGTATATGTAAATTGTGTTGTGTAAATATGTTGTTTATTGTAAATTGGTATATGTCTCTCCACTGTCATGACTGCAATGTTGCTCGATAGTGCACACAAGACTTTCACCTACTGTTGAACTTGTGTACATAGTAGTGTGACAATAAAATGATTTGATTTGATTGATTTGATTAACTCATTAGTGCAATGTCAATTGGCATGGCCATGAAGTGTTGGTATTTTCGTGTAAGTGTGCACTAAATCTAGGCACAAGTGGGTTTGGCGAAATCACACATGCATTGCGCTAATCGGGTCATTTGAGGTTCATCTAGGGTACTGTCTCCGTCATATTATACAGTCCATTGCCTGTTAAGCAACAGTGATATAAACAAAGACAGTAAATGCATAAGAAGTTGGTAATGTATATAGACTTTATGCAATGAATTGGAAGAATAAAAATATGGATTTACATTATTTTGTGCATCCTTGTTAAATGGGACATGTTCCTTTTATACACATGGGAAATGCGGTTATAGGCTCCATTAAATTACAGAGAATGTAAGTATTAATAATCATTTTCATCTACTGACAAACAAATCATGGCTAGTATTAACAGTGATTGTATTGGAATGCACTTTACTTCTACCGGACCAGTCAACAATGATTTTGAAAAATGTAATTCATTTATTGAAACATGAAAAAGTTAAACCAGAAATATTCAAATTACACTTCAAACTAAACAAAAATACAATCAAAATAACAAAGTGATCAAAAAAATCATACCAAATCCAGACATTTTACTCTCTCCTTCATCCACCGGCCCCTTTTGCAGTGACTTAAATATAACAATAAACATAACAATAATAAGTGAAAAATTAAATGATGACCTCTAGAAAATGTATCATAAATCTAATATTTTTTTTGTTTCAGCAAACGGCTTCAACAGCTATCTTCAAGGACATTATTTTATGTTCTGTACTCTCAGAATTTGTATAATTTTATAATTAGAGACCGAAAGGCCAAAGAAGTTAGTATTAATGTATTTCCTATAGGTGATCAAGTTGGCAGTTATGTGAGAAAAGCTGATACTAGATGACAGGCCAAATGTCTTACACTGTAGGGTAACAGCCGTTGAAAAAGTATTGGCAGTGAAATTTGTTCTGGTGTTGATTCACATTGTTTCTAGATTTTGTGCAGAGTGATCAGATGCATTTAAATAATTGCAAAATGCTTCAATGGCCAAAAAAATAGAACTTTATCACAAAAACCCAAATTTCACAGTTTTTTGGTCCTGGCACAAAAAAATCAGCCAACATCATTTCACTAATCATATCAGCAGCACCTGGAAAATTGTGAACGAGTACTAGTCTGGTGAAATCACTCTTATCATTCTGATTGGATTATAAGAGCAGACTGATTGCTATAACAGGAGGGAAGATTTGCTTCCAATCATTGTGTTCTTGGTTACCTCTAAAGAAAGACGTGCAGCCATCATCGCTTTGCATCAAAATGGCCTCACATGCAAGGAAACTGCTGCAAAGAATATTGCACCTGAAAGAACCATTTACCGGATTATCAAGAACTTCAAGGAGAGAGGTTCAACTGCAGTGAAGAAGGCTTCAGGATGTCCCAGAGTGTCCAGCAAGCACCAGGACCGTCTCCTCCTGAGGAGTCAGATATGGAATCGTGTTACAACCAATGCAATATTGGCAGCAGGTTGGTGTGAATGCATCTGCATGCACAGTGAGGCGAAGACTATTGGACAATGGCCTGGTGTCAAGAAGGGCAGGAAGAAGCCATTTCTCTCCAAGAAAAACATCAAGGACAGACTGAAATTCTGCAGGAAGTACAAGGATTGGACAGCAGAAGACTGGTGCCAAGATATTTTCTCTGATGAAGCCCCCTTCCGACTGTTTGTGACATCTGGAAAATCGATAGTCCAGAGAAGAAAAGGTGAACTCTACCATGAGTCCTGTGTCTAGCCAACAGTGAAACATTCTGAGGCCATCCATGTGTGGGCATTCTTTTCATCCAAGGGAGTGTGCCCTATCACAATTCTGCCCAAAAACACTGCCATGAATAAAGAATGGTATCAAAACGTCCTGCAAGAGCAACTTCTCCCAACGATCCAGGAGCAATTTGGTGATGATCCGTGCATTTTCCAGCATGATGGAGCACCATGCCACAAGGCAAGAATGATAATGAAGTGGCTTGGAGATCATTACATTGAAATTTTGGATCCGTGGCCAGGCAACTCCCCGGATCTTAATCCCATAGAGAACCTGTGGTCAATCCTCAAAAGGCAAATGGACAAGCAGAAGCCCACAAATTATGATCAACTCCGAGCACTAATAAGGCAAGAATGGATCGCCATCATTCAGGATTTGGCCCAGAATCTGATATCCAGCATGCCAGAGTGAATTGCAGAGGTTATGAAGAACAAGGGTCAACACTGTAAATATTGACTCTTTGCATATTGAATGTTTTTGCCAGTAAAAGCCTTTAAAACTTATGAAATGTTAATCATTGTTTCCCAGTATACCATAGAAACATGTGAAAAAATAATCTACAAATACTGAAGCAGAAAACTTTGCAAAACACAACATTTAAGTCACTGCCAATACTTTTGGCCACGGCTCTTGGGTAAGATGAGCCTATTTTTACATGTTGTCTCCTGTACAAAGAAACATTAGACAAGGTCAAATTAATAGTTACTTTTATTTCAAGATTTTTGTGGGTCAACATGCACCAGGTTAGGGGTCATTTGCTCCTGGTTAGTGGGTAAATTGAGCCATCTGGGGGTAAGTTGAACAATACTGAATAAAATTCCACAAATTATTTTTTTTATCTATAATATCTAATCAATAACTATTTATTTTTAAATTACAATCTCCTACTTTACCCTTGTTTCCTTTAACACTGAGGATTGTTAACAAACAAGCAAAAACATCTCACTCCTTTAGGTCCTCTTTTAATTGTAATGATTATAAACAGAAACTGTTAGTTTATAGAACAAATTTGTTTTCCCAAGTCTTTCCCAAGACTGTTCAGTTCCTTTTGCTCCATAGTGACAATTTTGGAAAAAAGCACCTTCAGTGCTAATATAGTGCTAATCAAATCTTAGGGATTTATAAAGTGGATATACACCATTATTTATGATATGTCATTCTGTACCTGAATACATTTTTTTTGGCACAACAAACAGTAAACCTCAAATGTAAAAAAAAAAAAATAATAATAATAATAAAATATGTATATATATATATATATATATATATATATATATATATATATATATATATATATATATATATAACACTTATGCATAAAAAAAACTTTCTTTTCTAATGTTCTTCTCCTCTTCACAGCCAGATAGAAATATATACAGCTGCCAATATACATGGTGGGTCAAATTACCAACAGATTTATCTTACCCCACTCTCCCCACCTGTTTCTCAGTTTTAGGTATGCGTAAATACCTCTTATGTCCAACAGAGGGTGATGACAGCACACTCTGTTACCTCATAAAAGAAATCTAATCAGGGCCAGCAATGCCAGAGTTTTTAAAAGCGAAGAACCAGTTTATTAAATTAGTGTGATATAAGTCCTGTAGCAAAAAAAAAAAAAAAGTGCCATGGACAATACATTAAATACTGTTCTAAATTAATTAGAGTAGGCCTACCTTTTCTCCCCATTTATTCCAATTCATAGAGGATGTTTGTATTCTGCTGTGTGCAGCATAAATTACGTGATTGGCTAACAGCCAGCCCATTATACATTGTGGACCAAGGACATGACAGGAAACTGAAAGAGAACTCAAGCCACGATAAACACACACACACACACACGCACGCGCACACACACACACACGTTGGTGCAGCAATCCTTATGAGGACTCTCTATAGACATAATGATTTTTATACTGTCTTTAATACTAAACCTAACCCTGACATAAAAAATAATAATAAAAAAAACATAATTTAGTTGTTTTTTAAGATATTTGAATAATGGGGACACTAGAAATGTCTTCATAAACCAAATGTATAGCATAATAGCCTTGCTCTTACTAAAAATTACCTAAAAAAATGCCTCTTAAACCACCCTAACCCACGCGCGCACACACACACGCGCACACTCATACAAACATGTCTACAAGCGGTAGAGGAGTGACATGTTGAGAGGTTCAGTATTGAGACAATGACATTATGACTGTTGTACTGAGAGAGAGAGAGAGAGAGAGAGAGAGAGAGAGGGAGGAAGAGACAGGACATGATACACAATAACCATGTGCATTCCCCAGTTCTCTTGGATACACTATAAGCACTCAGACTACCCAAAATAATTATATTTACTAATGTTTTTGTAAGGGGTTGTTTACACAAAAATTTGTTATTGCAGCATTTTGTTCTGATCTTCAATTGTTTTCCCATGAGCTAGATGGACTTCTTTGTTTTTTCAGCATCTCGCACAGGAGCATCACAGTTCTAGACACCTGCGTATATCATTTTGTACATTAACTCAAAATTAAAGGGTTTGGGGTAGATACAATATCGGGATAAGGGCCTACATTTTAGGGTTGTGGCCAGGTGTCCACCCAAATTGAACCCAGGCCCATTCAGAATATTAGAGTTTATTCTGACTTGAAGTATATATTTAAAAATAGTAAAAAGTATGATTTCTAAAATTCCATTCGCAAGCAGCTTTGTTAAACTGAAAACAAATAAACAAATGACGCTGTTGCGCAGCTGTTAATCAACGCCTCTAAGATCGAAATGTCATCAGTTCAGTTGGTCAGTCAATGACAGCACAGGGTGTTTCTCAATGTGCGTTCTCATGGACTCGTTCTATGTCATCATTTACTGCCAAAGTTTAATTCCAATACTCAAGGTCAAATATTGATGATGCATCAGATGGTGACTTGATGGCAAGAACCCATTTGAAGTCCCAGAAGTCATAGCAGGACTATGGTGTCTGACTAAAAACCAGTTTTGTTACATTTTCTCTCAAGAGTTTCCCCACTGTAAGCTTGTGAAAGTCTGATGGCTTGTGAGTGTCTCTGTCAACATTTGTTGTTTTGTTGGGTATCATTTTAATAAAGTAATAAACACAAAGGAAACTAGTGTTAACAGACTTAATTCTTTTAATGTGTTAATAGACCTGCGAAATCTCACTGGTGTGTGATAACGCCAGTAGTTCTCTCCCTACAAATGTGTTGGGACGGCCAATTTCACAACAGGAAGATCACAGCACATCTTAAAGCTCACAATATATATGTTCTACATCCTTCTGTCCTTCCGAGTTCCTTCTTCCAAGGTAGCTTGTCAAGACTGGTCTTCATAAGATCGCAAGTCTGTTCTCTGCATTCCTAGCATTAAGAAACACCAATATTTAGATGGAGATGAAGCACTTGTATTAAATTGAACATCCATTATATCGGATGAAGAAAAGGAAGTTCCACCTTAAGGGTCCGATATACTTCCGGAGAAGTTCTTCTTCACTCAGGAGTAAAAAGAAGTTCTAAACTGTCAAGCAACTGTTTGCGAACATTCGGACATCTGCCACACTGCCATGGCAGCCGGCTGAACAGTAAACATTAATGATATAAATTAACTTATGTCATGAGAGGGACATGTCCCAATACACCCTGGCTGCTCATATCCCTCAGGGTGGAGTCCCCCGCCAATACAGGTACAATTTTATTGGCCAACATAATAAGGCTGGTTCCACACAACTTAATAGTAAACCATAAACAAACACAGACACACTTGCAATGCACCAACGTGCATCTCTCTCTACCGAACTGGCATCTCCGGCTACCCCTTATCTCAGTCTCCCGTTGATCAGCTGATTCAGCACTGGCCATGCTCCATCACAGCCTAGCCACACCCTCTAAACTTTGTCTTGTTTAGATTCTGAACTCATGATGCTAATGCACTATTATGCAACACGCGGCCATAATATGAGCCGATTACACCCTGTTATTGTAAGTTCTGATGACTCTGATACTACTGCAAAGCTAGGTTTATAAAAAAGTGTTAATATTCAGAATAAAGACAAAAGAATGGTGATAGACTTACTTTGAGCAGATATATGAATGTCTTTCACTGCAGACGGCACATGAGTGAATGGGCACTTGAGAGCATTTGAGTAGATTTGAATCCTTTTGTAAACTAAAAAAAAATTGCATGACATGGTCATTCACGCTGGTGTGACTGACTGAAAAACAAAAACAAAGTAGTAGGTGGAGCTTCAGGTCACACCTACCTATGACGTGGACCAATGGTAGTAAGAAGGTGTTTAGCAGCCGGTTAGAAGTTTTCCTAATAGTTAGATAGATTTTGTTCTAAATGATGTCATACCCATTCGATCTTCGATTTCATATGAAGTATATCTGGGCCTTTACAGGTAAAAGAGTGAGTCAGCTATTTAGATACTGACATCACCTGTCACCCAACTCGAAAACGTACACACGCAATAGCTAGACCAGCCTGAATTGTTTTTTGTTTTTTTTTGCGGAATCTGAGCTAAAAAAGTACAGATACCATTGTTGTCAGATTTAAGTTCTGAATTTGAAATATGTTCTTTTGTAATCTTGACCAATCGTTTTGGAGATTTCTGTCTGTCCCAATTCAAATAGATAGGAGCTCCCTTACAAAAAATCTAGAGTTCTGGCAAACTAGCCTTAAACTTTCTGCAAATATGCCACTAATTATTTTCACATGCAAATGAGCTTGTGATTAGCTGTAAATGTTTGCCAGAGGTTTTCAGCTCTGCAGTAAACCTTTGGCAACAATGAACAATTTCCTGCAAGTTTGCAGAAAAGCTCATTTGCATGTGAAAATAATCGGTGGCGAATTTGCAGCAAGTTTTGTAAGAGATGTACTTTCATACCATTTGTATCAATAGAAATTAGCTTCCCTAGAGCATTTCAAAGATGGTCACCGAGTGGACTGACTTGCCTTGAAAGAAACTTTGGTGATGGTAGGAGCACGACAAGCAAACAACAGTTTTATTTACAAATAAAATAAAAGGTGACTGAACAACACAGTCAGTAAAATTAGTACTAAATTAGTCCAAAAAGAGCCCTAAAAATGTTCAGTTTATCTATATAGAGTTAGCAAGCAAGAGTTAGCAAGCAAGTTCCCATTCCAGAGGTAACAGAAAGAGGTTGATGGACTGAACAAAAATATTTGTTCAGTACATCTTTGCATATAAATACACCGTTATGTTATATTATCACCAAATATTGGATTAGATCTTTTTGTCTACTTGTTTTATTTCAATCAGCACAGGTTTTTTGGAACTTATTGATCGTAGGCCTCTGTGAAAGATTAAAGTTTGTGGGCATTGGAGGAGTCAGAAGACAACAAACAGGTGAATATTTATTTGCACACTTAAGGTATAACATATAAAACAAAGAAACAGCTCTTATTGGCCAACTCAACTGGCCAGACTGGCCCAATTACTGTGCTACTCCTGTATTACGGCCATTTCAAGCACTGCCTCTAATTCTTCTGTGCAGGGCCACTGCTTCCGGATATCGCGTTGCATAGTCCACAAGAAATAATACAAAGCGATGGCTGCGTGCAGTCCACTCTAATGACCCAATGATGTCCATGCCAATTCTCTCGAAGGGAACCTCGATCAATGGCAGAGGGCGCAATGGCGCTTTTGGGGTGGCCGGTGGATTCACCAACTTACATTCATGGCGGTAATGTTAGTGCTGGCAATGACGATGATGAAGACGATGACAATGAAGATAAACCCAAGCACAGTTTATTTACATAGTGATATCCAAAATGTAAATCCAAACCATAATAAACATATCCGACTTGACATGAATATACTACATAAACACAATACTGACAACATCCATTCATCCATCCAACATTACCACACATACACACACACACACACACACACACACACACACACACACACACACACACACCCACAACAAGACAACTGTCTTTGCCCCACAGTGACCCCTCTCCAATTGAACCAATAGAATTGTAGTGTTCCTGGTCAAAGATGACCGGCTATTGAACATGAATGGGGAATATCACAAAATGAAATGCTTTCATTTTTAAATGTTTTTATTTTCTGAAAATGGGCAATAAGTTTTAAATAATGTTTTATAAAAGAAATAAATCACAGTTTAAATCTATTAATATTATACAACATATCCACGTCTGCCATTACTTACATTGCTCTGTACATAATATACTGTATTTTTGTTCTTTATATAACAGATTGTAATAGATTTGCACTATGTGTGTGTATGTGGGTATGTATGAAGGTGAGTGTATGTAGGTATATGTATAATTATTTATTTTTATTCTTTTCTTTCTTTTTTTCTTTTTTAATTACCTATGTCTTGCTGCTGTTTTTGCTATTGTTTGTATTATTGTACACTGGAAGCTCCTGTCACCAAGACAAATTCCTTGTATGTGTAAGCATACTTGACAATAAAGCTGATTCTGATT
The DNA here is from genome assembly GCA_032164185.1 of Moxostoma hubbsi. Taxonomy (NCBI): domain Eukaryota; kingdom Metazoa; phylum Chordata; class Actinopteri; order Cypriniformes; family Catostomidae; genus Moxostoma; species Moxostoma hubbsi. The sequence goes on along the minus strand of JAVLUX010000003.1, from coordinate 14,530,491 downwards.
CTGATGTGCATTACAGTGATTTTACCATAGTAAAGTAGGTTTTAAGAACTTTAACTCAAGTTGTTGCTGAAGCTCACTCCATACTTATTGTAAAATATATGTACCATACAATCAAGTGACTTATTACTATATTTGAAATCAGATCGCAACAGAAAACAGACTGTGGTCATAACTGCATGCATAGCAACATCGCGTATGCCTCATTTTATGCTCCCAACATTCCTCTCACAAATACACCACCAGCATCACTCACCTGTACACTGATGCAAGGCAAGCAAGGTGCATGGATTCAGTTTGTTTACTCTGAATTCTTAACATATCAGCAAAAATCAATGATTGGCCAAAGTTATTTCTAGTCTTCAGCTGTCTAGATTTGGTGATAAGGCACCCATCTTCGTATTTGTAACTGACAGGTGTGAAACATGGAGTGGACTTCTGTAGCTGTTGTCCATCCACTCCAAGACGTGTGATCGGAGCATTCAGAGTTGCTCTTCTGCCCATCATTGTTGTAATGGGTGATTTGAGCCAGCTTTCTCAATAACAAGATGTTTTACCCACATAGCTGCCAATCTGTTTTTGTTTGTTTCTCAGGAAAGGCTGTAGTGTGTTAAAATCCCAGGTTTTCATTCTTCAGATGGTTAAACTACCATGCCTTCTCCATGCTGATATAGTTAAAATGAAAAGAGTTTCATCCTGACTATATCTGAATATTTTATATATTGAGATGCTGCTACATAGTTTTCTTTTTGGTGTGCTTATCTATTGAAAAATGGTTATCTGCCATATTATCTACAGTATCTACTGATCTATCTGAGTGCTTCTGGTGTAACAGCTCCGCTCATTATAACAGGAGCGCCATTCCCTTCCAGTGCTCTCTGAAGGCATGTCTCAAGCCTTTTGCCTGGCACCACAGCGTGTCCTGCACACTCACCTCCTGAAGGCCCGAGGCATGGACCGGATGAAACCTATTTAGACCAGAACATTTTAAATACCATCATTATCAGAGATGTGACTCTATTCAGAGAATTTAACAGCATCTGTATCGGGAGGATGCACGGAAATCTGCATGGATTTAAGTGAATGGAATCTTTAGGGACCATTTTCTCAAAAACAAGGTTTTATGACACCCAAAATTCAAATGATTATATCTCAGCAACGGTTTGGGATAGAAGCATACAAAAGTTATTTCATTAGAAAGCCGAGACCTTCCTTTTTACTTTATTGCATAGAACTCAAAATGTGATTCTGGGTCAACATGACCCAAAAAGATGGAACAAGTCACTTATATGTTAGAATTATTTATTTATTATAGATTTTTTCATATTATGAAATGTTGTCACTTTTCAAAAAAAGTGTATTTGTATTTGTATTTTTGTTGTTTTGGTATCATTAATTAAAGTTGCTGTAAGTGTTATGAGATATCTCACCTGTCTCTGTGACAGCAAACAAAAATGTGTCTGGGCCACGGTATCTGCCGCTCATTAATTTTTTTGCGTTCTCATAGTGTTGAAATTGCTGCGAATTATTGAGGCTTTATTACATTTTTATGCCATGTTGCTCATAACAATTGTCAGTTGAGTCAATATCGGTCTCAAAGGCTAATTTGGTATATGTGGAGTGCAGATTTTTGGAAAGGGGGTGTGGCAAATCCAACGGCTCAGTTTGTGGGAATTTTAGAACAGCTTAAATCGCTTACAGCATCATTCATATTTACAAAATTATTATAAGGATCCAGATGTCCATGATTTGAAAAATAACACAGGCTGTTTGTTTGGTTGCCATGGATTCCATCAGTGCTGGGACCATTATAGCAGGCTATTTAATCTCAAGCAGCAGCTTTCCTCCATAGACACCAGCAATATCAGTCTGTCTATCTACAACATGAATGCATTTTTCACTCGTGAAAAGATGAGTGCTGGTAGTGATAGCCGACCAACATTATTACCTTTAAAAATATTACCTTTAATATAATGAGTCACCTTTAATTTGGATTTACAGTAGCTGCCACATCTGCTGAAGTTAGTGTATGTGTATATTTAACCTGTCCTACTCGACCCACTCAGAGCCTCTAAAGTCAGTAGCAAGTGTGCCTCTTGAGGGCAGGGGAGTGAGGATTACACACTGCACAGCTAACTACCAGCTGGCTCCCATAACATATATGCAGCAATAAAATTGCTGGGGTGCGCCAATTCATGTGTGAAACATCAAGCTTGAATTGCTCAGATGGTAGAAACATTCCTTATTACAGAATGTACGTACAGGTCTGAGGCATGATTAATTGCATTATTAATTATCCCGTATTTTTTCCATATAATTAATCACACTAATTTAACCCATTAAATCGACAGCCCTAATCGACAGGAGAGTGTGCTTATCAGGGTTCACAGTGATAATAATCACTGAATAGGGAATTTCAAGAGTATTAAGCCTGGAGATGAGCATGCTTTTGAATCTAATGGTTCTTATGCTGAAATAACTTGTTCGTATCCTCAATGGGTTGACCATGTGACTTTTCTGGTTCGGATCTAGTATAAGAATGGTGTTGGATTCACAAAGAATTCAGTGATGCTCACATGGTTAATGTGATACTGATGCTGCTGTAGCATTTTAGGAAATACACTGGCTCAGTCATGCAAATGTACTGAACAGATTTGCTGGAACTTTTCCATTGTGCAAGCTCTTTTAAACTCTCAAAATGACTAGCTCTGTAATTTTCAGGATTGCAAACTGGACTTCAAACAACAACAGCTGCTGTGGCTCATTGACTGTGTCTGTTCTTTCAGCATTCACACACAGAGATAAATGTATCATTTGTTCATCAACGAAGACTTGTGGAACATTATGGTTGTAGTCAGTGGGTCAAGCCATACAATGAAGTTATAACTTCCACAGGAGGGCTTTTGGATCAATAATGGCATCATTCATTCAGTTTGAAGATAGTGAGAAATTCATTTCACATTTAAAATACTCTCCACTTAACTGCTCTCCTATAAGCTGTTTTAGTTGTTTTTTGACTTTGCTAAAACAGTTGCTTTGCCTAAGGCTGTTTGAGTCTGTAAATAAATAATATTTGTGAAGTAGGAGCATCAAGCTAAATTTTGTAATCAGTAAAATTATGGGATGTTATTAAGACGATTATAAAAACAAAGCATAAAGTTAATGAGGGTTTTATTACCTGAGGTGTTAGTGAGCATATTTATTCTTAAATTATGCCCTTAACCCAGTTCAAGTTTACAGTTAATTGTGCAAGTTATTGGTTTGTATTTGGCTAAATCAGTTTCCGAAAGCATGAATACAGCAAAAAAAAAAAAAAAAAGAAAACAAAAAAAGGATTTTCAAGGTCAGGATACTGCATAGCTAGATATTTTAAGAGCATGCAAGAAGTCATTTTCATTTTCATGCTATAAAGCAAAACAACTTCCATGTCATGATTTGATCTAAAGTGACACACGTGACTTTCTTTGTTGTTTGTGTCAGCAGACAGATGTTGAAATGAGACGAGGACAAAGCTCCCACAGTTAGTTAACAGTTTCTGATGTCACTCTCCATGCAGGAGGTGTGACAAAGCTTTCAGCACACACACACACACACACACACACACACACACACACACACACACACACACACACACACACACACACACACACAGATAGACAGTGTGCAGTTTTGGCATTATGATCCAGCGGTTTCCACTAAACCAAGTCAAGTAGAGGACACACGTTGCTTCGCATCTCACTTTTACATTAAATTCAGAAAGAGGCGGCAAGTATTTTGGCGTGCGTGTGCCTGAAGGGCATAGAAAGGCAGACACACTCATACACACCAAAGTCCACAGGGGTAAACCACACTTGATGAATGAATTGGCAACACTGTTGTTTTTTTCCCCCTGGCATTGCTCATCAGAATGTCATGACTCAGTACAGGCAGAAACAGGAAGATGTTCGCCTTGACTTTGTAATGCTGCCACCATCTCACAGGTCATTGCCGGGCAGTGGGAGGGATTCCTCTTAAAGAAGGCCACACGTACCTGATTTCTTCCTTGGTTAGAGTGAAACCCAATGGACCTGCAATATCATATCGTGTTCACAGCTGGAGAAAGTGGAGAAGAGAAGTTAAAACCGAGCGAGTGTGTCAGAGAATAAGAGAGAGAGAGGAAGGCTGTCAGATTGGCAGATGACATTTATGGCATTACTGAATAAAGACAAGGGTAAATAATGATATGGAAGGAGATAAGAAAGACAAGTCAAAGACAGTCCGCTGACTGTGCGTAAAGTTCTATTGAGTTTGAAATTTGTGTCACTCTGTACTTGTTGACAGGGAGTCAAAGAGGAGTTTGTTTTTTAGCGTAATCTGAGGGAAAGAAGATACCAGTGTTGTCTGATTTAAGACTTTAATGCATGTTAATTTTCCAAAAGTACAAAATGTCCAGATAAACTTTAAAAAAGATATTCAATACAATTATAAAACAATAAAATAAAACATATTTTAATGTTTTATTTTTCATAAATTAAAAAAACTAATCAAGACCAGGATTCACTATTTTCACACTGAAATTGTTGCATGAGATGCAACTGACTGTCAAACACATATTGAGCCACACATAACACATAATCTACACATGTGTAATGTATGTGTAGTTTATGTGTGGCTTATATTTATTTTCTCAGGCACTTGTTGAATCTAAATAGATGCACAACTTACATTATTTCAGTAGTACTGACAAGTCATATCATACTTTTCATGTGTTATACTTGCTACAAGTTTACTTCAATGTTATTTTTTCAAGTAGCAATGTCAAATGTAAATCAAGTCAATCACTGAAACATCAGTGCCACCTTGAGTAAGAAATAGCATGCATATTATGAATGTGTATATGCATATAAAATACTGATAATTCACCATTGTTGATAGTTTAATGTTGCAAAGGAAGTCAACGTGATATAGTGTTTATTTGTTTGAATTCTCTTGTAATACACATATAAATAGATAGCATGTGGTAGTAAACTTAAATAGATGTTAAATTAAAATAAAATGACACAGTACATACCTTGGGTCTATAGAGACCCTATACACGTTTGGTTCTTAAACTATTATAATATTTTTTTCTTTTTTCAATTTTGCCATTTTGTTTTTGTGTGTCACACCATTTATAAGAGATAGATTGAGAAATAGTAAAGAGGTGTGGGCACAACTCCAAAAAATGGATGAGGTGCAGGGGGTGGAATGAGGTCCACGGTGTCTAAAGACTGAGGTATGTGTTAAAGGGTTAAAAAATGTCCTTTGATCGTAATCTTGACAAACCGTCTCAGAGATTTTGCTCTTTCCCCATTCCAGTAGATAGGAGCTGCACTTTCATGACTGGAAATAGCTTTCCGGGAGCATTCCAAAGATGGCCACCAGTGGACTGACTTGATAAAAACACTTTGGCCTATAAAAAACTGCAACTTGTTGCAGTGAAACCATGGTTAATTTTTGTAATGGGAGGTTAGGGTTAGGTTTAGGGGTAGGGGTTGGTGTAGTGTGTCTGTGGGATCCAAAATAAACACAGTAAACACTCTGCAGGTATGCCCCTATACTGTTAGTATTTAATTAAGTGTGCAAACAGCATCTCGTTGCTGTCCGATGAAAGGCATGTATCTCCAAAATATAAATTTTTCAATTGCATGGAAAAACTATTTTTCTCATAAACAATCTTACATAATGAATACAAAATAACATAATTAGTCACCTTTAACACCATAAATAGTATTCTGTCATTACACATCTGTTAGTGAACTGTTCAATATTTTAATTGGATTTTTGATAGTGAATGTGTACGTGGACATACACGGTTTTCTTATCATGGGTTCCAATTGCCTATGTTCAGTTATAGACTCGAGTCTAACTGTTTGTGTTCCCAGAACTCAGTTGGTAGGCAACTATCCCCCCCCCCCCCCCCCCATATTCCTCACACTGCTTCACAATTTGACCAGGATTCAGCTTGACCTGTCACATTGACCCTGGATTACCTGTCCAGAGACAGCCTCTAATTCCTCATTTCTGAGATCAGAGAGCAAAATGACAGGGAAGTTTGAGTCATACAGCAATTACATTTTTAGGTCTTCAACTTCTTTTATTATCAGAAAGTTCCAATGCCCATTTAAGTGATATGGGGTTAAAAAAAAAGAATGCTTTAATAATACCAAACATGGTTAAAATTGTCTTTGGATTTCTAAAAGTATTGAGCCAAAACCATTCTCTATATAAAATGTTTGTTATGAACAAGATAGCAATGAATGCCAAATCGAGACCTTCAGAACTATGAAACTATTGTGTAAAGTCTCTTGAATTGCTGTATTGAAAGTCAAACATCTTAAACATCTTCATTTGTTTCCTCTTCAGGCTCAGAAGTTACACTATATTCATCCCTCCACAAATCATTGGGCAACGTTATTCATTACCACACTTTCATTGGATACAATTTTTTATTTGACCTACATTTTAATCTCTTATCCCTCCTAAGTATTTTTTAAAATTATTAAATTGTTTTTATATCTTGTTCCCTTTGGTTAATTTTTCTTCGTTTCACTCTGATCCTCTCCAAGGCCTCCTGAAACTTCCAACTTCCAGTCTGTTGTTTGGGGTTGAAGGATCCTTCACATTTTTTCTCCATTCTCAACTGCTCTGAGCATACAAACTCTACAAAGCAAGAACAAGGGAAACATGGCAGATCTGAGGAAGGTACGTTGAAATGTTCTCGTCCTATTAAAGTGGTTGTTCTGTTATTTCTGCCAACTGTCAACTGTCCAAAGCCGAGCATGTTCGACATGCATTTACTCCTGTTTAGCTTCAGAGCAACTTCCCATGAGACTACAGCTCCACTGTACCAAAGCGACATCAAAGTCAGCCAAACTTTGTACATCCATCAAAGGCTTGTGTTTTTCCACCTGTGATTTGCAGCGACAAGTTGATTGTCAATATCCCCAAAGAAATACTTAAAGTTTCTTAAACTGCTCCACACAGGTGTTAAAATTTGCATCACTAAGTGTGAGATTCGTCTCAGGTTACTTAACTGTAACCACTATGCCCTGATAAAAGAGGAAGGAGATGCTGCGCTGATTTTAGTGCTTTGGGAACAACTTTAGATGTGACCAGCTGTGAATATGTGTGCAACACGTCAATGAAATTGACTAGAATTTATAGCCTCTGCTGGTGACATCAATTGGATGCACCTGTAGCAGGGCTAGAAATAGATGCGTCACAGGTACATTGTCAGGTATTTTGTCTGAAGAGCAGTCCTGGGGCACCCCAGTGCGGCAAAGAAGCGCAGCATAACAGGGGTTACAGTTAAGTAACCCGAGACGTTCAGTGTCAAAAAGGTACACTTTGATGCTGAGCTAATTTTAGCGCTTTGGGAACGAGAATACCCATGCCGACGCACTGTGGATGTCCGCACCCCTTACGGTTGTGTAGTTGTGCTCACAAAAGCGCGAGAGGTCTCAGACATAGAGCTTGTGATGTTGACTCAAGGGCATAAGAGCTGATGAATGTATGCGGAGAGCACCAGCCTGCCGCATAAAAAAACATGCTGCAGAGGGACACCTCTAGCCAAGGCTTTAGAAGAGGCGACCCCTCTGGTAGAGTGAGCCCTGATACCTACAGGCAAAGCTTGACCTCACGCCTCGTAGGCCAGCGCAATAGCGTCCCTCACCCAAAGTGACAGTCTGCTTGGTAATAGTTGCCCTGACTTATGCCACTGGCTAGTGCGGTGGACATAAGTCTGAAGGGCACAGACTGGACAAAGTCTGTGAAGTCTTTCCTGCTCCGGCGTTGTAAACGGCGAGGATCAGAAGGCTTCAAGAGGGTGCAAAATTACTTTAGCCATTCCTGGGGCAAAATCTAAGCAGGCTGGCAAGACAGACAGAGCCTGTAGATCCCCAATTCTTTTTAGAGAAGTGATTGCTATAAGAAAAACCATATTGAGAGTCAGAAGTTTATCAGACGCTGACTCTAGAGGTTCGAAGGGGGTCTCAACCAGACCCTCAAGGACTATTGCCATGAAGGGATCCTGGTCCTAGCAGGAGGTCTCAGTCGTATGACTGAAAGAGTGGGTGCTGGCTCTTGGAAGTAAGCGAGACGAGGGCGAGGCATTTTGACTGTAAACAGATTTTGACTGTAAACAGATCGCAATGCACGCACCCGCCCCAACACAAGAGCAGCATGCTCTTCCCCCAAACGCACAAAACAAAACTGGTGCGTGTCCGTTTCAGCCATAGAGCATAAACACGGGAACACACACTGTTTGCATTGCTTCACACTCATTTTTGGAAAGGAGAAAAGGTTTTCTGCGCACTGCCTAAAAAATTCTACCTCCTAACAGAGGAAAGAAAGTTCTGACAGCTTGAGAAGCACAACACACACAGAGTGATCTGAAGAGAAAAGATCTGACGATGCACCTGTGACGCATCTATTTATAGCCCTGCAACAGGTGCATCCAATTGATGTCACCAGCAGAGGCTATAAATTCTAGTCAATTTCATTGATGTGTTGTACACATATTCACAGCTGGTCACACCTAAAGCTGTTCCCAAAGCACTAAAATCAGCGCAGCATCAAAGTGTAGCTTTTTGACAGGGAACACTGTTGTATTCCCACACCTGTGCTGCTAGCATCACCAAATGGAATTGAATAAATAATAATTGTTTTCAGATAGGTCCACTGAAAACTCCCCTTCTTGACCCACCCCAAACACACAACATTGGTTGAGTAAATGTTGCTATGTTTGGTCGGTCAGGATGCTCAAACAAACACAGCAATTTTAATAATGCCACAGAGCCACACTGTTTACAATCTATAACCTACAATATAATATTTGTTCCTTTAAATATTCAGCAGGGATCGGAGAAAATATTTTAACTTCACCTTTAAAGGATGCAGATGCCTAAGAATCAGAATTTCGAGGGAGTTGAAGACAAGTTTTCATTCCCATTGTGTGTTACACTGTTCCATTTTCTCCATGGCTGTTCTGCAAATTGAAATCATGTTAGGTAAGAAGAGAAAATATCTTTCATATAAAACTTTGACAGTTTGCTTGAAAAGTTTTCCCTTGACTTAATTGAACTGCAGTGTAGTGTGAAGTTTGCTGAGAGGTGTGGGAGAGGAAAATAAATTATATAGATCTGAATGGAGTGATACACATTTTGGAAATATTTTGTTATACAGTATAAGGTAAATACTATAGATAATACTAAAACTTAATCAGTTTTTTTCATTACTGCATAATTATCTTATCTTAATTTAATTTTGTAAATGAGTATCTCTCCAAGCAATGGTAATGTACATTTGTCCATGGTGACTTTCAAAACTATTGTCAAAAGGTGAAATTGCACTAAGATATCCTGCCATATTAAGCTAATATACTGTAAGTGGCACAACTCATTATGTATACAATAATCTCACTAATTAAAATGTGCCTAAGTATTACAGTGTTGAATTATTCCCTGGCAAGCATAATTAAAATAGGCATATCACACTATTATGCATATCAGTAATTACCTTAATAAAGTAAGTTAATTGAATATCATTCATTTCATGGCTTATTGTTGGTGCTTTCCTTAATGGAAAAATTTACTATTGACATATATTTTTAGTTCTTCCATAATAACACTTTTTTCTAAACACTGTTATAAAGATGCATTACAAGTTAAGGGTGCACTCTAGGGTCCATTCAATTCTACATGATATTTCCTGTTGTCTTTCACTGTCCATTTAACTCTTTCATACATACCATCAGACATATGTGACGGTTAATTACTGGGCCCCGCAGAGTAGTGTCACACATACAGTATGTGTTTCTGCAACAGCCAGTTAAGTTATAAGCTGCCAGATTCAAAACGGCTTTTGCGCCGACACAGGCTGCGCTGATCAAGTTATCATCGGTTATTTACATTTGCTCAATCAGTTACTCACAGTCTTTTAAACCACAGATTAAGTATATTTTTATATAGCATATTTTATATATATACATCCAACTCGTCACCAAAGTACCATGATACAAATTTTATATCTCTTATACGCACAGTGAAAACATGCTGATCGAGCTCAATTATCCGATGCATAGAGCCAAGTATGTTTACATTAGCGTTTATCACACTCAGACACACACACACACACACACACACACACACACACACACACACACACACACATATATATATATATATATATATATATATATATATATATATATATATATATATATATATAAAATAAAAAATAATTAAATCAAATATAAAAAAAATAAATGAATACTTGTCTACACTCTGCCCCCCTCTACCAGCTGTGCAATGTCACAAGCAAAAATAACTCACTCCTGGGGGCACTGAAGAGATATTTAGACACTACTCATGAAAAGGTTAACAATGCTTTATTTTATTACCTTTATAATGAATATATTATTTAGGCAAAAATTTATTTGTTAATAGCTAAAATAAGGTTTAGCTTGGTAGAAGATCATTATTTGAAAAGGACCATTACACCTTTCAAGAAAAATGTATCTGATCAACCTTTCCCATTTCAAATTAGAGTGTTACACATCTCTCAGTGATGTGTTATGTGTTAATTGCTATTGAGAGAGAGATTGGGTGTCTGCTGACAGAGAGCTGGGTGTACATGGTAATTGTGTTATCTTAACAGGTGGGCGGTGAGATCTGCAGTTTGTGATTTTTTTGCATTGGCAGCAGAACGTCTAGGTTACTGTTGTAACCTCCATTCCCTGATGGAGGGAACGAGATGTTGTGTCGAGTGAAGCAAAACTAGGGGACTTTATTGAAGGCGTCGGTTACCTCTGAACTTGAGAAAAGGCCAATGAGAATTTGGCCGACAGAATTTGCATATCCCTCCTCCGGACATACGGGTATAAAGGGAGGGAATCTTGCCTCTGTACATTCAGGTTTTGCACTGAGGAGCCGAGAATAAGGGGCCATCTTAACGCTATCCCACGCATCAGGGAAGGCATTCGTTTCCAACTCCTTTTCTTTCAGGGGGAAAAGACCCCACGGAGATCACCTCCTGCCCCGGCTGGGGGAAGGTAAAGAGTGGTGAAATAAACATGGGTTTTCAGGCCACACGTGGAAATGGCACGGTGGTAGATCCTACCTGCTGTGAGAGAGGGGTTACTACAAACACGGCAACTGGGGGGCAGCGGGGACTGCCAAAGGGAGATGCGGATCCATCCGCAGTGGGACCGTACCATGGAAAATACACACAGGGTTATTAATACACAAGGGCCAATCCTGTGGAGCACCTATTCCAGTACAGAGTAATTTTAGTGGGTCCGGTCGGAGAATTCCTCTGCTGAATTTGCAGACCAGAGTGCCTGGGGGAAAAGAGCGCACGTGATCACCTCAGTGGAGGGGAAAGGTGCTATGTGCAAGCGGAACATCCGGTCAGACATTCAGCATTCCCGAGTTCACATGCTTGGACCTGAGAGACAAAGAGCTGCTCAGAACATCTAAATCTCTGTGTGTGGTCCACATAGGTACACAAAGCACACACTGGACACAGCAACGAAAAGGCTGAGTCTGCCTCTTCCCGGGGCAGCTTCGCTTGCAGGTTCACTACCTGATCCTTGAATGGGGTCATAGGAACCTTGGGCACGTAGCCCGGTCGTGGTCTTAGGACGACATGGGTGTCTGCTGGACTGAACTCCAGGCAAGTGTCGCTGACAGAGAACGCTTGCAGGTCCCCAACCCTCTTGATGGAAGCAAGCACAATCAGGAGGGCTGTCTTCAAGGAAAGGGCTTTGAGTTTGACTGATTCTAGCGGCGCGAAAGGGGGTCTCTGAAGGCCTGAAAGGACCACAGAGAGATCCCATGAGGGGAACAAGCATAGCCTCAGAGGGTTCAGCCTCCGGGCACCTCTAAGGAACAGATCATGCTTCCCTAGGTACTTACCATCCACTGCTTCATGGTGAGCCAATATAGAGGCTACACAGACCTTCAAGGTGGAGGGAGACAGCCTCCCCTCCAACCTCAACAAGAGCACTGACCCAACTGCGCATCTCTGCGGGTCTTTAGATTGGGAAGAACACCAATTTGCGAACAAGCGGCACTATAGGGCATAAAGCTGCCTGGTAGAGGGAGCTCTGGCTTGGTTGATCATGTCTACGACAGCAGGTTGTAGGCCACTTAGATCCTCCGCATTCCGTCCAGGGGCCAGACGTGGAGGTTCCAGAGGTCTGGGCGTGGATGCCAGAGGTGTCCCATCCCTGAGAAAGAAGGACTTTCCTCAGGGGAATTCGCCAGGGAGGGGCTGTCGCGAGGAGCGTGGGATCCTAGAACCAAGTCTGTGTGGGCCAGTAGGGGGCCACCAGAGTGACTTGTCCCTCGCCCTCCCTGTGCACAGTACCCGTGCTAGTAGGCTCACTGGGGGAAATGCGTACTCGCGCAGCCCCCGGGGCCAGCTGTGTGGCAGTGCCTCTGTCCCGAGGAGAGCCTCTGCTAGGGAGTACTAGAGCGGGCAGTGGGAGGTCTCTTGGGAAGCGAACAGGTCTACCTGTGCTTTGCCGAACTGCTCCCAAATCATCTGGACCACCTGGGGGTGGAGCATCCACTCTCCGCTAAGCGTACCCTGTCGTGACAGCACGTCCGCTGCCGTGTTGAGGTTGCCCGGGATGCGAGTGGCACGCAACGAGTCGCCGCTGGCTTCAAAGGAGGAGATGGCGGGTGAGTTGTGATAGTGACGAGAGCGTATGCTGCCTTGCTGATTTATGTATGCTATTGTGGTGGTAATGTCTTAGTGAATCAAGACATGCTTGCTCCGAAATAGCAGGAGAAACCTCCGCAGGGCAAGGATTACAGCCAGAAACTCTATGCAGTTGATGTGCCAACCCAGCCGGGGCCCTGTCCAGGATCCAGAACCAACTCTGTTTGGAGGCCTCTGAGGTGACAGAACACGTCAGGACACCTGCTTTAGGGGGACTCCTGTCCACAGAAAACAGAGTTCTGTCTAAGGGTTTGATGTCTGGCAGCAGAAAGAAGTGATATACACACGGTACGTACCGTGGCACCATGCCCATCTCGGGACTCAAGTCTGAAGCCAGTGTTGAAGCGGTCTCATATTCATCAACCCGAGGGGTCCGCTGAGGATGTCATACTGTATGCACCAGGAGCATCCAGAACCGCTGCAATGGAAACTCTGTGCCTTGTCTGAGGGAACTTAGGTAGTTCAGCACCGGCTGTGTGCGCTCGTTTGTGAGGCGCGTTGTCATTGAAACTGAGTCAAACTCCATGCTGAGATGCAACATTGCCATTCCTCGCACTGAGAACATGAACCATTCATAAAACGCTGCCTGCGTGTGATTGCAGCCCAGACACGTGAGGCAGCTCTTATGACCGTCAGAAGCAGAGAGATATCTGCTGAATCCAAGAACTACACAAAGGCAGAAAGACATCTTTAAAAAGACACACCTTTAAAAAGACGTTCAATGCCAATGTGTATACTCTTTTAGAGAAAATCTACTCTTTTACTCTTTAAGGAAATGCTGTTTGCTCAGAAGTAGAAAGCCACTGATATGCGCCATAGATCCAACAGCAATGCTTTACAGAGGTGAGTGGAACAGTAGTGATCTCAGCTCGCTGATCGCACAAACACTTGGCTCCGAAGAAGAAATCTGAATGTACAGAGGCATGATTCCCTCCCTTTATACCCGTATGTCCGGGGGAGGGACATGCAAATTCTGTCTGCCAAATTCTCATTGGCATTTTTTCAAGTTCAGAGGTAACCTAGGCCTTCAAGAAAGTCCCCTAGTTTCACTTCACTCGACACAACATTGAAGTGAGCGACAGACGGGGAACTCACTTAGTGGAAGTCGGGCAGCATTGAAGGGTCTGACCGAAACATGCTGGAGGGGGTTGTTGGTCGAGTATAGTGTGGACAGCTTGCCTCTCCCCTTGTGAAAGCGCTATGAATGAAGTTACATAATGTGATCCAAAGTAACATAGAGTAGAAATGTGAACTCCAATTGCAATCCACTCTTAATGGGATAGTTCTCAAAAAAAAATTATAATTAATTTACTCATCCCCAAGTCCTTCCAAACTTGTGTGACTCTCTTTTTTAAAGCGACAGTTCACCCCAAAAATGACAATTCTCTCATCATTTACTCACCCTCATACCATCCCAGATGTGAATGACTTACTTTCTTCTGTAGAACAGGAACTGAGATTTTTAGAAGAATGTCTCAGCTCTTTAAGTCTGTACAATGCAAGTGAATGGTGTATAAAATAGCCATTAGCCAATAGCTGTATATCGATAATTGAGCTTTGGGAGCTCCAAAAATCAAATAAAGGCCACAAAAAAGTAATCCATATTACTCCAGTGGTTAAATCAATGTCATCAGAAGCAACATGATAGGTGTGGGTGAGAAACAGATCAATATTTAAGTCATTTTTTTTTTTTTTTTTTACCATAAATGCCTACTTTCACTTTCATCATGTCACGTCTGAAGATTTGGATTAAATCACTGGAGTTGTATGGATTAATTTTATGCTGCCTTGTATTCGATTTCTGGAGATTCAAATGTCTGGCCACCATTCAATTGCATTGTAAGGAACTACATAGCTGAGATATTCTTATAAAAATCTTCATTTGTGTTTTAAGCAGAAGACAAATGTATGTAAATACACATCTGGGAAGGCATGAGGGTGAGTAAATGATGAGAAAATTCTCATTTGGGTGGAAATTCCCTATAAGCAGAACATAAAAAGAGGTGTGTTAATTACAATACAGTGGCAGTGTATAGTTCTTTACTTTACTACACTAGCACTATGCTGATAAATTTCTTCAGCGGTCCTTAATGATTATATGCTAATTATATATAATAATGCTGTCGAAGTTGACACTTTAATAACGCAAAATTGTTTAATGGCACAACATTTTTTTATTGCCGTTAACATAATATGACCCTTTGAATAAACCGTAGTTCATGAGACGCGAGTCAATTCTGGAAAAAAAATTAAATACAAATTATATATATATTAGGGATGTCAATTTACATGATATTGTTGAAGCCATTGTGAATCATTATTTATTTTTCTTAATTAAATTTTTCATATACCAAATTGGATTATTCCGCCTTATTATTGTAGCACCACTAGTGTGCATACCAGAGGTATACTGCACCCAGGGAGCCATATGCTAGATGGTATAAAGGAAGTGAGGTTACATATCAATGTGGCTGTTAGGACCAAGCATTGGAATGCAATTTTGGATTACTGTTAATAAGTTTATTTATTTTGATAAATATGTTGTGTATACTGTGCATCCGGGAAGTATTCACATTCTCATTGAAAGAAGTTTGTTTGAAATCTTTGCACGTTTTTAAAAAATAAAAAAAAACAAACAAACAAAAAAAAAAATCACATGTACATAAGTATTCACAGCCTTTGCTCAATACTTTGTTGAAGCACCTTTGCCACTAATTACAGCTTCAAATCTTTTTGAGTATGATGCTACAAGCTTGTCACACCTATTTTTGGGCAGTTTGTCCAATCAACTGAATTTAGCACAGGTGGACCCCAATCAAGTTGTAGAAACATCTCAAGGATGATCAGTGGAAACAGGATACACCTGAGCTAAATTTTGAGAGTCATGGCAAAGGCTGTGAATACTTATGTACATGTGAATTTTTCATTTTTTTATTTGCAAGATTTCAAACAAATTTCTTTCACGTTGTCATTATGGAGTATTGTTTGTAGAATTTTGAGGAAAATAATGAATTTAATCATTTTTGAAATAAGGCTGTAACATAACAAAATGTGTAAAAAGTGAAGCGCTGTGAATACTTTCCGGATGCACTGTAAAGAGCTTGCAAAAAGAATACAAATTACAAAAGGAAAGCAAGTTGTGACTGCTGCTTCTAGAACTTTGAAATCGTCCGGAATAAATATGCTGGTTTATTAATCGCATATATTTACAGAGAAAATATAATGATTACATAATCCAAAAAACAACATTTAAGTCATTATAACTATAATATGTACAATAAATATAATAATTCAGATATTAAAATACATTATATCATTGTGGCAGAGACATTTAGGCAATATAAAAAGTAGCTTTAGAAGGCAATATATTGTTTATTTCCATATTAAACATAATCCTCTTATTGGCCAACATTCCACAGCAATCCATTTTGCAGTTGAATTCGGAAATCTGTCCGAGGTAGACTTACTATGAGGGCTTTTATAAGGACGTGTCACTTAAAAGTGTCTCACTTTGGTTGTGTCATAAACACAGCATTTTAGGACACCGTGTCAAGTTAAGCGTAGTTTGAAACATAGAAAACACGTCTCTAAACCCCTGTGTTACAACCCCTTGGCTCAAGGAGTAGTAACATGAATGGAGAGGCCATGCAACGTAATCCGAATTTGCAAAAAATGTATTTAATAAAAAAAAAACAACCATAACTACATTAAAGTATAAGATAAACCATAAAAACACAAAAACAGCAACATCAAGCCTTGGACTGGAGAGGGTGAGAGAGTCAGCATGACAAACAAACAGCAAGACCAAGCTTCCAACTCCCGTTCAGCTATCCTCTAGCTTCTTATGAGCAGCATGGTTAATTAGTCAATTCTCCACACCTGTCTCCCAGCAACCTACTGGACAAAATAAAATACTCCACCCCGTGGTCCATCACATCCTGTGTTTAAGTGCAAGAACATCAAATTCTCATCTTGTAATATCTAGTGTCTGATTTGTTGCCTAACAGCTGTATGTCTATACAGCTGGATTTGCGCTTACTGCCCCCTGCTGAAAACATGAAGGTGTACTTCAAGCTTGAATGGACTACTTGCACTGAGCCTCATGACGTACTTCTGCTTTGAAATAATGTGACCCGCTAGTTTCCGGTTGAATGTTTTTATATGTGCCTTATGCTGAGTTTACACTAAATGAATTTAAGCCCGCTTTTCGCTCGCCAACATTTTTGTGGTGATCGCCGGCAAAATTCCCAAATCGTAGGCAAATCGAAGCTTGCTCCCGTGACTGAAGATCGCAATTTATGAATTATCAAAGACATGATTTGAGAGAATCGTCGACGTAATGCCGATGTCAGTGAGATATATAGGTTGTTAAATATCTGGACCAGTCTGCGATTCCAAATCGCACAATGTGAAATATGTTTTAACTGAATACAACTGCAGCGTTGACCTACAGTCAATGAGAGAGCAAGAAACAGGGCACAGGAAGTTTCAGTGGGAGGAGTCCTGATGTACCTGCAACAGAACATCAACTAGCATGGCTGTGGTATCAAGAAAGTCTCATTGGACCGAAGAAATGGCACTTTCTGGATGAACACCGGGTGGAGAAAGAGAAGAGTTGAAGAGAAATTGCAAATTCTTTTGGACAGTCAGGTAAGCAAATAGGTAGATTTTTCTGTAGGAGGTACTTTTTCATATTGTAACCAATAAAATATATGATGCCTTTAGGCGATTAAAAAGATACACATCATATTCTGAAATGCATAACATATAATCATGCATTTGTTTTCGTATCTCGTATCACTTCTCGCATGTACTCTGTTGTGAAACGTAATTTGGAGTCCAGGCAGAGTTGTCGGGATTCATCAACAGTGAAATTATTTGTAACGTGTTCACCGATTCCTCATGTAATTTGAAAATGCTACGACTTTCATGACAAGACAGGCAGATGTGTAATATGAGCAGTACCCCAATACAACATCTTTGAAAGTCGTGTAGTGTGTAGGAGGCATTAGTTGCCTAGTTCCCAAAAGCAACTTAAAATGAGTGTTCGAAAGAGGATATTAAAGTATGGATCTTTTCAGAGATAGGAGAAGAGATATTCTGAACATTACTGTGTACAGCTTCTTCAAAATTCAGTGGATGAACAGTTGTCAGAACTTTAATTCAGCCCTTTTCTCCTCACACAGAGGTCTGCTGCAGATATTTATCCACACATCAGCTCGAAATGCAAATTACAAAAGGTGGAAGGATACAAATGGTGTTAGCACCAGTGGTGCTCTTTGAATTAAACAACTTCATGCTTCAGTCATTGCTATGTTCCATGTCTGAGGGAGGAGAAATACGCGCTGAACGCATGCATCACCCTGTTTTTATTACATTTTCACTGATAAGTACTGTATATCGAGTAAGAGCTGCTAAAGATAATATGTTATAGGATTTGAAATAAATACATCTGGGACATTTATCCAAAGAAAATTCATTTGCAATTGTTGTATGGTGGAATTCATAGTTGAATTCAACTGGTATGAAATATCATTAATGAATGAAATGCATGTTAATGAGATGGCCAGACTGCTGAAGGTTATAAACTTGATTTATTATTCAGTAGTTTAGCTACATTTGGAAAGGGAAAACATATATTCAGAGGCAAATTATAAAACTGAGACTTAACGTTAGCAGCAAAAAAATATTTGTTGATTTAATCAACTGACAGCTCTAAAAAAAAGAAAAGAAATAATCTGCCTTCCCATTAATAAATCTCTACACGTAGGCGCTCTGATTGCTGTAAATGGAAATGCCTGAGCTGCACTACTAAAAACGCAGAAGCAGTTGTGCAAGAAGTCCATTGCTCCAATGGTAAGAACAGTTCTTATTACGGTTCGATGGCATGATTAATTGCGTACCTTTTTTAACTTGTTATTATATAATTAATCACATATATCTTGAGACAACCACTTACTCTGCACATCAATCTCATACTGACTATGAGGAGTTGGTTGAAGGTCATGAATATGTTCTAAGCTGTCAGTCAATTTGTTTCTTTTTTAATATTCTGTCCAGTTACAGTTGCTGCATGAAAACACTTTCAGAATTAGCTTTTGTCAGTCCAGGTCCACAATAAAACTTTTAGTAATTTATAAATCAACTAGAAAACCAGCACCTATTTCTAAATCCAAATGGACATACTGTACACTACTGGCCATAAAATATATGGATTCTCTCTTCGGCTCTTATCTGAGCAAATCCCTGTTGTCATGTTCCAACATCTTGTGAAAAGCTTTCTCAGAAGACTGAAAGCTTTAATGGCGACACAGGGAATGATTAATGCCTATGATTTAAAATGCAGTGCTAACAAGCACATACAGTATTTTTGTGGTGTTCAGGTGTTCACATACCTTTGGCCTTAGTGTATGTCTTTCTCAGCCTGTAGTCACCTCCTGCTTAATTAAAATATATTTTAATTCCAAAGATCAGGATGATGATAGCCTAACCCTTTAGGAGCGCTACCATTGACACTAAACAAAATGTTACAGATTTGAATCCTGGTAGTGTATCCCATGAACTGGAGCATTGCTAAGATCTCCCTGAATAACCATTATATTTTTAATGGATATAATGGAGTAATGGATTTCAGATGATCCTGAGGGTACCATCTTATCCAAATAGGAAAAAAATAATAATAAATCCAATCCATATGACAATAATGACATTAGAGGCTATGTTCAATATATTTCCCTTGTCAGAAACATTTTGTACTACAGTGCCAATGTTACACAATAAATTACACAATTACCACAGCAATTGCAGTAAAAGTTCTGTTTTTGCACTGTTCTGTTCCCCTGATATGTATGGACATATCTCAGTCCAGTTTTACTCAGTATTTATGGATTAACTGTAACATAGACACTAATGTAATATGTGAACAGCATCTCCAGCCATGACGATTATACAATAATACAAATTATGGACCCTCTGTTCATTTGTTTTACCAATTAATAGTGAAAGAACATACCCAGGTTGTGCTGTGCTGCTGAAGTGTGGGATTATGCCACTGGAGGGTTATTACTTGACCTTCTCTGTGAGTGCAATAATTATGAACAAATCCCACTTTTCCATCTTTTCTTTTCCTGTCACTGCTTAATGGCTTTTCAATTGCCTTTAAAAGCTGTTTTGCACGTTTTTTCACTCCCTCTTCTTTCTTTCATTTTTTTTTTTTTTACCCCTTTCCCCATTCTTTAATACATTTTATTTAGCTTTTCTCCCCTCAGATGGAACCTTTTTTCAGCCTTTTTGATGGGTTCTTAAATCCATGGGAAGTTTCCCAATGATTCATTCTAGAGAGTTTGTTTTTCACTTTCTGAATGGATGCTTTGTGGCAAATGAAAAACAGACCTGAATGAACTCTAATAAAATTATCTGGAGTAAAGATAGACAGAAATATATATGTAGGTTGTCAATCTTTGAGGGAAAATTTCGAGGGATGGCTAAAGCTCTATCTACAGTCCTATACTCTACCAGCTGAACTGACATAAAATTCTAAGCAGTTTCTGCATATGCTTTAATTAATTAACTATGTTAAAAAAAAATAAAATCTGTCCATTTCTTCTATTATTATTTAGTTTCTATGTTCTTATTTTAATTGAAAGACTACATGCAATATTTGTGCTTTGGGTTTCATTTGCCACATCCGGCGGTCCATTTAAACCAGTTTTCCAATAATAAGGTTTAACAAGGTATCTATGATAGATGATTTTTAAATGTATTTTAACACATTTATATATGTGTTATATATT
Source organism: Moxostoma hubbsi (assembly GCA_032164185.1). NCBI lineage: Eukaryota > Metazoa > Chordata > Actinopteri > Cypriniformes > Catostomidae > Moxostoma > Moxostoma hubbsi. The sequence continues at coordinate 14,509,954 of JAVLUX010000003.1, read as the reverse complement.
ATTATAATTTGTAATAATTAATATTGCATACTGGTTTAAATATATGTTCAACAGCATTAGGCATAAACTAGACTAGACAACTCGATGTGTAGAAAATTGTCAAATCAATGATTCTTGAATATTGTGATAAAACAAGCTATAAAACTGAAAAAGAAAAGTTTATATGTCAAATATTTATTTTGGATCATATCATAGGGTAATATGGCCATGTGCATCTCACGTGTCTTATATTTTAATGCTATTTATTAACAGTATTAAGTACAGATCAGGACAGTAAAGAGTGATATAGTGTGCAATTCATACCATTGTCATTGTTATTATTTCTAAACTCCTTGTTGACACTCCCTACTACAGGCCAACACTGACGCATCTGAAAGGTCAGCCAGGTGGCCTCGGAAAAGCCTGTCACTTTGATGTGTGATAATAACTGCAATATCTGTAATATCCACAGGAACTGGAGAAATACTTCAACTATTCAGCCAATATAGTGGCTGCACACTGTGGAAAGTAGAAAAGTCTGATTGCCACTCAGCCTTTGAATCTGAGAAATGAGCATGTTGCAGTGTGTGAGGGCAAGATGTACAATAGCCAATAGTTTTTCAGAGAGATATGACAGAGTTGCACGGCATCTGTTACATACTTTACTCAAACAAATTAGCATAAACTAATACATACCTTCATATAAAAGACAATAACTATAAGGTATTACTATCTTCACCATCAGTGCTTGTAAGAGTCTTTCTTCATTCTAATAGGGCTGTATTGACCATAAACTGATTTGTGTCTGACCCACACACCTCTTGGGCTCTTGGACTAAAAAAGGAGCAAAACAGGCAGGAACAAAAGCAAAACAATGCACTTTGATCATTGCTGCAATACATTTCTCTGCCTTTTATCTGTCCAGCAGAATTGATTTTATGGCATCCATTACCTTTTATGGCGTTGAACTTTGAAAAGAACCTTGGAGTGATACTGAAGCTGCTGTAAGGAGCAATCTGAAAGGCTTTCCTTTGACATTTTAATTCCTTTCTGCCATCATTTTTTTCCAATCCATGGGGGCCAAATGCAAATTTTCTTAGAGGAGTATTTGGAATTCTACTTGCTTCAGTGACTTTGCTTTGGTACTGAAGCTGGATATTGTCCATATATTTACATGGCGTCTATTGTGAATATGATTTACATGGCAAGAGTGAGTTTATGCTAGTTTGTGTATGCCTGCATACTTTAATGTGTAAGGACCACATGTGCATAATGTAGTCACACAGGTTTCATTCATGACAGCATGTTTCATGATCCCTTTCCATTGCAAATGGGCACTTGCCAAGTGAGCTGTGAAGGGCAGTGTGAAGCTTACGGCAAATTGCTTCAGGACAGGCAGGATCCACCTTTTATTCCACCAGAGTAACAAGTGATCCATTTGGAAGATCCAAATTGGAAGAGTGAATGTGCATACAGTGTATGTGTGTCTGAGGGTGTGAATCTCTTCTGCCCATGGTAATCCTCAATTGGCCGCCCACTTTCCACTTATGCAGGGAAAAAGATGTGTGAAAGTTTGACCCCTGATAACTTTACAATGAAAAGACAATTTAGCAGGATTGGCAGATACTATACTTGATGTATGGAATATATTTGGATGTATGAAAAAGAAATACACCAGTCCAGTGGAAGACATATAAAGAAAATTCAAGTAAATATTGATGAACAATATTTAATTTCTAAATATTAATGTTTGGAGTAACACAATTTTAGTTACATTAGTAATTTTAGTTACAATCATGAGCAAGAATATATTTCAATATTATGTTTCAGATAATTTCAAATAATAAAAAAAAAAGCCAATAAGTGCCCAACATAGATGGGAACTCCTTCAATACTGTTTAAAAAGCATCCCAGGGTAATAACTCATGAAGTTGGTTGAGAAAATGTCAAGAGTACATGTCTGCAAATTCTAGGCAAAGGGTGACTACTTTGAAGGTGCTAAAATACAACACAGTTTTGATTTATTTTGGATTTTGTTTTTGGCACCATTCTGAGTAAACTCTAGAAACTGTTGTGCATGAAAATCCCAGGAGATCAGCAATTACAGAAATACTCAAGCCAGCCTATGTGCCACCAACAATCATGCCATGGTTGAAATCACTGAGATACAATTTTTCCCCCATTCTGATGGTTGATGTGAACATTAACGGAACTTCCTGACCCATATCGGCATGATTTTATGCATTGCACTGCTGCCACATGATTGGCTGATTAGATACGGTTTATTCAGAAAGAATTCAGACCTCTTGTTATGATGCAGCCTTATGCTAAAATGCTTTAAAGTTTTATTTTTTCACATCAATCTACACTCCATACTAGAGGTCTGCTTGGGCCTTAAAATGAAACATGAATCCGACCGTACCCGATACTGTGTTGCCTGACCCTACCCAGCCCATATGAACCCACAATTGTGTACTATATAATTTCTTCTCCTATCGAGTAGGCTACTGTTGCAATAGACTGTTTTTTTATGTTAGAATATAGGCAACATTTGTAACAGTACAGAAACAGTAACATACACAGTTTTAGCACGGCAGCCCCTTACACTTGAGCAGGAGGGAAAAAAAGCATTACTTTAAACAACCTGGTGCAAAACAATCTGGAATAATATGAAACAATATAACTGTCCCCTCTATGCATCATGAACTTGTTCAGAATGTTGAATCTTTGTGAGAACTGCGCTGAAAACAATCTAGACACAGCACAAAGAATGAAACAGACGCAGGTGTCTCAACGTGCGTTTTTTACAATTTTATATTTTTTTTTACTTGGCATTGTGTTTTAAAATATGCCGCTTATGAGACGCTAAAGAAAAAGCGAGACACGGTGCAAATGTCAAAAACATTTGTCCAGCATGTGTTTAAACAATGGGAAAACAGAACAGAAGCGTGCAAAAACACTTTAGATATGAACGGCTCCTAACTCGTCCATTTGTGTGTGTCTGTGAGTGAGAGCGTGTGCACGAAACAAGTTCAGTACGCATGTTTATTTTTTCATTAATTACCAACCTGAATCCAAAGTCCTACTTGAAACCTGTCGGGTTCTTGGTTGCAGACCTCTACTCTATACCCCATAATGATAAAGCAAAACATTTTTTTTTTGATAAATATGCACATTTATTAAAAAGAAAAAACTGAACTATCACATTGTATTCAGACCCTTAACTCAGTGCTTAGTTTAAGCACCTTTGGCAGCGATTATAGCATCAAGTCTTTATGAGTTTGATATGACAAGCATTGCACACCTGGATTTGAGTATTTTCTGCCATTCTTCTCTATAGATCCTCTCAAGCTCTGTCAGGTTGGATGGGGACCGTCCAAGATGTTCAATCGGGTTCAAGTCTGGTCTCTGGCTGGGCCACTCAAGGACATTCACAGAGTTGTCCCTGAGCCACTCTTGTGTTGTCTTGGCTGTGTGCTTAGGGTCATTGTCCTGTTGGATACTGTATATATATATATATATATATATATATATATATATATATATATATTTATTAGTACTGTCAATAGATTACAATTTTTAATCAAATTAATTACATGGTGTCCAGATTAATTAATCGTGATTAATCGCATTTTTAATCGCATATACAAATATTTGCAGAGAAAGCCCCTCATATAACAATAAATCAATATATAATGATGAAATAATTATACTTTGTTAATATTTAAAAATCATATATATATATATATATATATATATATATATATATATATTCAGATAATTAAAATGCATTACATTCTTGTAGCAGAAGAGTTAATCAATGATAAGACAGTACAAAAAACAGCTTTAGAATACAATGTATTGTTTACTACCATATTATTGATAATAAGTCAATCATTGGCATACAGTTCACAGCAATCCATTTCACAAGTGAATTTGTCAATCAGTTGGAGATTTATTATGAGGGCTTGTTTAAGGACCCATCAATGTACACCTGGGTCAGACATGCTAGTGTGGCGTCTCGGGTGCGTTGTGTCAAGTTAAATATAGTTTAATACTTAGAGCACATCTTGAGATCTCTTAGTTCGGATTTGCGCTCCATCAAGTGTTTTGAACGCAAGAACATGTGTGTTGTTCTGTCTGCTGGATGGTTGTTTTCTTCACTGTATAAACTGCGCGTTGCTCATACAGCTGAAATTTCAATTACTGCTCTCTGGAGTAATCTTCCTTATTTCGGATTTTGCGATTAATTGGGTAAATTTTTTTATCACGTTATTTTTTGTAAAATTAATCGCACTGAATTAACGTGTTAAATTGACAGCCCTAATATATATATACACACACACACATCAGTTAGTTCTGGTCCTCGAATCTGATTGGATGAGAGACGTTCCATTGACACTGATGGTCTGACACCATCAGCACTCCGACGTTTCACTTTGTGTGTATCACTCTTCTTGTGTTCGTGCCATTCTAAACAAAGTGTGAGAGCAGTGCATATGTGTTAAGAGCTACTGTTTGTCTTTTTTTTGACATTACATATATTAGCCAGCAGGTGGTGGAAAAAGATAAGTTTTGTGTGTAATATGAGCCAGTTAGGTGACGTGAAGTGAATCCGCATCAGTGTCTACATAAAACAGCTCTTCGTCATTGCTTGTATTACTACTACACTACTAAAGCTAGGAAATAGCTTTAAACGGCTTTAAATGAACAACTTCAGCATTACGGATAATCACCTCTGAGAGACACAACATACTGATTAATTACACAATAGGTGCTGTTTAAAATGGCGGAGGATATTGCGGTTTCTATAGTGATATTTAGGACATCTTATACAACGGCATAGCAAAAATGTGGAAACAAATTTCACAAAATTAATTTGTTTAGAAATGTTTTGTGACTAGTCCTGTAAACAGAAGACTAGTCACAAAAAGTTACAGTAAATATTGGACAGTGTGTATTGTAATATTGGACATTTGGATAATGGTACAGTCCATATGTACTGTTATGGATTTCCATTTCCAAATATATTTTCAATATGCATGATATAAGTTTGCCATATCTTATAGGAAATACCAATCTTGTTTTTTTGTAGGGAATGCAACTCTCTGGAATCAAATTTATGGGGGTTCACATTTCTATTGACAACAAAGTATACAATTTCCACTTTTTTGCCACGGCTGTCTTAGAATAGGCAGGAATATCTCTATATGGTAGATTTTAACTGCTTTTAGGATTTACATTTTTGAAATTGCAAAGCAGACATGGCTCTGTGTCCAGGGGGACTGCATCTCTGTGTAATGCCGAGAGTGCATCACGTACACTCTGCTTTAGGGTGCTCCAAGGCATAGCCATGTGCTGTGTAAAAATGTGCCCTCAATCACATTTGATCTAAAGCAAAACAGATAGATCCCTGAGTTATATTTATAAAATTTGACTGAGGAAATGTAGAGCTGGTGAAGATTTTTTTTTTATCCTATACCTGAGAGTTCATTATGGATGCTACTCCATTTCTGCACAGCTGCTTCTTTAATTCAACACCCTGTATTTTCTACCTCTTGGATTGTGGGAGAAACTATATATTCTAAATACTGACCACAGCATTTGGGTTTTCAGCATGCCACTTTCTTAATAGTAGACATTGTTGGTAGAATCCATTATAAGGCCTTAAAGTAATAGTTCACCAATAAATGAAAATTCTATCATCATTTAGTCAGAACCTCTAGTATATTATTTTCAGCACATAATAGGAGGTATTAGCAGAATGTGCAAGATGCTCTATTCAAAACAAAAACACTGTAAATGGGTAGTTGACGCATCACATGTCCATTAACTTTTTTTTTAATCAACATCAAGAATTTATGTTTAAATTTAAACTCAGGTATTTGAGAAAGAGTATTTTTGGTGCCACCACTGGTCACCATTTCCCAATGGAATACGTATCCCAAAAAATGAAAGGTTTGTCTGAAATTGTGTACTCTCATGTTGTTCCTAACCCGCTTGATTTTCTTTCATCCGTGGAATACAAAAGTAGATGTTAAGCAGGATGTTAGCCTCATTTACCATTTACTTTCATTGTATGGACAAAACATTACAATAATGCTAAGAACTTACAGTAAACAATACTTTTCCAGCATTAATTAATCTTGGTTAAAATATTAAAACATTTTTAAATCAAAAGTTGTATTTTTTAACATTAGTCAATGCACTATGAACTAACATGGTCTAAGATGTAAGTTGATGATATCTAATGCATTAACTAATTTTAACAAATGGAACCTTATTCTTAAGTGTTCCCATTATTCTCATCATCAGCTCATATGCTTAGATTCCCAGCATTACAAGCATTTGTGTGCACTGTATGCTAAATCGTACAAAAACAAATGGTACTGAAGGTGATATTGAAATATACAATTTTCTCTCAGTTTTGTAAGTCTGTCATCTTCTGTTGCTCTAATAGAGTACATTAAGAACTAAAAATGACTAATCCTTTAGAATAAAAATCCAGTCGTGCAAGCAAGGGCTGCCTAACCTACTTAAAACCTTGTATGACTTATGCCCTACATTCATATTCGAGTAGTACTACTTTGATATAGCCAGAATGTCAGGCACCCAAACTACATATTGGTTAAAAATTTTGTGGCCCAGGTCTAAACTGTATGCCTCTGATTGCGCCTCGATTATGATGTTCTTTTGCTTCTAAAATGATTCTGGGGCTTTGCTGAGCTCTTTGAACCCAGCCTTGCACTAGGCGATACCCACATTCTGCATTTTGCTTAATGATGAACACTTTTCAGTTCACATGACAGCCATACCCTTTTGAGAGAGAGCGAGAGAGAGAGAGAGAGAGAGAGCGTGAGAGAGAGCGAGAGAGAGAGCAATCGAGCAAAGCCGAAGACCTATCCAAATAAAGATGGTATTCTGCTGGTAAAACAGATATAAGACGAGTGAGCGAAAGTAAAAAGGTGTGCCTTAACAAAATAGTGTCTGGTTTGCATTTGATCAGCAGTGATAAGGTAAGATCCATCTGTGTTTTGCTTAATGTGCTGGTCTTACAGAGCAGAGCGGAGCACACAAAGATGCTGTTGCTTTGCCTCTTCATATCTAATTGCTGTCTAGTAAACTCTGGTCCCAACAGACTGGGTCTCTGTGGTTGCCCTTCAGTCCTTTCTTTCTCTTGTGCTTTCTTGGTCTGTGTTATCCTGTGTATCTGCACATTGTTTATTAATACAAAAATAACATCTACATCCTCTGCCTAGAGTTCTGTTGACTCTTCCATTATTTATCTCTCTTAATCATTAAAATATCAATAATAATGTCTGTTATATGTCCTATTATATGCATGTCTATTCATACTCCTAACTTGTTTTACATTCATTAATAAATAAATACATTTAATGTGTTTAATTAAATATATTAAACATATTTAATACATTTAATGAATAGTAAAGTTAATACCGTTAATAATGGCCATAAAATAAAATACAACAGTATAAAATAAAAACCTTTTTATACTATACTTCACACTTTTCAGACCTGCTGTTGCCTAAACATCACATTTTTATGACAAACTCTCCTTGGGCTGGCATTTTTTGTTCTTGTCACATAATATTTAGTTTGGATAATATGTGAATAAAGACTCAGGGCTGGTTTCTCCCCTCAGCTGGGTTGATGCTCATTGTATTTTCTGACTTTTTTGCCATTGACATGCAAGTGCCAGCTTTACAAGTCACATACAGATGTTGCTCTACAAATATTTGTTTGCTTTGTTCAGGTCCAAAAATAGTGGATGGATGGTTATCCTAGATCAGGGGTCGGACACCTATGGGTCACCTATGGGTCTTTGTTAAAAAGCTGATGTACAAGCCACCATGGAAGACGAACTTTAAGACACTCTCAGTAATGTATTACAAGAAATTAGTCACAAAGACGGGATGAAACATGATTATATTTTGAAGAACAGATGAAAGAAAGGCCACCGATATCCATCTGATTTGACGTGTGTGCAGTGAGCTCTGCTGTTCACGAGTGCAATGAAAGTGCTTCTCCAAGACACGCACATGCATAGAGTTCTGGGCCTCATTTCCCAATAACTATTGATTTTTGCTGTTAAGAGCATTTTCTATGAGCGATTTTATGAACGTTCGTTATTTTTATGTGCACCCACCCACAAAATGTGACAAGGCTCAATCCAGTTCGCGAGCTACTCGTCCAAATGTATTTCATGCATATGTAATTTTGCTCATCTACCCACAACAGGTGGGTGACCTGTAAGACACACACTTTATTATATTTATTATAAGAACAGACAAAAGAAAAGCCTGTCTGATTCTGATTTGTTCAGAGGCATGCAACGGGACCCTGTCTCATGGAGCAAGCCCATGTAAAGAATTATCACTCCTTTTGGAAGAATAATGTAGTCCATGAGAATGATGCAAATGATCTTTGATCATCTCGTGAGGTGACAGAGCAGTTCACTCTTACACACTGTTAACGCAACTCTGCAGGTTGAGTAATATATACAGGTATCTATGTATTAAAGAAAATAAATATGAAAATTATTAAATCATAAAGTGATAAAGACACGTTCACCTTGAACCTAAAATGTTGTTCTATTTTCTTTTCTTTAGGCAGCATAAACTCTTACCAAAACGCAATACAAACACATTCAATAAGACCACACATTTGGCAGCATTTTTTGGGAACACAAGGGATTTTATTAGGCTTATTTATTATGATGAATATTATAATTATCTTTACATTTATAATTGTCTTTAGTTCTTAATTTCCACCTTTTGCTGTGTACTGATACTTGAGTGATGGCAAATGGGGCTGTTGGAGATGGTAAAAAAAAGCAGCAATATTTTATTTCAATGCTAAACTGATGATTTGTCTTGATAGTAAATACAAACTTAAATTTAGTTCTGTTCAGCAAACAAAATGATTGACTGGTTTTAAAAGACTTGCATAAGTCATGGTGATTACATTTACTGTGCTCTTATGTTGTTTGGTATTTTTGTTTTACCCTTTTTCGAGCTTGACAGACAGGACTCATAATTCACTACTGACATTAAATGGTAAATAAACCTTTTTTTTTTTTTTAATTTTTAATTATTTTTTTACTTTGTACTTTTTCAACTTTTGTGTTCCAAAGAGGATAGCATGTAAATTGGGTTTGGAGTGACATAAGGGTGAATACGTAATGACAGAAATGTAATTTTCGGGGGCAAACTATTCCTGTAGATTGTAAATATTTTGTATAAATGATTATTTATCTTCATTTGGTACACAATCATATTCTGTATTTACATTCTTTCAAATAACTTCAGCTTAATTCACTTTCAGTCAATTTGGCATTGCATGATTCCATCAAATTCAAATTAGTTTGAGTGAAGTTTGCCTTATCGGCAGGCAAAGTGGATTATCAGAGCTACTCTCTTCGTTTGGTCTCTGAAGTCTACGCTTTAGAACATAAACAAAGATCTCATTAAGAAGGTTAGTTGTTCTGTTTGACTTTTATGTGCAAGATTGTATCACTATGCCTTTTCAGGGAGTGCCAGGTCTGTTATGTGCAGGCATTAGTTTAGAATGATAAGCACAGCTTTTAATAACAAAAAAATGGATTCCAGTGCATAGCACATTTGTCATGCATATAACACATAATAAAGTTCCACTTTTAAATAAGGTAAATCCTACTTTTTCCTTCTATTTTTTTTATTTATAATATTTTACTGTAAAATTATATGTATTAAGTAAAATATATTTTTTGACTAGTAAGTTACTGTAACTATGAGTTAACCTATAAAGAGTTTATTATAATTTTTATTTACGTATTTATTTATTTTGAGCATTTTTTCATAAATTTTCCTTAAAAATAAAAAGTATTGTTTACAGTGCATATAGTGTGAACAGTATAAATACATTTATGAGTGTGTCTATGTGTAGCTGTGCATATATTTGCGTTTAACTGTACTCCACTACTATTTTGGTCTTCAACATCTTGGCATGCAACAATGGCACATGGACAAATGCTCAGTGCAGACTGTAACAACACAAACATGTACACAAACAAACAAACAAACACCACAGACCATCAGGCTGGCAAAGGCCTAACCAGCCCAGGCATAAGGGTATTGCACAGCTTGTAGCCCAGCCAAAGCCTCTGTCTGGGGAGGGTGAAGAGAGGGCTGGCAAGGGTTAGAGAAAATGGAAAGGAGAGCGAACAGAACAACCAGGCAAGGGGAGCCCTCAGTTTCCTGGCACAGGAGAGTCCAGACAAGGGTTGGCTGTAATAGATGGAGAGAGGGTTTGGCTGTTTGAGCTATGGCGGGTTCATATCGCAGTGGTCCCAGGTTTTAGCATAGACAATGCATCTGTTCTACCACGCTATGAAAGGACTCGTGTGTGAATGCAGAGACATTTCTCTAGGTCAAAGAAAAGTCAAGTGATTCCTTAAAAGACAAGGCTGATGAATGTGTCCATGCATGATTCAGTTATGCAAGTAAGCAGTGACCCAATGATGTACCCCATACATAAATCGAATATATGGCAATATGTGAACATACAGTATGTGTACAATTATAGTACAAATATTGGCATATATGAACAATTTTCAATCCCATGATTTTGTTTGTGTTGACATATATACTGCAAAGTGCATGTGCAAACAATTAGCAGAGAACATGTTTTTTTTTTACTTGCATTACAACATAATATACTGTATGTATCAATGCATGTGATACAGTATGGTAGGAATTCATATAAATATGAGCTTATTTGTGAAAATATATTTTACATATATGAAAACTGCCATTAATATAGTATTTCAAAATATGTGTTTCATAATACTGTATGCCAAAGTATATGAGTTTTACTTATATTTATATAATTGAAAACCATACTTGACAAATTACAGAGGAGAAACGAAACCAGGGCTAGTTGTCACACTTTGCACTCTTTGCTCTGCGAATATTTCTCAGGGAAGGTTTATTTTTGAAAAGTTTATTATTATTTATATTGTTGTTATTATACTGCATAGCCACATACCTCTAAGTCTTGGCTACAGAAATGTCATGCCCTGCTTTACATCTGTGCCTGCATTTAACTGCCTATCATATAGACTTTTCATCTAAATTTGAAAAGTAATACAATTATACATCATTAAACTACAAAACTCTAAAAGGTAATGTACTATATTATTGTAATATACAAATGTTTAATACATTTATGACATTTAAAACCGATCTGAATTTAATGAAAAATACCTTTGTCCTAAGAACACATTTAACACTTTAAGCTTGGATGGTCCTGCCGAAAATCAAAAATTAATAACTACAGTCTTCACCCAGAAGCTGTACTTTACAACGCATGTAGGCATTATGACCAAAACTGAACAAGTTCTTTGAAATTTGCTGATAAATCAGAAACGCTATGTTTGGATAATTTATGAATAATTTTGTATTATTGTAATTGGTAAAAACATCAAACTGATCAAATAGCTATGTGTCAAAGAGTACAATACAACATCCTATTTGTTTTACTCACAGAACAAAATATAGCAAGTAATAGCTTAGTATTTGCCTTTGACATACATGCAAACAGGTATTGCTTTTATGCCACATTTCAACTTGTACACTGTTCAGCCACAACATTAAAACCACTTGCTTAATATTGTGTATTTCCCCTTCGTGCCACCAAAACAGCTCCAAACCCACTACAATTGTACAGAGCAGTTATCTGAGTTACCATATACTTTGTCAGTTCAAACCAGTAAGGCCATTCTCATGTTGACTTCTCTCATCAAAAATGCATTTCCATCCACAGAACTGCCTCTCACTGGATGTTTTTAGCACCATTCAGATTTAATTCTAAAGTCCGTTGTATGTGAAAATCACAGGAGATCAGCAGTTACAGAAATACACAAACCAGCCTATCTAGCACCAACAATCATGCCACGGTCAAAATCACTGAGATCACATTTTTTCCCCATTCTGATGGATGATGTGAAACATTAACTTAAGCTCCTGACCCATATCTGCAAGATTTTATGCACTGCACTGCTGCCACATGATTGGCTGAATAGATTATCACATGAATGATTGTTGATGCCAGATGGGCTGGTTTGAGTATTTCTGTAACTGCTGATCTGGGATTTTCACGCAAAACAGTCACTTGAATTTACTCTGAATGGTGCCAAAAACAAAAAACATCCAGTGAGTGGCAGTTCTGCGGATGGAGACACCTTGTAGATGAGAGAGATCAACAGAGAATGGCCAGACTGGTTCAAGCTGAAAAAGTCTGTGGTAACTCAGATAACCACTCTGTACAAATCTGTTGTGAAGAATATAATCTCAGAATGCTGTTCTGAGATGTTGGTTGGCGCTGTTTTGGTGGCACGAGGGGGATCTACACAATATTAGGCTGGTAGTTTAACTTCAAGAAAAATAAACGGAACATCAAATAGTACATACAATTACTTAGAAGAAGCAATTATCTTTAAAACCAGACACAACATAATTGGATGCATAGATCATCAGATAATCCACACAAACTTTTCTTCTTTTCAGAGCTAGATTATTTTTGGCTTAAGTTCTTTTATGATTTTTCTGCCGTTTTTTATACTGAGAGTCTCAGGATTTATTAGAATCTATATAATTAGTCATAAAGTTTTCTTTAAAATTATGACCAAGAATTATACCAAAGAGCTTAAAGGGTTAAGGTTAAAATCTGCCTTCCTAATATATTTGATCCTTGCCTTAACGTATTCCAGTGTGGTTGGATTATGTTTGCTTGTTTACCCAAGAACTGTATCAGAAATACAGTTATTATTTATATTATATTAATATATAATTATTTTAAAGGGAATATTCACAAAATGTATTCTAGTTTAAGAGAGTTTTGATGTTGGTTTTGAAACCAAAAAAACCTCTGCTAGATAAAACACATTTGCAGCATTAGATTTTTATCTCTAAATATTATTATTGCCGAGATACTGTACAGCCATTGTGACAACGAGACCCAATCTCCACTGTATGTGTTTTACAAGCATTTACATATATCAGATCAATGTATGGATAATTGGAATGCATGAAATTTCCATTAGAAGTAGTGTTTAGTAGTGTCAGAGAGAATGTGTGTACTGTAGATTAATACCCTACAAATATAAAATAATTTTTTAATCCAGTATGTGTCTTACATAAATCAAAGGGAAACAGTACACAAGAGATTAGTAGTTAACCACTGCTCTGATTTATGGTGTTGTGTTTCATGTTTTGTACCATTGTTAACACTGTCAGGGCATAGACTCCCCTCGTAAAAGCCTGCATGAACATATAGGGCGATTCCTCTGCTGACAGGAGAACTGACATTTGCTATATATTTTATTTGGTATCAAGTTGATGTATATCCTTTTTGAAAATAAATAAATAAATATATATATATATATATATATATATATATATATATATATATATATATATATATATATATATATATATATATATATATATTATTATTACATTTTTTAAAGTAGTAAATGAAATGGAAAAAAACAAAGCAAAAACTTTTACACACTGTTTAAACATTTAAGCAATAATTAATACTGTGACTCATTGAAATTTTAATTAAAGCTAAACTATGTATCTTTTGGCCATCTAGAGGCTGAAGCATAAAATTGCAGGCTACTTGTGGAGGAACATAGTTTTGGTAATAATGTGAGTTGGGCTTCGACTTTGCTCTTCTGCGTGAATGAATCTGATGGTTTGAAGATTAACGGCGTAACTGTGGTTACAGGGGATTATCTTATCGGAGTGAATGTCACTAATGACAACAAAACTCTCCCCCTTCCCTTAAAATATATATAAATAAAAAACCAAAGGAAGAAAAAGTTGGATATTCAATCATATGTTTTATGAGAAGGTAAGTAGCATATCTTCTTCTGTTGTTTTGACTTATTGAAAACAGTTAATTAAATAAATAGCAATACAAATGTTAGGCAACGATGACATTAGACATTACTACTAGTCATATCAGATAAAATCAAATGGTGGAAAATATCATAACTTAGCAACTGATTTAGATATTTGTATTCCGATGTTGTTTCTTGTTTTATTATTGCCTCACTTTCCCTTTTTGCTTGCAGACTCTTCTCGGTTGGAGGTTTCTTTATTTTGAAAATGGGTGATTCCCCAGAGGGTTCCCTTTTTGAATAATTAATGTTCAGTGTCACAATTTTGTTGTGGATACAAGGTTTCAGCTTTGCATATACACATATACACATGCTGTAGTGACTGGATCTCATTTTCTTTTATTTAATGACATGGCATAAACAGGCATGAATGATGGAACTTTGCAATTTCCTGCCAAATCCGTTAGCTCTAAAATATAAATGTCTCTGTTATGTGAAGCTTAACCCTGGTTCCCTGGTTCTGACTTATGCTACTGTCTAGTGCGGTCAACATTAACTCACAGTGCCCAAACCGGGAAAATCATATGCAATCTTTCATGTTCCGCTAACTCAGATGGGGAGGACAGAAAGTCTGAAAATGTATAGTCTGCGAGCTAAATGATGTAGGAACGACCTTGGGCAAATAGCCCATACATAAGTTCATCCATGCATAAATGATTAATCAACAGGGCATGCAAATTACCAATGCTTTTAAACAATGCCAATGCCACGAGCAGGGTCATTTTAAGAGTCAGAAACTTATCAGCAACGGTTGCCAAAGGCACAAACGGAGCACCCGAGAGCACCTCTAAAACAACAGATACTGTAAATCCCATGCTTACCCCTGCATAAGACAAGAGACAAGAGAATGTATCCATTGATAAGCACATGCTCAGCCGCTATAGTGGTAACATAGACTTAAAGTGTCGGCCCCAAAACACTCTTTAAAAAAAAATCAAGCGCTGTACCAACAGGGCAGTGAACTGGAACTTCACCTCTCTAGCATTCAGAGTAGTATCAGCCACAGCGGGAATAACCCATCATTCAAAAGAGCGCCCCATTGAGGGGCAATAACCATAACTTCCACAAGTCTGGCCCGGGGGTGCCAAATGCTGTCCCAAGCCTGAGACAACATGTCTGTTCTGGAATCTCCCAAGGCACTTTCTCCAGGAGAGAGACCAGAGTCAAAAACCATACTTGAGATGGCAAAAACGGTGCCACTAACAGAAGCCAAACCCGATCCTCCCAAGCTCCCTTCAGAACTGCGTGCAGCAGACTGATTGGTGGAAACGCATAAAGATGCATTGTCAGCCACTGATGTGCCAATGCATTGACGCTCTGCAGTGCCGGGAGCGAGAAGAAAAACTAGAGGGGACAGTGTGACATCTCGGTCAAAGCAAACAGATCTACTTGTGCCTGTCAAACCTTCTCCAGATTTGTTCCATAATCTGAGGATGTAATGTCCACTCTCCGGGCATCAAGCCCTCAAAAATCTAAATCAACCAGCCTGGAACACGCACGTCTCCCGTGCCCACAGAATAATGCGGCATGCCAGCCTCAGCATGGCATAAGAACGCTCTCCTCCCTGGCAATTGATGTAGGAAAACATGATCCTGTTGTCCGACCGGATAAGGACATGGCCGCCCTGAATCTTTGGGAGGAAAAAACTTTAATGCCAGCAGCACCATGGACATCTCCAAACAGTTTATGTGCCAATATTGCTGCTGACCTGTCCAAAACATGGATGCTGGATGACCCTCGTATTCAGCACCCCAACCCGTGGAGGAGGCGTCTGTTGTTCTAACTTTGCAATGACACACCTGTCACAATGGAATGCCCGACATCAGAAGGTGGGTCAGTTTCCATGGTAGCAGAGTTCGGTAGCACACACACATCACTTTGAATTGATGGAATGCATGCGTCAGTGATTGAAGTCCCTTTGTGGAGTTCATCCAGCACTGAAAATGTCTTGCATGCAACATTCCCAGGGGAATGACAGTGGAACCCATGATCATGATCAAAAAGCCTGTATTCAAAACGCAGATACCCTGAAACTTCAAAGCTGCATCCATGAATTTTGTGAAAGTGTGTGGTACCACTGCAAGTCCGAACGGAATGACACAAAATTGATACACTTTGCCCCTGAAAGCGAAACTGAGAAAGCACCTGTGTTTTGGTGCAATATGAATATGGAAATAAGCGTCCTTCAAATCTGTTGTCACAAAACAGTCCCCCGGCTGCATTTGTGACATTGTTTGCTTCTGCGTCAGCATTCTGAATAGACATTTCATTAGTTTATCCCAAATGTCCCAAATCCAGAATGGGACGCAAGCTGGCATCTTTTTATTTATTTTTTTGGGGTCAGAAAATAACATCTCCTCTATTTCCCCTTTTTCTAAGAGAGAATACATTTCCAGAATAAAATTGGGGCTTCCCGAACAAAAACGTAAGAAAAACTCCATTGAACACCGACGGAGTTTGCCTGAATTTAATAATATAACCATGCTTTATTGTACGAAGTACCCAGTTCAAAATGCCCTTCAGCTGCTGCCAAGCCGACAGATGGGCAGACAGATGGATTAATGCTCTTTCCTGCATCGTGACCTGTAACCAGTAAATGGCACTTGGCTTACTTTTGGCAACTGCCCCCGAACCACTGGCACAGCGGAGGGAAGACATTGCCCCTCTAATAATGTGGCTGGTTGAAGGTAATTTGATAATATTTTTGCCTGTATTGTACTTAGGTATAAATGATGAGCACCCTGAATGAATCTATAGCGAGGCTGACAGAATAAACCTTTTCCCTGGTATTTGAACAGGGAAAAGTGTATGAACATTGAGCAAAATTTATTTCAGAAAACTAGTTTGCCACAATGACCCAGGCATTCTTTATGGGGGGACAACATGTTGTCCTTATGTTCACTTTATGTTTCGTGTACACATTTTTTGTGTGCTAGATGAACACTTAATTATGTTATGCATGTCTTGAAACACTTGGTCATAGAGACAGAGGCCGAATTCAATCAGGCAGTTACAAAAACAGTCACTCTAAATGTATTTACAGCAGAGGATGCCAGATAAACCTAGCATAGAACAGAGAAGAATCTGCAAAAATGTAGGGGAATTGAGAGCCAGCAGGGTCACCACAATGGTCCCAGCATTCTTATGGGGGGACAACATGTGGTGCTATTGTTCATGAGTGTTTTGTGTACACCCTTGGTCATGGAGACAGAGGCTGAATTCGTGAAAAGTTTTTTTCTTTTTTAATGTTCGCTCCCCAGCAAGCTGCGGGGGAAAACAGAACCATATTCAGGTTGTCAGACATTCGAGGCACGTACAATGGTGAACCTGAATACTGACCGAAGGGCAAACAGGAGAGAAACAGATACGTTTATACAGTTCAATTTCATTCATCGAATATGGGCTCATCCTTTGTTACACAGTAAGTCCTCGGGCTCGTGTGTAGAACTATATTTATCATACATTGAGATATTTTACGCATGCCCCGAGACCCTTGGTCATGAAGGCAGAGGCAAAACTCACGCTGAAAATATTCAATGCTCATTCACCAGCGTAAATTACTGGGGAGACTGAGCTAAAATGGTGCACTTAAAAAACACGTAGTACCCAGGTAGCACGAAACACCCTCGCAAACAAAAGCCAACTTGTTCCCCAACACAAGCCGTGAAATTCCAAACGGATCCAATATTAGCTCAAAGTATTCCTTAACGCGATGTGCTTTGTTGGACTGCAAATCCATCATGTGTAGATCCAACAGCTAACTGAAAAGAGCGATATCCATGCCGCCATCAAAAAATCAAGCAGAGATTGCAGTGCATGTCTCTTGTCTCGCCAGAATGCCCGCATGGTCCACGAACGGGCGAAATACAAAAAAAATTGTTAAAATACCTTGCATCTCCTGATAGCATCCTGAAAGATTAATGGCTAATATCACTTTTTTCATGTATATTCATCTAGACTGACATAGAAAAAACAATAGGGACAAAGGGGCCAGTTTAGGTGTCAGAGCATGTCCGACTAGACTCGCACTTTCGTTATAGGGGAGGGCGACAAACACGAGGAAGTATCTGATGTCTGTTCCCACTATTATCTTCTCAGACACAAAGCCGAAACCCCAAACTGCCCGAACATAGAGATCCAATCAGGAGGCGGTGGAACTCAAACAAGTGGGGATAACGCTTTGTGGAGAGAAATTGCGAGCCTCAATCAGCGGCGCTGTTCTCGTTGGACTCTTGTAATATTTGGAAAAAACACATTAAAATTGCTCTGAATTTACACTGTATGAGATGAGAGAGTCGCTTCTTCAATTCCATTCTGATTTGATTCTCAAAAGGGAGAATAATAATGATCCTTGCTTTGACGTGAGTCGTTGGTACAACATTGGCCAGACGAGATTGTGCACTGAAGAACAGAAAATGGCGTGAAAGCGAGCACCTTTATGGAGCCCATGACATAGTTCCCTAGGGGCGTTGCTTAAGCGGCATCAGCCAATAAATTGGCATGATTGCATAATGGCTTCTGACCACGTGACACTCAGGGCATGTCCCAATGTGATTATGCAGCTTGAGTTCCTACGAAAGGGAATCGTAATTATAGGCTTACCATAGTGAATCTTGGGAAGGCAAAAACATGGTTTGGAAGACGGATTGTTGGCGTTCTTGTTCAATAATGAAATTTAGTTAATTTCTAACAAAACAATTGTACATAGTGTAGCTTTAATTTGAACTGAACAGGGTGAACAGTGGTGGCTCAGCGGTTAAGGCTCTGGATTACTGACCAGAAGGTTGGGGGTTCAAGCCCCAGCACCGTCAAGACACCACTGTGTGGCCCTTGAGCAAGGCCCTTGATCCTATCTGCTCCAGGGGCACCAAATCATGGCTGACCCTGCACTCTGACCCCAGCATAGCTGGGATATGTGAAAAATAAATAATTTCACTGTATATATGCAGAAATGTGTGTGACAATTGGTCAATCAATATATTGTATAATGTATATTGTGGTCCAGTGATATCTAATAACCTGCTTATCTTGTTTTCAATGCACTTTCCAATACATTAAGGGGTGGTTTGACATCTCTTTGTCCTGATATGGACCTTTGATCATTGCTCAATTCAAATTATGCCTAGTTAGCTACATGAACAATTTGGCACGAATACCTTAGTGACTTAATGTGTGATAATCACATGCAGTACCAGTCTATATGCAGCCTATTTCATTTTCTTCTGTCTGAAGAAATGCCATGTTCTATGACCTTTATTCTGTTTATGTGTCTGCAGTCAAAAATATCAACCATTTAAATGTGTCAGTTCCCTAGTCTTCTCTAAAATGAATAAACTGCAGCTGTATTAAGACCAAAATATTTAATACTTTCCTCTTCAGCAGTTTTCAAATGGTATTTCACCCTAATACCCGTAATTAGGTGAAACATTGTGGGCTTCAGTCACTTGTTATCATTTGGTGGCATGATTTTATTGGATTAGGTGTGTCGCTTTACTTCCATTCATTTGCAGCGTCTATCAGTGACATGCTCACAGGCTAATATCTAGAGCTAACATGATTGCTCGCTCATTTCCCCCCCTCTTTGATTCATTTGTTGCCGCATATTAGCAGGCAGTAGAGACTTGGCTGGATATTCTTTCTTCTAATGTTATTATGGTGATGGAGGTATTAATTTCATGTCTCTCTTTATTCACTGGATTGAACAGAATGACTCAAAATATAAGTAACTAGAACTGCAAGGCAAAGGCAGGGCATTTTGATAGGAAAATGTCATTTCTAAGAGGCTACTTCTCATTTACAAACAGTAAGCTGGACATCTCTAAAGACTCCAAACACTGACACAGTCATAACAAATAGCAGTGTACTTTTCTATAGGCCTTGCGCATATACCCCTAATCAAAACCCTTTATATTCACTCAAGCAACATAGCAGTATGACAATTACAATAAACATCAGATTTACACATAACACAGTTTACACATCTTGTTACACAACACAATATACCCCTAATAATATACAATATATACAAAATAAGAAGGCTGTATACAATAAAAATACACTGTAAACGGTCTGCACTTATATAGCACCTTTTTAACCTTAGCGTTGTTCAAAGCACTTTACACTGTGTCTCATTCACCCATTCACGCACACATTCACACACCAATGACTGGAGAGCTGCCATGCAAGGTGCTAGCCTGCCATTGGGAGCAACTTGGGGTTCAGTGTCTTACCCAAAGACACTTCGGCATGTAGAGTCATGTGGGCCAGGAATCGAACCACCAACCCTGCAATTAGTGGCCAACCCACTCTACCACCAGAGCCACAAACACTGTACCCCTGGTATAGATGTCCATGAGGTAGGGAAGCTCACCTCGATGATGTGTCTGGCGGTTCGCACCACCCTTTGCAGGGCTTTGCAGTGCTGTTGCTGTACAAGGTGGTGATCCAGCCAATCAGGTTGCTCTCTACGGTGCTGGTGTAGAACCATGTGAGGATGTGGTGGTTCATTCCAAACTTCCTCAGCCATTTCAGAAAGAAGAGGCGCTGGTGAGCCTTCTTCACAACGGCCTCACTGTGGACAGACCATGTGAGTTCCTCAGTGATGTGGACACCAAGGAACTTGAAACTGCTGACTCTCTCCACAAGTGCTCTAGTGATGGTGATGGGGCTGTGTTCTCTGTTTTTTCTCCTGAAGTCCACCACAAGCTCCATGGTCTTACTAATGTTGGGGGACATAAGAGCAACATCTGTACATTATTCCAAACTTTTAGCTGCCAGTGTATATATATATATATATATATACACAAGCATATCAGAGTGTTCACATCCTCTCTGTAGGCTGTTTCACCATTGTCAGTGATCAGACCTACCACCGTCGTATCATCAGCAAATTGAAAAATGGAGCTGTATGTTGCCACACAGTCATGTGTGTAAAGAGAATACAGGAGTGGGCTGAGAACACAGCCCTGCTTGGCTCCAGTGTTGAGTGTCAGTGATGAGGAGATGTTGCTGCCCATTCTAACCACCTGACATCTGCTTGACAGGAAGTCCTGGATCCAGCTGCACGGCAAGCTGTTTAAGCCCAGAGCCCGGAGTTTCACATCAAGCTTGAAGGGCACGATGCTGTTGAATGCTGAGCTGTAGTCTACAAACAGCATTCTCACATATGTGTTCCTTTTTTTCCAGGTGGGAGACAGCAGTGTGTAGTGTAGATGCAATGGCATCATCAGTGGAGTGATTGTTGCAGTATGAAAACTGTCATGAGTCCAATGAGGTGGGCAGCGCGGAGCAGATACAATCTCTGATTAGTCTCTCAAAGCATTTGCTGATGACCGGGATCAGAGCAACAGAATGCCAGTCATTTAAGCAAGTGATTTTGGATTACTTTGGTACTGGCATATTGGTGGACGTTTTAAAGCATGTGTGGACCACAGACAAGGAGAGGGAAAGATTGAAAATGCCAATAAAAACACAAGCCAGTTGGTTCACGCATGTTCTGATGACGCAGCCTGAAATGCCATCTGGACTCGCGGCTATACGGATATTCATCCTTCAGAAAGATCGGGTTACATCCGCTACAGAAACAGAGAGAGAACTAACCTCTGTAGCTTCGGCCATGAGAGCTCTCTCCACGAGGGTGGTGTTATTTCCCTCGAGACGAGCATAAAAAGAATTAAGCTCATCCGGGAGAGAGGCAGCGGTGTTCACGGCAAAGTTTTTATTCCCTTTTAAGTCCGTAATGATGAGAATTCCCTGCCACATGCTTCTAGAGTCGGTGGTGTTGACCTGTTCTTTTAAGCTTGTCCCTGTACTGGCGTTTTGCTGCTCTGATAGTTTTGTGGAGGGCATAAATGGCTTGTTTATACATCAGCACAAATGTTTTAGGGTGCTAAAGGTAAACGGCAAGAGCTTTTTTTATTATTATTTTGGATTATGCTATAATGGAAAGAGCTCTGTCTCCTTTACCTACACTAAATTACAGGGGTAAGCATTGAGAGCTCTAGGGATACTGTCATAAATTCAAAAGAGGGAGAACACAAGTGCTCATCAACAAAAGAGGCAGTCTTATGAATAGAAAAAACTTGACAGAAGATTTTATTTTGCTAAAAAGATAAGATTGCATTGTTCAGACATGCTATCAAACCATAGGTAAGAAAGAACTTTAAAAATCCTTGTAATAGGGACATGCTTTTCTTTCCACACGCATGCACACATTTTACCACCATCTCAGGCCCTTCCAAAGTGACATTAAAGTGTGATAGTAAGGAACAAAGCTGTCTTTTCTTCATTGTACCCCTGAAGCTTTTGGTAGGGCTGAACAATGACAGCTTGTCCTTTGAGTTATTAATATATAATACAAGTAGGTTGTGTCAGGGGACGGATGCTTTTGATTGGCTTTTTTTTTCTTCTTAAATAAATCATTCATAATAGCTACCATCAATAATTAATATTCTCAGAAGCCCTTTTCCTTTATGTAAATAGTGTCATACATAGGAAGGTTACCTGTGCAAAACTGCAGAGAACAGCAGCTTTTTGAACTTTGGATTGTGGCTCACAATGCAGGATTGTCTGTTTTTCCACACTTTTTTCTTTTCTCATTTTCAGTCTAAATATGTATTTAAATGAACCATACCAGACAGTTCCAATCGGTCTCTTTCCTTTTCTAGGAAAAAAAAATCTTGCTTTTATAGATTTTCTATAGACAGTTTTATAGATTTGTTGAAACTTCTATTTGTCTTCTGAACACTCTCGCTGCCTCTCATGGAATTTATCCTCTTTTGCACCCTCTCTCATACACACACTCCCTCTCGATCTACATATGATGAATTTGGTATAATATAGTATAAATAAAATGGCCCTGGAATAGAAATGAGCTGAGTTCCTACTCAAAAGATATAAGTCAGCAAAATCCATGCTGAATCAGAATCAGAATGAGCTTTATTGCCAAGTATGCTTACACACACACACAGGTGACAGAAGCTTCCAGTGCAAAGAGAATAAAAAAAATATACATCTACATCATATACATACAAACATTGAAATATACATATAGACATATAGACATAAACAGTAAGATAAGAATAAAAAAATTATATAAAACAGATAAATATATAGAGGAAAACACATAAGGGCAATATGTTGTTCAAATTAATCTCTAAATTATGTAGATGTGCAGTTCTGTTTCTCTGTATGGGGCAAAATCGGGTGGTTAAATTCTTATTTTTATCTGCATTTATAAAAAGGGGTTCTTGCTGCTTGTTCAATTTTATAAAAATGAACAATAGAAACTGAATTCTAGAACATTTTGTCACAACTTGATTTCATTGCTATCCATTTGAGTATGTGAAATGTATGTTTACTTAATCCATTTGTGTTGGGACTACATCAATACTTTTTTGGTTTTAATGTAGCATTGATGCAACTGGGCAGGGGGTTTCCATTTCCCAGCATGCATTGCCTGGGACTTATTAGGGAAAGTAAATGTTAAAATTAAGTGTTATTTTATGTGTTTTTGTGCAAAATGAATGTAAAGGGGGATATTTGTTAGTGTTAAATGTTTTGATTTTTGATGTTTACAAGAGTTTCTGTTTTGTCTGAGTTTTGGGGGTTACCATGCTAAAGAGGGGAGCTTGAGCCAACAGTGAGGACACATAGATATTGCACATGAAATTGATTGCTTGCTTCATTGTGCAAATTCTGTGCTTATTAGCATTAACTATATTACACTACATCTGAAATGCTTCCAACCAGCATGCATTTTTCATTCTAACATTCGCTTTCACCAGTCAGTACATAAAGAATAAAAATACATTTATTTGTGTTACATTGAAAGTCTGGGTCTGAGATAAGGCTAAAACAGCAAAATATATTAATAAAAGGCATTTGAAAAGTACCAGAAATAAATGATGAAAGCCTGGTAAAAACTTTCCAGTTCAGTTTTAATTAGACCTACATAAAACAAAAAGTAAAAATGTTGAAATTTGTTTGAAAACAACAATAAAAAACCTCTGGGACATAAAAGTGCCCAAAGTTGAGGAAACACCCAACTATGAATCCAATGAGTTTTCTATGTTCTTGCAAAATAGAAAAAAACAAAAAAAATCTTTTTTCTTTTTTTATAACTGATTTAAATTTTTTTACATTTTAAATGTACTTAAAGGCCCACTCAAACTGAAAATCCTGCATATGCCCCTGGTTTTGAGTCAAAGAGGAATGGGATCACTGGTCAAACCAAGATTGTCATAAAAGGTGCCTGTTTGATCATCCCATCAGTGTTTATGTTTGTGTGTGTGTGTGTGTGTGTGTGAGTGAGGGAGATAGAAAGAGAGAGTAAAAATCAAAGAGGTGGTGTGTTTAGCATCTAATGGATGGGTGATCATCTGTACACCCCGAGGATGTGAAATATCTATCACAGTCCATTAATGATAGCACCTTAGTGACACACACCAAACACACTGTCACATAACCATATGGCCCCTTTCTAAACACACACTCGGCCAGCGCTTTTCAGTCATCCTGAGCATTGTGAGTGGTTAGTGTGACATTCAGTAGAGCAGGCCCTCTGAGGGAGAGGCCATCTGGTTTGGTGGCAGTGGTCTTTAGATGTCACACGGATGATGCCAGTAATGTGCTGTGTGTGTAATGAATTTCACATTGAAAATGAAACAGAAAATCTAACTCTGTCCACTCTCTCATTTCTAGGTAAAGGGATAGTTCACGTAAAAATAAAATATTATGTCATCATTACTTACCCACGTGTTATTTGAAAACTGTATTTTATTTGTTATGCTGAACACAAATTATATTTAGCGGAATGTCTAAGCTGCTCTTTTCCATTCAACAAAAGTGGATGGTTTAGGCCTAAATAAGTTTTGATTTGATTTGTTGTGTCGGTGAAGTGACACTTGGGGTCTCGTTTGAGAGCCTCAGTTGCTCCTGAGCTTTGAAAAAAGGCCAATGAGAATTGGCGAACAGAAATTGCATGTCTCTCCCCCGGACATACGGATATAAAAGGAGGGAATCGTGCATCTGGTAGTGGTAGGTCCTACCTGGTGAGGGAGGAGCTCTACAAACACAGCGACCGGGGGCAGAGGGAGCTACCCAAGGGAGAAGTGGGTCCGCCGACAGGGGGACTGTACCACAGAAAATACAACACAGGGGGTAATCATGATGACCGATACCTGTGGATCACCTATTCGAGTACAGAGTAATTAGTACCCGTAGTGGGTCTGGTCGGGAATTCCTCATCCGAATTCGTGAGTCAGAGGGCTATGAAGGAATAACATCCAGTGAGCGCTAGCTCTTGTGGACTCACCTGGGGGTAAAAGCGCATCGTAAGAGGGGAAAAGGTGCTATGCGCAAGAGGTACACCCAGTCAGCTGTCCCTTGTTACCGAGTTCTATGTGCTCAGACCTGAAGAAACACGGACCAGGACCAACTCAACCCTCGGAGGATATTGATCTCGCAAAGGTATTGGGTGTTTCCCAGCCCACTGCTCTGCCCATGTCTGCTAGAGAGGTGCTGTTGACCGGTGCCCATGAGAACGCCACGCTCCTCATAGAGTGGGCTTGAACCCGCAAGGGGGCAGGCACGGCCTGGGTCTAGTAGGCTGGTGCAAGGGCATTGATGACCTTGTGGACAAACCTCTGTTGGGGACAGCGTACCTTTCCCCAAACATAGTGATGCTCGGAATCATCTAGAGCTCTGTGTGTGGACCAAAATAGATGCGCAAAGTATGCACCGGACACAGCAAAGATAAGGCTCCTGGGGCAGTTGCTTGCAGGTTCACTGTCTTGCCCTGAAGGGTGGCCAAAGGAACCTTGGGTGAGTGCCTTGGGCTCCAGTCAAGTGTCGCTGGCAGAGGGCGCTTGCAGGTCCCCAACCCTCTTGTTGGAAGCGAGTGGAAGCTGTGTTTCTTTGCCCATTCTTCCAATAAGGCCTGCACCCCTGAGTCTTCGCCTTACTGTTGTACATGAAACTGGTGTTGACAGGGTAGAACTCAATAAAGCTGTCAGCTTAGGACATCTGAGGCATATATTACTAAAACTGGAGACTCTGATCTACTTATGCTCTTGTTTAGTTGTACATCTGTTCTTCCACATATCTTTCTGTCCTTGTTAGAGCAAGTTGTACTTTGTTTTTGACTGTAGTGTACACATTTGTATGAAATCTTCAGTTTTTTGGCAATTTCAAGCATTGTATAGCATTCATCCCTTAAAACAACGATTGACTGATGAGTTTCTAGAGAAAGCTGTTTCTTTTTTTGCCATTTCTTACCTAATATTGACCTGAAGACATGCCAGTCTATTGCATACTATGGCAACTCAAAAACAAACACAAAGACAATTGTGGCACGGTGGAGGGCGGGACCGGCGCGTGATTACGCACGCCCGGTCCCGTATTAGGCTAATTAAGCCGTCAAGAGGGATAAAGGCCACTCGCAGACGGCGATCGAGAGAGAGAGCTCAATTACGTACGTCTGTTATCTTATGTGTTTGTCTTTTCAGTTTTCCATTAAACCTTTAGTTTATATGTCAAGCCGGTTTCTCGCCTCTTCCTTGCCCATGAACTTGAACTGTTTTACAGTGGCTCGATCGCCGTCTGCAAGTGGCCTTTATCCCTCTTGATGGCTTAATTAGCCTAATACGGGACCGGGCGTGCGTAATCACGCGCCGGTCCCGCCCTCCACCGTGCCACAACAATGTTAAGCGTAATTCAAAAAAACAAATAGCTTTCAGCAGTGTTTGATATAATGGCAAGTGATTTTCTAATACCAAATTAGCAATTTAGCATGATTCCTCAAGGATAAGGTGTTGGCGTGATGGCTGCTAGAAATGGGTCCTGTCTAGATTTGATAAAAAATTACTTTTTTCAAATCATGATGGTGCTATTTTTTTACATTAGTAATGTCCTGACTACACTTTTAGATCAGTTGAATGTCACTTTGGTGTACCATCCAAAACAGCAAAATCTGTACATTATTCCAAACTTTTATATATTTTTTTATATATTCTTGTTCATTGAACCATAAACAATTAATGAACATGCACCTGTGGAACAGTCATTAAGACACTATCAGCTTATTGACGTAAGGCAATTATGGTCACGATTCTAAAAACTTAGAACACTAAAGAGACCTTTCTATTGACTCTGAAAAACACCAAAAGAAAGAAGCCTAGAGTCCCAGCTCATCTGCGTGAACGTGCCTTAGGGATGCTGCATGGAGGCATGAGGACTGCAGATGTGGCCAGGGCAATAAATTGCAATGTCCGTACAGTGAGAAGCTTAAGACAGCACTACAGGGAGACAGGACGGACAGCTGATTGTCCTCGCAGTGGCAGACCACATGTAACAACACCTGCACAGGATTGGTACATCCGAATATCACACCTGTGGGACAGGTAGAGGATGGCAACAACAACAACTGCCTGAGTTACACCAGGAATGCAAAATCCCACCATCAGTGCTCAGACTGTCTGCAATAGGCTGAGAGATGCTTGACTGAGGGCTTGTAGGCCTGTTGTAAGGCAGGTCCTTACCAGATATCACCAGCAACAATGTCACCTATGGGCACAAACCCACCTTTGCTGGACCAGACAGGACTGGCAAAAAGTGCTCTTCACTGATGAGTCACGGTTTTGTCTCACCAGGGGTGATGGTCAGAAGGAATGAGATTACACTGAGGCCTGTACTCTGGAGTGGGATCGATTTGGAGGTGGTGGGTTCGTCATGGTCTGGGGAGGTGTATCACAGCATCATTGGACTGAGGTTGTTGTCATTGCAGGCAATCTCAATGCTGTGTGTTACAGGGAAGACATCCTTCTCCCTTAGGTTGTACCATTCTTGCAGGCTCATCCTGAAATGACCCTCCAGCATGACAATGCCACCAGTCATACTGCTCGTTCTGTGTGTGATTTCCTGCAAGACAGGAATGTCAGTGTTCTGCCATGGCCAGAGAAGAGCCCGGATCTCAATCCCATTGAGCATGTCTGGGACCCGTTAGGGTGAGGGCTTGGGCCATTCCCACCAAAGTCCGGGAACTTGCAAGTGCCTTGTTGGAAGAGTGGGGTAACATCTCACAGCAAGAACTGGCAAATCTGGTACAGTCCATGAGGAGGAGCTGCCCTGAAGTACTTAATGCCACACAGATACTGAATGTTGCTTTTGATTTTGACCCTCCCTTTGTTCAGGGACACATTATTCCATTTCTGTTAGTCACATGTCTGTGAAACCTGTTCAGTTTATGTCTTAGTTGTTGAATATTTTTATGTTCACTCAAATATTTACACATGTTAAGTTTGCTGAAAATAAAAGCAGTTGAAGGTGAGAGGACATTTCTTTTTCTTTTTTTTTGCTCTGTTTATACAGTATATACATATTTGGATGGATGAATAGATTAATGGATGGATTGTTCTGCTTGTGGATATCTAGTTTACTTGTTACTGTGTGCCACAGACAACACTCTGAATATCTTTGACTTGATTTGCTCCTAACTTTGTAAACTTTGGCAAATCAAGAGATTAGTTCTTTCTTAAAAGTGCCTATATTGTAATAATAAACACTGGACCTTATAAAGACAACTTTGTTTATAGGCAGAAACGCATCAAATATATCAATATGCATCAAACAGTCATTGAGCGGAGTGTGGGCGTGCAGTCTGAGGGATTTTGTTTTTTACTTGCTTGTCAGCCTTTTGAATTTATGTGCAATATAATATGTAAAGAAATTTAATTCCTCAAAGTTTCATCCTCTCCCACACACTCACTTGGCCACCAGTTTATTTCATCTGCCCATCTTAAGCAAAGATGGATACAAATCTCACATTATGTGCAGTTGAAAGTCAAAAAAACTCAACAAGGACTTTTTCAAGTTAATTGCTTTGTATTATCCACTTTCTGCTCTCTCTCTCATTCTCTCGCTTTCTGACTCATCGGCATACTACATGAATCCACAGCAGCCACCACTTTTGTCATGTTAATGTATCGCCATGTGACGACAGGCGAATAGGATTTACTTTACCGGCTGCTCTGCTGGAATGAAATTGCAGTCTCATAAAACCTACTTTTAAAGGCATTGTGAAAGAGCGCTGTGGGCAGTATATTAAACTGCAGAGGATTAGATTAAGAGGAGGAGAGGGCTGGACTTGGGTTATGGATAAAATGATGAAAAAAGAGATGAAAGGGAGTGGTGATATTCCACACATTGGGTGTGATTGAAAGTCCATCGATGGTAGTTGTTGATTTGAGTTTAATGTAATGTCATAAAGGGGGCAAATGAGTAGGGCAAATGAAGTGGGGGTGTATATTTGCAAACCACAGAAATGTAATTGACCAAATCAAACCAAAACCAAAACTGCCAAGCAATGTATATGTTTCTGTCATGCATTTTTCACACTTATCTGCACAGCAAAATTATGTTCTTATTCAGTATTTTTGTCCTAGTCCTTTTTTTTCCTAGTAAACTATCTAAACAAGATACATTTACATGACAAGCATAATTCTATGAAATATTTTATGTTTTGTTTTCAGATACATTTTATAAATGTCTTGAGGTTTATGTTTAAAATAAGGAAAAAAAAAACTAAACTAATACTTATAATAATAATAATAATAATAAACAATTTGCCTTTGGGTTATGAAAAATAAACTTAATTCAATGGAAAAACTTCTAGGTTATGTATGTAACCTCCATTCCCTGATGGAGGGAATGAGACATTGTGTCGATGAAGCGACACTAGGGGTCTCTCGTGAGCACCGAATATGCCTCTGATCTATGAAAAAAGGCCAATGAGAAGTTGGCAGACAGTATTTGCATACCCTGCCCCCGGAAATATGGGTATAAAAGCAGGGAAATACGTTGAGTTCATTCAGGATTTTTCTGAGGAACCGAAAATGGTCCAGCTCAGCGACGTGGCCGGGAGGACACAACGTCTCGTTCCCTCCATCAGGGAACGGAGGTTACATACGTAACCTAGACCCCGTCTGTCGCTCACTTCGACATTAGCCCTAATATATATATTAGATTTGTCTGAAAACAAGACCTGGGGCCCTATTTTAAGAACGCTAGAGCAGAGCACAGCACTTTGCCATTAGTCATACGTGCAAAGTCAATGCGCACGGCCAGAAAGTTTTGCAAATTCTAAGCACAAGTGTGTCTGGCGAAATTGCATATACTGTATAGTGCTAATGGTCTGGGTCAAGTGCAGTTTAATTCTGAAGTTCTTCTCTGGCACCGTCTGCATCCTATTATATGGTCTGAGTTTGGGTAAAACTGGAGATTTGGAGAATCGTAATCGATGAAACAACATCCATATTTTTTGAATTCCTGAGCATGAGGAAGGCAAATGGTAAAATTTCTTTCTGAGTCTGCTCAACATAACAGGCCATAAGATGGAAATCGAGTGAACTCACAGGGTCCCGGCTTGGAGATCCGCTGAGGGAGACAGGTCCCGATCAATTCAGGCCAAATTTCTGAGATCATCTGATTAAGATCTCGTGTTATGTGAGGCAAGGAGTAAAGGAAAGTTTCTTGGAAGAACCACAGCAATTTTTATGTTCCTAGACTTTGCAAATTCAACAAGAGAGA
Organism: Moxostoma hubbsi; assembly: GCA_032164185.1. NCBI lineage: Eukaryota > Metazoa > Chordata > Actinopteri > Cypriniformes > Catostomidae > Moxostoma > Moxostoma hubbsi. The sequence goes on along the minus strand of JAVLUX010000003.1, from coordinate 14,479,425 downwards.
AACATGAATGATTCAGGGAATGCAAGAAATTCTTACATCAACGGAAGTTTGCTTTTAATCAGTTTCCAGCCAAACTGTGAATAAGGATGGCTGTAGAGGATTACATGCTCACAACGGCATTGTGCTTCAAGACAATGAGTGAGTAAGCCATTTGGTGATTTACATGTTGCTGCCTATTGGGCCTGACTCACTGAATATAACTTTACTGTCCGAGGAAGCTGGACACCTTTTTGTTTAGTTTTTTGTACTGATTCCGTCTAGCGGGTGAAGTTTGTTTTGTGTTCTATAATTTCTTCAGGACAGCTTGTGGATGAATCTGCACATTTTTGGTGCTTATGCCTCCTGTGGCCTGGAGTTTGTTTTGTGGAATATCTCTTGCAGGACATTGGAGTGATTGGGTCTTTTGTTGCACTCATGTGCTGGTTCCACTAGCAGCTTGAGCTTGTTCTGTGGAAGATCACACCTTCGGGACAGTTACGTGGTTGTATCTACATGTTTATTTGTGTTTATTCTGCTTATTAGCTGGTGTTTGTTTATTAACAATATTTTGCTGTGTAATTCTGTCTCACAAAATGGACATGAGCAATCCGACAGCAAAGTTGTCACGGGGACTCTCGTAGGCATACAGGACTGTTTGAGTTTAGAGGGATGGAAGACAGTTGGCGCTGTCGTGCGCAGGGTTAATGCATACATTTTTATTTTTCTGTTTGTTTGGTACGGGGGAAGTTTGGGGTTTGATTGTTACACTAATATTGTAATGTGGTCTTTATAATCTTGTTTTTGACAAACAATAAATTTTTTCAAATATGTCAAATATTAATATGAGCGGATTATCTCTCTCCACATGGAATGTGAATGGGCTGGGGCACTCCATAAAAAGAAGGAAAGTTATTTCTTTTTCTTAAACGTAAGAAACATGATATAGTGTTTCTTCAAAAAACACATCTTTCCCTGCAGGAAGCTGAAAAATTTGGGAAGACATTGGGTGGGCATGTTTTCTTAAGTGCTGGCTCAAGTAAGAGCACGGGAGTCATTACATTGATAAGTAAACATCTACAATTCAAATGTTTCAAACAGAGTAAAGATAAATTAGGAAAAGTCATTATTGTTTTAGCAAAATTATTGGACCCCCTCTAGATTGTATAGGCTTGGTCTTAAAGACACCTGCTGGTGATGCCAATTGGAAGATGGAGACACAACTCATATTTTTTGGGGGTGTGTTAAGATCGATAATAGTTTGGATTGAAGGTTCAGAGTTTCATATGTGACGATTTGTGCACTCCAATTTCGTTTTGCCCCAGACTCAGTATTCTGGGCAATGGGGTGGTCATAAATTTGTGGGACAAACACATACAAAATTGGATCCTGACTAGTATTATGATTGGCAGGCAGATTATTTTAAGGGGACGGAAGTCAGATGGGGCTCCGTCATTTCCAAAGATGGGGTATAGGATAGGGTAGCGGCTTTTGAGGAGATGTTGAGCAGAGGGCTGGGGGTTTGAGATTTTTTTGATAGGAAGTGGGGTAGGTATTTGGTGTTTTTGAAAAACTCTCAGGGAGTGGCTGTGCAGAGAGAGATTTAGTTTTAATTATGTATGATTATTATTTTGGGGGGAGGGGGAGTGTTGTTGATTTGTATTCTATTTGTGATTGTTGGGGGGAGGGGTAATGGGGGTTTAATGTTGACTCAATGTATATACATATGTTGTTTTTTTCTTTGTTATATGTTTATGAGTCAACAAAAAATGTTAAAAGATAAAAAAAAAAAATATTATTAATAATTTTCATCTATTGATACACAAATCATGTCTAGTATTAACAGTGATTGTGTCTGAATGCACGTCAATTCTACCTGTCGATTTTGATTTTCAAAAATTTGTATTCATGTATTGAAACAAAAAAATGTAACCAAAAATATTTCGAAATTCAAATTAAACTTTAAACGAAAAGAAAAAAAAAAAGAAAAAAAAAAAAGAAAAATAAATGACTCTATCCAACTTCTTTCTAGAGCCCCATTTGGAATTACTTAAAAATCACACTGTAACAGGTGGAAAAATACCAATACAAATTTGATCATAAATACAATTGCAAATATAAACAGCTACAACAGGACATAATTTGACGTTGTTCTAATAATCAGTTGTCTGATCTATTTCAGAGTTTGTACACAAGCTTTATGATAACCTGCTGGTTGAATGTCCAAACTGCAAAGTTTACCTAGTTTAGACTTAGTTTAGAACTTAGACTAGTTTAGTCACAGCAAACAGACCAGCTTTTGAAACTTCTAAGCGCAATGACCTATTTCTTACTTCATTTCCATACACATACACCCACAGTTTGCACACATACACCCACAAATAGTGAAAACACTCCCACCCATGCCCACACCCACTTGCGCGTTGCGCTGGCAAGAAAACTGCACTTAGAATTAGCGCTCTCTCAAAAATTTTATAAGATGTCGCACATGGTCGTAGCTTGTGGTGCTGCGCTTTGCACACTCATGGAAATAGAGCCCCTAATATTTAAATATTATCTTAATATTTTAATCTGTCATTTTTCTTCTCAAGTAAAAGAAATACTGATTAAGACAATTATGTGAGTGAATGTTTACCTTGTACATATCTGAACGACAAAACTACAGTATCTTGCCCCTAGAGCTATCCCCTCTCTGTTTCAAAGCCTATTTACTGTGGCCGGCAGTGGTCAGGCATCACTGTAAAACGCCTTGAGTTGATTTTCCTTGAGTCCAAATCCCTCTCTATCATGTCACATTTTGCACTTATAGGACTATTCAGCACTGATTCTCCACAACACAGGCCCTCTTCCATAGAGCAGACATTAGCAGGCAGAGCCAGGCTTCTATTAGAGATAATTTAAAGGCAGTTTTCCCCACATAGCTACTTGGACAGACGTTGACAGGGCACCTTGGCGAATCATTTCACAAACTCTACTTATCCTAAATCCTCTGCAAGCTATTTTATCAACTTAAAGCTACCATTTCTGCCTAGCATAAGTAGTGTTGTCATTCCCAGATGTAAGCTAGGGCTGAAAGCTGTTTTAAAGTATGTTAGGTGTAGTAGTAAGAATTTCAAACCTGTGTGCAAGTGTAATTGATTTTAATAGCTTGTCAGGCTATATATTTTCTTGCACTTTGAAGGTCAAACTTGAGGGTGTCACTGGAATGCACAACATGTTTCACCACTCAAATTGGTGTTGACTGCTGGCTGTCATTTACTCACCCTCATACCATCCCAGATGTCTATGACTTTCTTTCATCTGCTGAACACAAATTAAGATTTTTAGAATAACATTTCAGCTTTTTTGGTCTATAAAATGCAAGTGAATGGGTGCCAACATTTTAAAGCTAATAAATAAATAAATCAAATAAGGCAGCATCAAAGTAATCAATAAGACTCCAGTGGCTATATCAATATCTTCAGAAGTGATGTGATACTTGTGGATGAGAAACAGATCACTTTCACATTCTTGTGTTTTTGGTGATTCACCTACATATCTGCTTATCGCCCCCTGCTGGGCATGGAGAAGAATGTCTGACAAAAAATGACAATATTGATTTGTTTCTCACCCACACCTATCATATCACTTCTTGAGTCTTATGAATTACTTTTATGCTGCCTTTATGTGATTTTTGGAGCATCAAAATGTTGGTACCCATTCACTTGCATTGTACTGACCTACGAAGCTGAAATATTCTTCTAAATATCTTAATTTGTGTTCTGCATAAGAAAGAAAGTCATACACATCTGGGATGGTATGTGGGTGAGTAAATGATGAGAGAATTCTCATTTTTGGGTGAACTATCCCTTTAAAGAGACTGACAGTCTCAGTCACCATCTACTTTCAAAATATGGAGAAAAAAAAATTCACTGATAGTAAACAGTGACTCAGGCAAACATTCTGTCTAATATCTCCTTATTGTGTTGCATGGGAGAAAGAAAGTCATATGGGGTTGGAACAACATGATGGTGAATGATGATAGAATTTCCATTATTATTATTATTAATAATAATAATAATAATAATAATAATTCTGTAATACATGTTAAATGTGTATAATGTTATACTCAATACTTGAGTACTCTTTTAATGTTATAATTTCTTACTCTTACTCAAGTAATAATTTATGTTAGTACTTCTTAATTCTACTTGAGTAATAATTTTTTTAAATAATTGTAATTTTACAGTTTTTGTCTACCCACCACTGGCATCTCCCACTGGATGTGTCCTCCTGCGATCAATGACTGGGGAGAATATGGTTGCTGAAGCCCTGTTAAGCCTGTGGGTTAATACGGCCCTGGTTATCACTTCACATTTTCAAGTTTTTAGAAACTCATGACTTTTTTCTTCTGTGGAACTCAAAAGGAGATGTTAGGAGGAATGTTAGTCTCAATATTCACTTTCATTGTTGTTATAGACCTTTCAGAAATACAAACAATTGTATGGAAAAAAATAAAAAAGCCCAACCACTTTTTTTTAGCGTTTAAATATCTTGACGTTAAAATCTGGCAATACTGACACATGTGATGGTACCCCTTCTCAACAGTTTTACCACATTTTAGCACAATGTGAGGTCTTTTCAGACTGTCCCTTACCCATAGTAGGCACAATTTCCAATGAATATTAAGGTTAAATTAAAGCTTCAGTATGTAAAAGTTTTTGGTTAAAAATGAACAAATTACCATTGTTGATTGAGTACATAAACAATCAGTGTTCAAAACAACGTTCTTCCCTTAGTTTACCCCGATTCACTGCGGTAAGCCTATACAAATTATTTGTATTTTGAGCTGTCAGGTTCGATTTAGTGCAAAATCGCTGGCTTATGACATTCATCTTTGCGTCATTACATCATGTCCTTGAACATAGGAAAGAAGAGTGGCTGTCTCGTTCCCACGTAAACAGTAGATGGCGGTAATGCACTGTTTCAGTTTGCGAGTAGCCATTAAAGAGAAGAAAGAAACTATAGTTCAGTTCAGTCACACTCACACTGTTCTGGACAGCATCACAACAATCTGGATGGATGTTTATCTGTTATCCGTTTGGTGAAGCTGTTTACCTGCTATAACGTTTGGTTTGGATATGTTTTCTGGTAGGGTTGTTGAAGTTTATATTGCTTGTCATGCTTGAATTAATCGAACAATACTCGTGTGTTAACCGATCACGATGTATCTATGTTGTCCGGTGAAGTTACTGTGACATGTTTACTAAGATTTATGACTTGTGAAATTGTCTGTTAACTGTTATATTGCATTTTTAAGCATATTATTTTCATGTTTATTAAAGTATATTTTATCCCCATCATTACTGAATCCTTGTTTTTAGTTTACTGCGCTATTGTGCACATTCATGGACATACTATTGTGGTATTACGGTTCACTTGCATTATCAACTGAGGCTGTACAATATAATATAAAAATAGTAAAGTCTTCTACTAAACTCATCAGCCATATCTCGAGTATCACCTCTTAAATTGATAAGTGTAGTACAATCCAAACATAAATAGTAGATAAAATACTTTAAAAATGATATTAAAATATACTGGTATTGATTGAGATGATTGAGCCCCCTGTTCTTTGAGTGTAGTGCCAGAAAAGCACTATAAGTGTAAAATTCTTTCATTCAAAATATGTGAATACAAGTGGTGTTTATCTTCATCAAAGCAAGTAATATTTCAGTTTTAAATGTTGAATCGTATAACATTATATCAACATGAAAATAGCATGTTATGACTCCGGCTCTGAATATCTCCAGTCATGATCACACACAGTCAATGTCCAGGTAAGCTCAAATCATGAGATAAATCCGCCAGAAGAGCAGTGCCGAAACACAAATCACATTTAGTATTTAGTACACTCCCGCAAATTGCTTGCTATTTTACGGGACAATTCTATATTTTATGGGACGAATCCCTATTTTAGGGGATGGGTGGCAACCCAGCTTGGAACATAAAAGGAGATGTTAGGCACAATGTTACCATTCAATTTCATTGTATGGAAAAAAGATGCAAAGAAAATAAATGCTAACATTCTGCATAAAATCTCCTTTTGTGTTCCAAGAATGAAAGTCATACAGGTTTGAAACAACATGTAAGTAAATTATGATAGAATTTATATTTTTTGTTGAACTATCCCTTTAACTGTATGGTGTACTTAAATGCACACATGATGTGTCACACTTAAGTTCTGTAGTCTTAAGTTCAAATTTTGCAAGCAAAAATAGCTTGTTTCTGAATTTTGTGGATTTCAGACTTTTTTTTTTTTTTTTTTACAAGGAACTCAAACATCAATCAGCACTCTGGCAAAAAGAGTGATAACATTTTATTTTTATAGAACTTCAAACAATAACTTTGGAATGTCATTCAAACATGCCCACATATAGCCAGTCATAATGCTAAAGTTACTGTATACAGTATAAACAGCTCCTTAAGTCATCCGTTTGACAATTCTCCAAGAACTGTCCCCATGCACATGGAGAGGACCTGTCTGCTAAAGACAAGCTTCTGATGTAAACCTTTGAGGATGAAGCACTCAACCCACCCTATCTCAAAATTCATTTTAGAGAGGCTCATTTAAGGACGTATCTGACATTCCTGTTACAGTTCGGGGATGCTACCGTGCTTGTGATTCTCTGACAATCCTCTGCATTGCTCCCGGTGATTTTCCTCTGCACTCCAGAACATTTTCCTGCTTCTGCCCTTCAAACTCGGTCGCTTGCACTGTTGCTCACAGTGGGTGCTCCCTCAACTCAATCCTTATTCAAGTCCTTCCTGTCCTCCTCTATCCAAGTCGACTACCAATGGACTTCTTCTTATATCTCTGAACATCCCTGTCAAGCACTTGGTCTTCCACACACCTTTCAGGTTAACTTGTATTCTGGAGTCACCATCACCTCATCTAATTGTGTACTGTGCTGAAGCTACAGGGTAAGCTCCATTTTAAAAGTGAGCAGCAACAGCTCAGTCTCAAACTTCTTTCTTCACTCCTCATTTTCAACCTGCTGAGGCCCCTAGTGTGTTTTAATTTTTTTTTTAACACAACTGTCATCGGAGAGTCAACGGATTCCACACTCCCTATGTGATGAGGCGTTAGGGAGAAAGCAGGGCAAAACTAAGGATATAAATGTAGCCGACTACGCCACTCAGTTAAACAGGGAAATATATATATATATATATATATATATATATATATATTTAAATCACCCATAAAGGGCACACAGGTTTCGAAAAAGAGGACCAAAGACGTGGATACCAAAAATACTAAATCTTTATTTAATACAATTATCAAGCATTAACTTTAATACATTTAAAAGACTGTATGACCTAGGCAGAAATATGCACACAGGAACACACTACAAAGAGACCAAGGCTTACCAGTGGCAGGTAGGCTAGTTGACGAGCAAAAGGCTCCTATCATGCAATCTTACCACCCAGTGCACGAATCTCACCACGCACACATCAGCACACAAATGAGGTCAAATGTGAATACGCATCAAGCATTAATCAGTGACAGAAGTACCACCACCGCACACGGAGGCTAACTAGCTGCCTGCCCTGGGTCTCTGCTCCTGTAAACAAAAACAAAAGTTAACCACAAATTACGAAAAGCAAAAATAATAATTTACAATGAAACAAAAAAAACAAAAAAAACAAAAACAGTACAAAAGAGTGGTCACAGTTGTTAAACAGGGAAAATGGGGAGGTGAAACACCTGTTTATATATATATATATATATATATATATATATATATATATATATATATATATATATATATACACAGTATATGAGTATATAATATATATTCATAAACAGTTCAATACAATAAATCAACAAAACAAATAACCTCACATGCCCATAACCATAGCATTTGAATGGAGGTGATTATTCACACAATAAGTTGCACAGAGACAGAAAAGAGGTTAGATGAAACGAAAATAATAATAAGCTCAAAATAGCTCAAGGCTAAACATCATATAACCAAACAAACAAAGACAAAACCTACAAATAGAGACAAACAACTACAAAGCAGCAGCGTCGGAGAATGTTGCCCTGCTGGATCAAGCAGAAGAAAAGTTTTCCTAAAACACCAATTGTTCTTCCAACAAATTAAACAAAGGATTGTTTACAACCTAACTATTTAAAAATAAAAATAAATAGCGATAGTTCCACATACCTTCCAGTTGTAGCTCCAACTGTAGATACAAATCACACACTCACGCGAATAACAAAAAGGCATCAATTAGCCAATAATACACTCCAAAGCAGAGGAAGAATGTTGAAGGGAGGATGTTGATGGGAGATCGTTGAGGAAATGGCAGCTGACCACAGTGATTAACTGTCCGTACTGAAGCTAATCGACAAATAAACAAACCGGTTACCTCAAACCAAGCATATTAGAGTTAGCTAGTTAGCAAAACAAACATACCTCCAAAGCAGAAGGGATCAAAACCGGAATGACGCACAAAAGGTGCTCTGACACACAAGCAGTGCCCTACAGTTCTATTTTATAGGACCCCTAAAGGCCTATGATTGGACAACCAATGCACCCACATGTGTGGTGCAATAATTAAAAAAATAATAATTATGCAATGCCCACTGTTTGCCCCACTATACCTATATTGCAGTGGCAAAAAAGTACACTCTCAGCCGTTGTTCAAATTTGGGTGTTATGTGGGTCCCGGACCCCCATAAGTGTTGAGGGATTCTCCCATAAGAACCAAAATGTTAACATGCTCAGGTTTAAGTACCGCTGTGCGAGTTCTTCACTTCTTGAGGTCCAATTAATTCAAGTTTGTGAAATGACTAACTCAAATGAAAAAGAAGAAACCTTGTCCCTGTTATATTGTTATTAAAAAATAAATAAAAATCTTAAATACATAAGTTTGAGATTTGAACCTGGGACACTTTGTATTGAGAATGAAAAACATACCACTATTTAGAATGGTACACAAAAACATGATTCACAAATACATGGTAACAGAATTTAATAAGTGTGCGCCTGAAATTTGTTGCTGAAAGTTGCCAAAAATGCTTACATTTGTTGAGCATGGTACTGTTAATATTTCATTAAATTTACTTGACATGTACCAGTGTGAGAAATGTACACGGGCTCAGGGCTAAAATGCCCCCAGAATTCAAAATGGGGGGCAAAAAATGCCCCTACATTGAATCCATCTGTGTGTGTTTTTGTATGTGTGTGTGTGTATGTGTGTGAGAGAAATCTAATATGTTTATTAATATTCTATTCTAAGACTAGCTATGCATATTGAATGAAATGTGATATGATTTTTCAAATATTTAAAGTTGATTGGTTGAGTACTGTAGGTACTGTACATAACCTAAAAGGATGACACAGTAGACTATATTGTTAAATGGTAAAGAAAAAGAAAAAAAAGCCCTCATTACAGTAACAAATGGCCCTGAATGGCCCAAATCCAGGACATAAATATTGTCCCTTGATGAAAAAAGTTAATTTCTGACACTGAGATGATCAAATGCATAAGGGTATTTGATCAGATTTGATGTTACGTTTGCAGTTCACATTTTCTGGAGTTCTGTTAGGGTTAGGGACCACCCATGAGCCCTGACACAATGCAAACACTGCCCTCAAATTGAAATAATAATCTGTTTTGTTTTGTTTTTGTTTTTTTTTTTATCTCTGTGGGGATTTCTTATTGTATATATTGGATATTGGATATTGTTACTTGGATATTGTTTTTATACAGAGCAAGTGACACTTTCTATTACCTAACCCTAACCTTCACAGAAGTCTTTTTGCATTTTTACATTTACATTACGACATTATTAGTTTGTTTATTAAGATGTTTTCCTTGTGGCTCGTATGTCAGAGATTTCAGATTTTACCATCCTACTATACATGTGAGGACATTTGGTCCCCATAATATAGGCACAAACAAACAAAACAAATAAAAAAAAGGCAATACATTGTCAAACAATGATACAATTAATTTATTTTTAATTTGCATGATTTAATCATGTACTGTAAACCGGTTCCACATGAATCTATTACAGTAAGTTACATCAACAGATTTTTTCCACTTGGTTTAATTAATTAATTCTTTGTTAGAAACCATAATTAATTTACGTAATTTCAACATAAAGGAATAAAGTTCTTTTTAAATGACCCAATTAAGTAGCCTCAAAGGAGGAGTGTGGAAGCAGACAGCATACATCAAAATAATATGGTGCAATGCAGGCAGAGGAGCAAGATCAACAGTGTATTAAGAAAAAGGGGTGCCTACATGGGACGCCAACATTTTATGTGTGTAATTTGTAATCAGTGCCAGGTTACATTTTAGTAATATCAGGGGTGTAAAGTAACAAATTATAATTACTCACGTTACTGTAACTAAGTAGTTTTTCCCAAGAAGTGTACATTTAAAATAGTTTAAAAATTGTATACTTTTACTTGAGTATATTTTAAGGGCTGTAACTGTACTTTTAATGCATTGTTTTCCTACCATCTTTGTTTGCTACTTCCCTTTCCTGATTTTATTTTTCTCTATCAACATGATTGGCTAGGGAGAGTCTCGGGATTCCCGTCAAATCACACCTAAAAGAAACTATAGCAAAAAAATAGCAGCTGTAGATCAGGCACCAACTGTTATAGATGTGGAGGATGCTTCAAACACAGTTCAACACCTGAACTGCTACAATAGGGGTCCTACTTGAAGGCCTCAGTTACATCTGAACTTGAGAAAAGGCCAATGAGAAATTGGCAGACAGAATTTGCATGTCCGTCCCCCGGACATACGGGTATAAAAGGAGGGAATTGTGCATCCGTTTAGTCCGATTTTTTTCTTCAGAGCCGAGCGGTTGTGTGTTCAGCAAGCTGGTGTTCCACTACTGTTCCATTCGCCTCTTAGAGTATTGCTGTTGGATCCTACGGCGCATTACCAGCGGCTTTCTCCCTTCTCTGCACGCCAGTGCATTCCACACACCTGAGCGCTTCAACAGCATTTCCTTAAAGAGCAAATAGACCTGTAAAAGAGTATATTTCCTCTAAAAGAATAACACATTGGCGTCTTTTTAAAGATGTCTTTCTGCCTTTGTGTAGTTCGTGAATGCAGCAGGTATCTCTCCACTTCTGAATGTCATAAGAGCTGCCTCGCGTGTATTGGCTTTGAAAACACGCAGGCAGCGTTTTATGAATGGTTCATGTTCTCAGTGCGAGAACATAACCATGGCAACATTGCGGCCACGGCTTTCTTTCCTCCAAGAGAAAGCCACTTCAGCCACCCCTCGCACCGTGCCTCCTTCCTACGGGATTGGGGCCGGCATGGCTGGCGATGAAGGCGATTTGGGAAGTGCAGCGTGTTCAGTTTCGTCGGGTAAATCCCCAAGAACCACCCTCCCCCCAGCACGTTCGCTTGCTTCTGTCCAGGTCTGACGCAAGACCGGCTCGCCCCACGGCCAGTCTGAAGTCTCCCTCGGACCCCGCGAGTTGGATGATGATTTCACCACTGCATCAGAGAGCGTCACAGTGGCGTCTGATGCTGATGACTCGACTGGGCTGCCAACTTCGGGTCTGCTAGTCCAGTCTGAGCCTGACGCACAGATGTCCGCTATGCTTGCCCAGGCCGCCGTGAGCGCGGGGCTGGACTGGATCCCTCTGTCCCCCCCCACCCCACCCCTCACAGCTAGTCGATTGGTTCCTTAGGACAGTGCGCCTCTCACAGCTACACCCCCCCGGTTCCTTTCTTCCCGGAGGTGCATGAAGAGTTGACGAAGCCGTAGAGGGCACCGTTTACAGCTTGAAACCGGCTTCCTCGCTCCTCCACTCTCACTACCCTCGACGGTGGAGCAGCCCAGCAAGCTGTCTCCACCCTGCATGACCTGGTCCTTCTGCAAGTCCACCAAGCCAAGACACTTAAAGATCTGCACTTGGGTAGTCCTGAACCTGATGTGTTGCAGGAACTGCGCTCGATGACCGACCGTGCCATCCGGGCCACGAAGGTAACAGCGCTGGAACTCAGACAGGCGATGCCTTGCTCACGGCGGTCTGGTGTCATACACCTTCAGTCACGGCACCATGGACGCGGACCCCCCTCCTCCACACCTTCGACTGTAGACTCCCGGCGGGCCGGTTCTGACGAGTCTAGGGGACGCCTCCATAGGACCTCCTCCTCAGTCACTTTCCCACCCCCAGCCGGGTACATGGAGCAAGGTAAGTGCTTTTTTTCTCAGCCCAACTGTTTTAGGACGCAACTTTTGCGTCATATGTGATCGTCCACTTAGTGCCTGCTCGGATCTTGGATACGTCACTTACGCTTCCAACCCATAGCGCTGGCTGGCCGGGACCATCCGACTCGGCGATGCGATTTAGTTTCACCTGCGTGGCGGCCAATCTTGTACCTGCAACTTCTGAACCGGGCCTTACACAGACTCCTATTCCTAGCTGCTCATGCTGAAACTTATTCTAACATGTGTCTAGCATCTAGATTGGTTCACAGTGGCAGACCTGTAGGATGCATACTTTCACGTCTCACTTTTGCCTCAGCACAGACCCGTCCTACGGCTCACATCTGATGGCCTGACGTACTAATACCAGATCCTCCCCTTCGGCTCATCCCTGTCCACTCGCATCTTCACGAAGGTCGCAGAGGCCACCCTTGCCCCGCTAAGGGAAGTGGGCATCCGTGAACTCGATTTCCTCGATGCCTGGCTGATTCTAGCTCACACTCGAGAGTCTCTGTGCGCCCACAGGGACCAGGTGATCAGGCACCCCAGCCGTCTAGGGCTTCGGGTCAACTGGGAAAAGAGCAAGCTCTCCCCAGTTCAGAGCATCTCTTTTCTTGGTATGGAGTTAGACTCAGTCTTAACGAGTGCATGCAGCCGGTGCTGAACTGCCTAAGTTCGCTCAGACAAGGCACAGTGGTTCCACTCTGGAAGGTTCCAGATGCTCCTGCACAAATTAAGATTTTTAGAAGAATATTTCAGCTCTGCAGGTCCATACAATACAAGTGAATGGATGCCAAAATGTTGATGCTCAAAAAAGCACATAAAGTCAGAACAAAAATAATCCATATGATTCCAGTGGTTAAATCCATGTGTTCAGAAGAGATATGATAGATTGGGTGAGAAACAGATCAATAAACAAGTAAATTTTTTATAAATATATTTTATAAATTCTCCTCCTTGCTCAGTGAATCTCCACTTTAACTTTGTTTTTAGTGATTCACATACTTCATACATATTGCCATCAACTGGGCAGGCAGTATAATTTTTCTCGCCCATACCTATCATAGGACTTAACCACTGGAGTCACATGGATTATGCTACTTTTATGCTGATTTGCATTGTATGGACCAAAAGAGCTGAGATATTCTTCTAAAAATCTTAATTTGTATTCTGCTGAAGAAAGTAAGTCATACACATCCAAGATGGCATAAGTGTGACAAAATGATGAGAGAATTTTCATTTTTGTGTGAATTATTCATTTAAAAACAGTACAGTACCCACTCTATTGTGCAGTGCATGATGTTCCAAGTGACTCTGCTTTTTTAGTGGGATTCATTATTTTTTGTTTGTTTGTTTTTTTGCATTCCTTGCATTGTTTTATGCACAACAGTAACTCTCTCGATTGGCATTAAGAGACATTTATATATTACACATGAACTGATTTTAATGTAATTGTTTCATACATTATGATATAAAATGTGGATCTTTGTATTGAAAATAACTTTTTCATCTTTTTCATTTCTGTAATCATGTCACACTTTTATTTAAAATTTTTCCATCAGATTCATGTAGTGTTTACAGTATTATAGATAAGTGATGTATTTTAAAAGTTGTCAGTCACAAACACCTATAAAATACCTATATTTTTTATTCTTTCTGGCACTTACTTGAAATCTACTCTCACTTGAGTATTTTTTAGGACAGGTACTTTTACTCTATTCAAACTAAATTTTTTAAGAAGTAATAGTACTTTAGTACTTTATACTTTTCAATACTTTTATAAATAAGTTGATAAATAAACATTATTATCTTTTAAAAAGTGCTTCCTGACAGCAGCTTATGCAGCTTATGGTGACGTAAGCACGTTTGCGAATTCACGCAAGAATGTATCAAAGACCTGGATGGAAGTGCAGATTTAAAGTTACAAACTTTTTAATTATCAACTTGTTTCTTACACAAACCTATCGATTCGCTTTAGAAGACATTCAGTGATCGACTGAAGTCATGTGGATTACTTTTTTCTGCCTAAATATGACTTTTTGAGAGTGCTGACACCCATGTACATCCATAATAAGGACCTGAAAGAGCTCTTTCTCCTCCTGAAAATCTTAATTTGTGTTCTGCTGAATTATTATTTTTTTTTTTCAAAAGACAGTCATACACACCTGGGATGGCATCAGGATAAGTGAATATTGAGATAATTTTCATTATTGGGTGAACTATTCCTTTAAGACCCAATACACTTCTGGAGAAGTTATCCTAAATTCTTCACTGAGGGATAAAAAGAAGTTCTAAACAGCCAAGCAACAGTATAATGTTTGTGAACATTCAGACATCTGACTTTTGGTTAGAAGTTAAATATGAGGATGTTACATGTAAAACATTAAATAATGTGTTATAACTGACTGTATGCCTCATTCAATGAGTATAACTCACATGGGGTCAGTAAAATAAGTTGTTTTAATCACTCAATCATGATTCAAAGAAATATAAATGCAGTAGAAAATGTTTAATTTGTCTTGTTTACATTGTGAATTAATGACACTAATGCGCTAACATGCTATACACAGCCATATGCGCTGGTTACAGTCTGTTATTGTAATTTATGATGACACTGATACTATAAAAAAGATGAGTGTATAAAAATGTTAATGTGCAGAATAAAGACAAAAGAACGGTGATAGGTTTAATTTACAAACAGATTTCTGCCACAAACTTGCAGCAAATTTGCCACTCATTATTTACACATGCAAAATAGCTTGTGATTCACTGCAAAAAAAGTGCAGCATCACTTACTTTAAAAAAAATCTAGTGTTTAGCCACAAACTTGCAGCAAATTTGCCACTCATTATTTTCACATGCAAAATAGCTTGTGATTCACTGCAAAAATGTGCAGCTTCACTGGTAGTGGTGATCCTACATCAAACCTTTGGAAACAATGTACAGCTTGCTGCATGTTTACAGCAAAGCTAATTTGCATGTGAAAATAATCAGTGATGAATTTCCGGCAAGTGTGCGATATATGTAAGGTTAACTTTTGGCCAGATGTGTGAATGGCTTCCGCTGCAGATGGCACATGAGTGAATGACACTTGAGAAAATTTGATTAGATTTGATTTCTTTTGTAGACTAATTCAACGAGAAAAAACAATTGCATAGAATGGTCTTGGAAAATTTCTCTACAGGAATGATTGTACAGATCTAGGTAAATTTGCACCAGCTTGCTTATAACTCTATATGCTGGTGTGTTCTTGTTGACCGTTTTTGACTGACTGAACAAGATAAACAAAACTAACTGTCTGCCTCAAGGTAGATGGGGCTTCAGGCCACACCTACTGATGACGTGGACCAATGGCAGTATGAACGTGTTTAGCAGCTGGTAAGAATTTTTCCTAAGAGTTCGCCCAGTTGAGCTGTTACAAACCACCGAAACAAAAGCAAAAACTGATTTTTGTTCAGATTTTGTTCTAAATTAGGTCACACCCATTCGTACTTCGATTTCGTAGGAATTTTGTCAGGGCCTTTAGTGTCCTTGGACCACCAAGCTTTCCTATATATACCATCTATTTTTAATGTCCCCCCTATATGGGGAATTCCTCACCCACATCACGCTTAGCATGACACAAACATTGAGGGAATTTCTGAAACAAGGTATATATAGCCACTAGTTCCTATAGCAGAATACATTACTTATACTAATCAATAGCATAATAAATGAATCATCCATGGGCAACATACAAATACTCTATGTTATAGAGTATTATTACAATGCCATTGGCAATGGGAAACTTTTGCTTTTGTGTCATGCTGCTTTAACATAAATCTGAAAATCAGTTTGCTAATCTGAATTTACATCCCAAACAAAATATTTTAAGTTTAAAGATTTAAATGTTTGCCATGGAGCATTTAGCTAATTGTTTATTCATTTATTTTATTAGAACATTCTAAATGGAAATACAAAGTATAGCCTACCGAAGTCACTTGGAAACCATTTATTCCTACTGACATTTTTCAAAGTGTGATTGCAGCTGGCACAACATATCTCCTCATGCATAACTTGTGTGACAACATCAGAGAACAGTCGGAGGTTGGTTCACATGCAGAGGACAAAAGAATGCCCCTTTTCTGTATCTGTACAAGACTCGACACATCTCCATAGTGACAGTGCTGGGCCATGATGACAGAAAGCCATTTTAAAAGCTCCCCACGGTTCACTTGAGATGTATCACAGTACAGTAAAGGACGAAATATGATGGGGGACAAACTTAAAACAAGCTTGACTTCCCCCATGTTGAGGGCTGCAGTATTAGCAAAGGACAAATTCAGATGATGAAAAGTCAGATGCACTTCAGGTTCAAAGTCCTCTATGAAAACTTGTCAGTCGTTTGAGGTGCTAACTAAAACCTTACTCTGCAGTTTTTTTTTTTTTACATTTTTAAACTTGATGTCACAGTATGACATTCAGCAAAGACATACAGTAACTTCTCGCCTTTCCCTCATCCTTAACTTCTGTTCAATCATGATTTTTTTTCATTTTATCTGGAGATCCCACTTCATCATACCTTTGTTCGCTCCTGAAAAGATTGTTTATCTTAGTTAGTTTGGCTGCAGTCTCTCTCTCTCCATCTTTTTCTCCTCATTCAATCTCCCACCATTTCATGCATCATTTCCCTGTCTAATTGTAGCTGGCTGAAATGCTTCCACACACTCCATGAGTGTTTTTCTTTCTTTCTTTTTAATCTTCATCCCTTTAGCCAGCACTATTCAATTAACTGTGTCTACCAAAGCACTGTGGTTCAGGACAGAAAAAGCATATATCTCTGTTACCTGCACAATCCACTACATTACATTAGATGTCATTGCTGACTATAACAATGCACTCTCAGAAAAAAAAGCTGTCTCTGGGGTGGTACCCCTGTTTTGGGTTAATATTTGTACCCTTAAAGAGACAACCTTTATTTTTTTTTAAAATGTTTTAAAGGTACTCAATAATATGAACCCAAAACAAAAAATACCAATTTGATTTAGAGGTTAAAAATTTTTGCTATTTGTTTTCTCCATAAGCATTTAAAAACAAAATCCAAAATACAGAGTTCCAAGCCATGAACTTAACCAACCAGCTCCAGGAGTAATCACAACATTATAAACTTTGATTTGAAGCAAAATAAATAAATAAATAAAAAAAAAAAAAAAAAAAAAAATATATATATATATATATATATATATAGTAGACTATACAGTAAAACAATTAGGTTATTGTAATTGATTAGGTTTTACATTTTGTCCAAAATGAAGGCAAGACCCTCAAGTGTGGCCCAACCCAGCCCACCTCCTGGCCATAAGGCGAAACACATCAGGGAGCCACCCAAGCCATATTGAAGAGCTAAAATTGCTCAAGCGTCCCATATCCCGAAAAGATGGCAACCCCTGGCTTGGCTTCTACAGAAGCATATATGGTACCATTCCTTGAAAATCTTGGCACTCATGGTATAGTCTTAAAGAGCTATACATTATCTAAAAATGAATTTATCTTTGTAGAAAATTAGTTTGATTTTTTACTTCTGCAACCCCGCTGTTGCCCTCAGCCCAATGTTTGCATTCTGGTAACAAATATAAATCCTGGTTTCAGGTTCAGTATTCTTGTACCAAACTTTAACATTCAATCGGCAAAACAGAGACAGCACTAAACACTGATGTGGATTATCAGATATCTTAAGTATTGAATAGTTTTGCAAACCAAGACCTACAATATATAGGCATAAAGTTTGGTCCAATTTGCTGCTGATTTTGACTCCTACAAGTTACATATTAATTCAGACAATCTCATTGAAGTTTGCGATTTGGCCAGGGGCTTGCCAGTTGAGTGCAATATCCATCAGATGATCAGTAAAGTTACTCTGGGAAGTCCTGTCTAAGGTTCAGACTGAGGCCATTCATTTATTTACACCTCTCATCCACCCTAGACTACTATTTTACACCACTGAAAAAGAAAAAAATATTTTGGAAAATGCTCCCTTCTACGGTATACTTTGGAAAACGGTTATGTTAGGAAACAGAGATAATTAGGATATAATGGGGTTTTCATACAAAAATGGATCAGTGTATATGCATTCTTAGTAGGGTCAGTGGTGTAAAGTTACGAACCACAAATACTTTGTAACTATCCTTAAGTAGCTTTTTTCTAAATGTTCTCTTTCTTGAGTATTTAAATATGTTGCAACTTTTACTTTGCTACTTTCTCATTTCTCGTTACCTGGATTAAAAAAGTTTGTTTTATTATTTGCGATAAGAGAGCATCTTATAAAAAGAAAGCAGTGTGTTTGAATGACAGTAGCCAGCAAGAAAACAGACACTCAGCGCATGAGCTCTTCACAAATTTTTTATTAGACTAGCGAGGCTCGCTAAACTAACACAATTCCAAGCGCACAGATAAGATACAATTGACCCTAGTTGTGTAAAGACCTGATGGTCAAAATGTATTCATCACTATATATTAGCCATAGTATACGAAAAAAAGAAACAATGGAGGACTCTGTGGAATGGATGCTGTGGAATAATTACAGTAGGCGTTTTTGACCACATGATTTTGCTTTAGAATGATGATGAATGGAAAACAGGGTGCTGCATGCTTTTTGTTCTTTAGGACTGGCAGCACTGACTATTGACTCAATTTCATACCCCCGTGCTGTTTTTCAGTTGCTTTCAAGCCTTCACATGTGTGTGTATGTCTGCGTGTGCTGTAAAGAGTGCACATGTTGAGTTGCCACCCATCCATGTTTTCCTGGGATCATCCCGGTTCTTGGCCATCTGTCCTGGAAAAACTAAATTCCAATTGCAAAATATCCTGGAATTTGAAAATGTTCCTGACGCTTTCACTAACTTGATTATGTGCAAACTATTCAAGAAGACTGATCAAACGTGGTCTCCTAAACCGCTCATTCATACGAATCTTGAAAAAGTCTGATTCATTTCAGTGAATTGGTTTGTTTGGATGATTCATGTACTGTATATGAAGCTCTCCTAAACTGTCCTCTCCCTCTCATATGAAGCATTAGGAAGTTTGAATTTTATTCAATCAGTTTGTTCAGACAGTTTTTTTTTTTTTTTTAAATCAGGTACTTTTTACTTTTACTTAATTAGTATTTAAAAAACATACTTTTACTTAATACATTTGTGTGGTATCTGTACTTTTACTTAAGTATGGAAATTTAGTACTTTTTCTTCCACTGAGTAGGAGTAGGTCTCCAAGTGGATTAAAACAACTCTTTTAAGGGCAGGTTTGGTTAGATTAAAAAGATCTCTGGTGTGATTGCTCTGTTAGTGTGGTTCATTTGAACAAGTGTGAACGCTGCCATCTGAACCTTGGTGCAAACCAAACAAGTGGACCAAGACCACCTGAATAGTGGGTCTCGGTCTGCTTCCAAACTAACTCTGGTGTGGTTTGACTGATATGTGAACGCAGCATGGACCAAAGACGTCTAAACGGACCAATAACAACAGGATGTGATGTCACAAGATGCAACCCTAAGAATCACATGATTTGTGATAACATAGAATGAGCTGTAAGAGCGGTGTACACAAAACAAAATGAGCAGAGGTCTAACATGGAGCAATGAGCAAGTAAAATTCCTTATTAACATTTGGTCCGACAAGCATATTTCCAGTATACTGGAAAAAAATGCACAAAAATGCTTGTGTTTAAATTGTCCAGTGATAGATAAGGGAAAGTAGGTCCAACAAGCACAATTAGCCCAGTAGCCAGCATTGTTTTGGATGTTTGGCAAGTTCTGTCGCAAAATATACATTGCAAAAGTGGTCCAATCAGGTTATGACCTTATCCTTATGCCTTTAGTTATGGATCTTTAGGTTTGGTGTGAAAAATTCCAGTGTGAACGCTAAGCGAACCAGGATTAATGTATGATTTTCTTTTTTGGTCTGAACCAAGAAAACCAAACTACAAGTGTGAACACACCCTAAAAGGTAAACAAGTCAAGTGTTCATTAGAGCTGTTGAAATTAACACATTAACGCATGCACTTAATTTAAAATGACTAACAAGTTTTTTTTTTAAATGCGATTAACACATTTACCAATTTGACATTAGATTCTGACAATATTAACAACTAGATAATTTAGACAGGGTAGCTTGTGTATTATCTTTGCTTGACAAAGCTGTTTAACTGCTATAATGCTTGGAATTGGATACAGTATGTTGTCTGGTAGGGGTAATGCTTTTATGAATCGAGCATTACTCGTGTGTTTACAATCACGATCCGTTGTCAGGATAAGTTACTGTGCATGTTTACTAATACGTATGACTTCTGAAATTGACTTATTGTAAGCTACATATTATTAACATGTTTAATAAAGTATATTTTATCCCCATTACTGCTCATTTTATGTTTTTAGTTTATAGTGTTATTAGGCCTACAGTTTCACTTGCTTTATCAACTGCTGTGTGCATTTTTTCATTTTAGTCACAGTTTTAGTCTTTTGATGAAAATGTCCTTTAAAAATACTCAATATTTTGTCATGTCATATTCATTCATTTCTGTCAGTTTTACTCTGACAAACATAACATAAAAAAATTTAGTCAACGAAAGTAATGTCTTTTACTTGATGATGATGTGCTTAATGGATAAAATGTGTCAAACTGTAACAGACCAACCATTTTAGAAGTTAGCTGTACTCTGAATTCTTCATGCTTTTCATTTTCTGTGAAAGGACACATTGTAAAAACAAAAAAGTGAATAATGTGTTTATTTACATGAAGATTTTATTTAATTACGATAATATATATATATATATATATATATATATATATATATATATATATATATATATATACAATAAACCAATTAAATACATTTAAAATTAAAATTTAAAAAGGTCTGGCTGAAATTTCCTTAAGATCTGGCTGAAGAACAAATATGACCTTGCATCCTCAACTAGCAAATAGGTTTTGATTAGCTTTACTTTGAATATAAAAACAAACAAAGTAGGGTTATTGTTCCCGATCTGTCACTCACTCGAAGTTGTGTCAATGTAGTGACACTAGGGGTCGCCCTTGGGAGCCCCACACACCACTTATCTTTGAGAAATGTTGAGTGGAATTTGCATGCCACGCCCCCGGACATACGGGTCTAAAAGGTACCTGCATGCACATTTTGTGATACTTCTGCGAAAGGATGCGATAGAGCCTGTCCCTCCAGCCGAGATGACCCGCTCAACAGCCCCTAATTCATTGTACCCAAGAAAGGTATTGGGCTGCGGCCAATCTTGGACCTGCGAGTACTGAACCGGGCCTTTCACAGACTCCTGTTCAAGATGCTGATGCAGAAAAGCATTTTAGCTAGCATCCGGCATCAAGATTGGTTTGCGGCGATAGACCTGAAGGACGCGTACTTCTACATCTTGATTTTACCTCGGCACAGGCCCCCTACTGCAGTTCGCCTTCGAGGGCCGGGCATACCAGTACGAGGTCCTCCTCTTCAGTCTGTCCCTGTCACCTCGCATCTTCACGGAAGTCACACAGGCAGCCCTTGCCCCGCTAAGGGAAGTGGGCATCTGCTTCCTCAACTATCTTGATGGCTGGCTGACTCTAGCTCACTCTCGAGACTTGTTGTTTGTGCACAGGGACCTGGTGCTCAGGCACATCAGCCGGCTGGGGCTTCGGATCAACTGGGAAAAGAGAAAGCTCTCCCTGGTTCAGAGTATCTCTTTTCTCAGAATGGAATTAGACTCAGTCTCTATGATGGCGCACCTCACTAGCGAGCACGTGCAGCCAGTACTCAACTGCCTGAAGTCGTTCGATGTAGTGACACTAGATGTCGCCCTTGGGAGCCCCAAACACCACTTATCTTTGAGAAAGGGCCAATGGGAATTGGAGAGTGGAATTTGCATGCCACTAACCCGGACATATAGATATAAATGGAGATGGATCGTAACCACTCATTCAGATTTTTTTGCTGAGGAGCAGAGACAAGGTCCTGGCCATGTCAGTGGGTAGTTCAGTGTTGTGGCAGGAGGGACACAACGTCTCCCCCGTAACCAAGATATTCCCTGTCTGGCACTCACTTGACGTTGTGTCTATGTAGTGGCACTAGGGGTCCCTATATGAAATGCCATGACTAGCTGAACTGTGTTACGCGAACTGGCGGTGCGAGGCGGGCAAGCTGTTGCGTGCCTTGTAGTCAGCAAACCCGGCAATCAAGTAACTTCCCCAACGCACCTACGAGTGGCGTACTGTCCCCCACACCTCTGGGACAAGTCGACTGCCCAAAAAATGGGGACAGGCTGCCCCAGCTGTGGCCTCTTCACTTTTTCTCCCCAAAAAGAATGGAAATAATTCAGCTGGGGGCCACAAGTGTCCACGTCGTGGAGGTGTCCCTACCCAAGGGGAAGGCAACGCAGAAACCACAACCTACCAGAAGGGGAGGTAATTGTGTGGAAATCCGTCACATGTGACAATAAAGTGATTTGATTTGATTTGATTTTGATTTGATTTGATGTTCTTACCCTGTTTTGTCGGCAGTGCTGCACATGGAGAAGTCCCAGTGGTAGGTCCTACCCAGAGGGAACTCTGTCCAAGGAAGACGCGTGTTTACCAAAGGGGAAAATGTCTTGCGGAAGATACATCACACAGGGTTACATACAGGCAACCAGCGCATGTGGAGCACCTACCCCAGTACAGGGCATATCAGCACACGTACTGGGCCAGCATCGAGTTTCTCCACAAACGCTGCCTGCCACAGGGCTAAGGAGGAAGGACAACCAGGGTCCATGACTTCGTTAACACGGCTGGGGGGTAAAAAGCACACGTCTCCTCCTCCAGGAGGAGAAAGGCGCTATACGCAAGTGGTATACCCAGCCAGTTGTCCCACAAACTTACCTGCTCGTACCTGACAATACACAGGACTAAGCTGGCTTAACCCGGAGATAGTAGAACCACGCAAAGGTGTTGGGTGTTGCCCAGCCCGCTGCTCTACAGATGTCTGCTAAAGAGGCACCGTTGGTCAGAGCCCAGGAGGCCGCCACATTCCTAGTAGAGTGTGCTCGGGGATGGGCATGATATGCCAAAGCGATGGTGTCAATGAACACTCTCCACTAAAGCAGACAAAGTGCTGGTCAGAGCATCTAATGCTCAGCGTGTGATCCACATAGGTGTGCAAAGCATGCACCGGACACAGCAACGACATGGCTGGGTCTGCCACCTCCTGGGGCAACATCGCTTGCAGGTTCACCACCTGATCCCAAAACGGGGTCATGGGAACCTTGGGCATATAGCTTGGTCTAGGTCTCTGGACCACGTGAGAGTATTCCGGACCAAAATCCAGGCACTTGTCGCTGACAGAGAACGTCCGCAGGTCCTCTAACCTCTTGATGGATGTTAGCGCAGTCAGGAGAGAAGTCTTTAAAGAGACCGCCTTCAGGTCAGCTGACTATAGGAGCTAATACAGGACTCCCCGCTGGTCCCGCAGGACCATGGAGAGATCCTATGAGTGAATAAGGTGCAGTCTGGGAGGATTCAACCCTCCCGCGGTTCTTGACAGAATCAACTCCAAATCAACTGGACCACTTGGAGGTGGAGTCTCCACTCTCCCCTGAGCATGACCTGCTGTTATAGCGTGACCGCCAAGCTGTTGAGGTCGCCAGGGATGTGAGTGGCCCGCAACAACTTGAGTCACTGCTGACTCCAGAGGAGGAGACAGCGGACGAGTTGCGACGTGAGCGCACGCTGCCTTTGTGGTTGGTGTATGCTACTGTCGCTATGTTGTCCATCCAGACCAACATGTGCTTGTCGTGGATCAATGGCCAAAGCCTCCGCAGGGCAAGAAATACTGCCAGCAACTCAAGGCAGTTGATATGCCAACACAGTCGTGGCCGGCGACTGCGCGCCTGTTGCAAACAGCACCCCAGCCACGCTTGAAGGCATATGTAGTGATCACGATTTTCCTGGACACCTGAACTAAGGGGACCCCTGCCCGCAGAAATGCAAGGTGTGTCCAAGGGCTGAACAAGCGGCGGCAGATCGGCGTGATGGCCACGCAATGTTTCCTTGGGACTCGAGTCTGAAGCCAGTGCTGAAGCGGTCTCACATACATCAACCCAAGCACTGTGACCGCCTCCGAGGAAGCCAAATGCCCCAGGAGCCTATAAAATAGTATCAGAGCATAAATCATAGAATATTTCTATCTATTAAGATATTATGCAATAAGGATTTAATTAAAGATGCTAGAAAGAGTTGAACATGATAACAATAATTTGTCAGGGTTTTTTTGATTAAAGTAATCTAGTCACTGAACATTATAAACTAGGCCTTTTATCAACAAGGCACACAGGACACTCACACAGTTATCTCAGGACACTTAAATGTCTCACATTACTTGTATGAATGTATTACAGTATAAAAAGTCATATAGTATATGCAAAATTATTAAAAGGATCTAAACTCAAACCCTTCATAACTATAACCTAAAAGCCAAACACACAATGCATGACAATGATGAGGAAAAGCTGTGACACGCTAGCTTGTTGGAGTTCACAATTGCTATAGCAAAGTGGATAGCCACAGCCTGCTGGCGGATTAATATTGTGGATGATATGAGTTTAAGAGATTTAATGCGGATATAAATAATAGTTCTAATATTTTAGTGAATTTCTATCTTTGGAATGTATTTTTCTTTTCTAAGAAGGAACTAAATGTAAAGTATATATACTAGTACTGTATATATAGAGTAAAATCTCCGCACTTTTAAAATCTGCGATTAATCATGATTAACGATAAAAGAAAATCATATGATTAATTGCAATTATAGATTTTAATCAACTGACTGCAATTCTATTTATCTAAGAAATGCATTCGCTAAGGAGAAGGGAGGCTGGGCATGCTCAGAAATTAATGTACAGAGTTTGAATAAATATCAGGGGGATGTAGAAACTCATATTACTTCCCTCCCAAAACTCATCAGTGTACCACTGCCTCACACAGCAGCTTGAACACACAAACACACACACAGCACTGAGATACCCAATGTAATTATCAGCTACTTAATGATCGCTGCACATCAACAGAGGCTCCATCCATTCATTACAAGTGGTGCTTTAGCCCCCACCCCTACCAGGCTCTGGAGACATCTTATCTCAGCACAGACCACTCTATGGGCCTAATTGAACCCTATTAACAAAACAAAAGTGTACTGGCTGCTGCGATTAGTCCATGTAATGCAAAGATGGAGGTTGTTTTCTTTCTTTCTTTCTTTTTTTTATGCGTATATGAACTTTCAATGCTTCAAAGGCTTTTGACATTAAAGGTTCTGATTTGAACATTAGAAAGATAGGGAACTTGACTTGAGGGAAAGTGAAGTGAGATATTTGTTATATGTTGAAAGGTGAATGTATAAATTAATGTATGAATGAATGTTAATGTGAATGTATGAATGTGTGCTTGTTTCTGAAGACGTATAGGCTACATTAAAGAGACGCTGACCCAAAAATTATATTCTTCATAATATACTCACCCTCATGTTTTTCCAAACCTGCATGACTTTCTTCTGTGAGATGTGGCAAAATGTTACTGTCTGTGTGAACACCCTTTTTCGGAATGATTCGTGATGCCTTTCAGTATGACATCAGAGAGAAAAAAGGAGAGAATGAAGACAAAATGAGATAACTTCTCTCCACATGATGCACTCCCCTTTTTGACAAGCACCATCATGACTGTTAGATGGTCGCCAAAGTGATGCCATTTCTTATTTGTTCCTTTAATCCTTTTCTCTCTCTATCTGTCCCCCACCTCTCCTCTCTGCTGTCTATCTTTCCCTCTAATACATTCAGCCCAGCATTCCACTCTGCTCTTTGACCTGACAATGAGTAGATCTCTCTTACCTCACGCTGAGGGAATCAGCAGTACTCTTAAGAGGCACAGCAGGCACCTGAAAATGTGCCCTTATGGCAGGCACACAGTGTCTCCTCTTGCCTGGAACCAGTAGGCACAGAAGATTGTAAAGAAGACTTAACTCCCTCTTTAGAGTGAGATGAAAGTATTTTCTGGCATTGTAAATCCATTGTTGCATAAAGTATCCATGTGTCATACATAAGTAAAAATAAACATACCTTCATGGAAATTAACTCGAGTAAAAGTTAAAATAGCTCATGAGAAAATGACTTTAAGTATTAAAGTATTATTAATACTAAAAGTATTAAAGTAACTGATTTTAAATTTACATTAGTATCAAAAGTACAAGTAAATTGCATAAATTACAGAACAGTTCATTAAA
Organism: Moxostoma hubbsi; assembly: GCA_032164185.1. Taxonomy (NCBI): domain Eukaryota; kingdom Metazoa; phylum Chordata; class Actinopteri; order Cypriniformes; family Catostomidae; genus Moxostoma; species Moxostoma hubbsi. The sequence goes on along the minus strand of JAVLUX010000003.1, from coordinate 14,452,934 downwards.
CCCATGGCAACTTATTTGATTTGTGGTGCTCATCATTTACTCCCAAATTTGTATGACTTTCTTTCATCTGCAGAACACAATCAAAGATTTTAGAAGAACATTTTAGCTATATAGGTCAATTCAATGTAAGTGAATGGTGGCCAGACATTTCAAGCTACAAAAACACATTAAGGGAGCATAAAGTTATCCATAATACTACAGTGGTTAAATTCATATCCTCTGAAGCGATTCAGTTGGTTTTGGTAAACCAAACTGAAACTCATTACTGTATATCTTGCCATTGCAATCTCTAGGCACAATCATGATTTCAAGCTCGATTTCACATTCTAATGCTTGACGCATGCGCAAAGCCCTAGATGGCACTCTAGGACGTGTAGTTGAAAAAGGAGCTATACTTTGGTTTATTCTCACCCAAAACCATTTGGATTGGTTCAGAAGACATTGATGAAACCACAGAAGTCTTATGGATTTCTCTTATGTTGCATTTATGTTCTTTTTGGAGCTTCAAATGTATGGCCACCATTCACTGACATTGAATTAACCTACATAGCAGCGATATTCTTCGGAAAATCTTTTTTTGTTTGTGTTCTGCAGACCTTGGATCGAAAGAGGGTGAGACAGTTATGAGAGAATTTTCATTTTTAAATGAATAAATATCCCTTTTATGCGTCATCGCATCAGCATGATCATATTCATGGGATGAGTGTAAATGAGCATCACAGTCCAATAAAATTGGAACATAGAAGGAGGGAGTTGAGTCATATTAGTGACCAGAACAGAGACTTGTGGGGGTGGGCTCTTTTCATTTGGGCCAATACGCAACCACCCAGAACACACTGGCACCTGCAAAGCAATGTGCTATAAACAGAGTTAAAAAAAACTTAACAACAGCATAGCAACAGCCTGACAATCACCTAGAACACCCTGTCAACTGTAAAGCAATGTGCAAAAAATACAGTTAAAACAACTTAGCAACAGCATAGTAACAACCTGGCAACTACATACTGTAGCAATGCGCTAAAACACACAGCAGATCACCTTGACAACAGCATAGCATGCCCTAGCAACTATCCAGGAAACCCTAGTAAGCACATACTGTGCCATAAATGTGCTATAAAGCAAATATAATACTTTATCAACCACCAGACAACTAGTTTTGCTTAGGCAAAGACCATTCATCCATATTCATAAAATATAAAAATAAATATTGTTGGACATTTTGATGAGTACTGGTAATTATTCATTCACTTCATACCTTGTTTAAATTTAAAGTGTATATGCATGTGATTGACTTTTATATGAACAGGTCTACTGGAAATGCAGGAGATAGATCACACTTCATTATTTCACATCTTTCATAATATTTAAGCCAATTAATCAAATTAATTAGTCAAAAAAACAACTTTAAACTTACATGAGCAGTTTCTTGTCTTCCCCATAGAAGGCAGACGACGGAACACGTAATCTGGTGTGTGCTTTGCTTGTGATTTTGATTCAGATTCATAAAATTAAACACCACTTGTTGTTCACTTCAAATTAAAAAGATTCAAAGACTCAAATGATTCTTTCAATGAATCACTATTGCCGATCAGCATGCATTTTTGCACTAACAGCTGTTATTTTTTTGGTGTTATCATGTCAAAAAGTAACAAAAGGGACTGGAGAAATTTATCAGAGTTTTCTCTTCAAAATGTAGTGAAGTGAAAGTAAAAGTCCAAAGAAATATTTATACTCAAGTGAAATACAAATATGAAAAAACTGTACTTAAGTACAGTAACAAAGTATTTGCACTTCGTTACTATACACCTCTGTGTAAATCCCTGTAATGCTTAACACAATCCAAAATATTTCAATGTTTATAACACTGTCGATCAGTAACGGATCAGTAATCAACCCCCCCCCCCCCCCAAAGTTGTTGACCAGATTGGGGGGGGGGGATTGATATGTGATTCTAATAGAGAATGCCCCCCCGCAAGATGTCACCCTGGGCCACTGCTGTCGATTATGTTTAGAGGTTTAGGGTAGGGAGGTAGGTTTTGTTTATTTTATACTCATTAATGCATTAATCTTAAAAAAACCTCATCTGTTTGGAAGAAAATTTACCTCAGCGGACATTTCACTTTGGAACCGCTGTGATACGTGTGGGGAACCGACTAATAACTTGCAAAATGAAATTACTTAATTCATTACACATTTTACTTAATTCATTTACATGTTTAATCAGACAATATTTTTACAGTGAATTTTAGATGGCGGTTTTAGAGTAAAACGTTCCTCCCTAACCTAAAACTTTAACCTAAACCTACCCAATAGTGTCGTAAAAGCAAACTAGAGTTAAACAAAACAGATATTCTTAGCCTTAACCAAAACATAAACATAACCAATAGAGTTCTAAAAGCAAATAAGTGTTATGAAAAGCACATTTTCGGAAACAACCAAAATTTTTCATGTAATTTCTATGACGCTGTCAGCTCATGTGACAACTTACATTCTTGGCTGGGCTCGAGCCTCGGGACACTCTGTCAGCTAATCACATTGTAATAAGTGTGTAAATTGGGTTGGTAATACAAGTGTTAAAATTTCTTGATTTTCAAATGATCCGTTAGAAAAGTCCTGAATGAATTTGACATATTTCCCCGCTTTTATACCCATATGTCTTGGGGCAGGGGAATGCAAATTCTGTCTGCCAACTTCTCATTGGCCTTTTTTCATAGATCAGAGGCATATTCGTCGCTCAAGAGAGACCCCTAGTGTCGCTTCTTCGACACAACGTCTCATTCCCTCCATCAGGGAAAGGAGGTTACATACGTAACCTAGACGTTATGTGTGAAAGTAAATAAAATTCACAGTTGTTGTAACACCTCAAGTTTTACCAGGAAACTGTAGTGATACATAGAACATGGCACAAAAACTAGTAAAGTTCATTCTATGACACTAGGTTGCATAGAATCACTAAACATTTTCCAATCAAGCTGTTCACACCAAACCTCTTTAGTAATAAAAATTTTTAAGCTAAACTTTACCATGCCCTTCCACCAACCTCTCTCTGCCGAATCTTGCCAAATCCCAGAGGACCTAATGGCTCCCATCTGCCCCACTTCCAAGTTTAACAATCCCTTCATCCTCTCTCAGCTCCCACCTTCCCATCAAATACCTCTTCATCAGGCGGCCCTTTTCCTCCACCAGCTCTCCTCCTCTCTCCATTGCAGCTGAGATGAGGTAGAGCAGCCCAGCTGACAGGTGTGAGCGATTGATGTTTGAACAATAGCCGACCCTCCTTGAGCAAGAAGGCTGGAGTGAGAGAGATCCGAGTACATTTTTAAAGGGTCGAAGACGGCTTGATTGATGTGCTCCCCATCCATTGCTCCTGCCTGGGAGCAAGTAATAGAGATGTGTTTAACCCTGGTCTCCTGGGGAGGCTTTGGGGAGATGTGGGGAGATGGCATTTGTCAAGAGTAGAGCAAGACTGGTGTAATCCATGGCTGCTGGGCTTTCTCCAAGAGAGCTTCATAACTTTTTATATAAAACACTTTAGACCTTTATGTCTTGGATGATTTTTCCAAAAATGTTGGCCATAAGGCATACTAAACATGAATACCAAAATCGTTGCTGCCTCCTTTATTTGAAATTGATAGATTGTCTCACTGTTTTTACCTATTGTTAATTAGGAGTTCTGGCTGAAAAACAAGGGTGCTTGGTGATCAATTTCATTGTAAAATATTGCACACAGCCTAGTCTGAGCTTTGAATAACAATGAAAGCAACACTGCACACAATGAAAAAGCACTTAGGATGATTTTTTTTCTTACAAAACCTGGAATTACAACCTCTCATCAATTTCACAATTCAGAACAACAACAACACAAGGGTTTTCTGTTTGCTTCTCTAACACAATGTGCTGTTCTTCTTGTTGAAAAGGTTGGCAAATCATATTTAAACAACACCTATCCATTGGTTCGCAACAAGCTGTTGCTAGCCTAATCTCATGAAATATCATTTTGCAAAAATGTTATTACATGGTACCTTATACGTATTCTGGCAGTTCTAAAGTAAAATGTCCACTGTGTGGTGCTAAAAGCGAGTAACATTTTCTCCCAAACAGATGATTTTTAAGGTTATTGCTCTAAATTTAAATCAACAAAACCTACCTCGCTAGTGTCATAAAAAGCAAATGAAACACGAAGAACAGATCAGGTTTTTGAAGTTAGCGCTCTATCGAGTTTTAAATCAACAAAACCTTCCTCTCTACCCTAAAACGTATAATTAAACCTAACAGATAGTGTCATAAAAAGCAAATGTGACTTAAAAAAATTTAATTGCTGAATAAATACATAGTAAGTGTTTCGATGTCATGAAATAGCATTGTTTGAGGAACAGGGTGAAAAGTATGTGTTTATGCACTGATAATCTGCCCTTTCATTTGTGATTTGTGTATAAAACTCAAAAAATATATATTTTTTTAAGCGACTGTAGTGTTCATTTCACTAGGAGTCTGGTGCAATACGTACAATGAGCGACTTAAAATAACATTTTCAAGAATGTAGTGAAAAGTGTTTCTTTGAGACCAGGTAGGAGCCTATTGCACACATTCCTACTTTTTAAACTTCAAGTTATTGAGTAGCTGTGAAATACTCCACTACATTTGAAGAGTGAACAAAGGCCTATTTATCAACAGTGTGTGTTATCCACTAGTTTACTGTATCTGTTTCCCACCACAGTTAAAGGTAATAGATTTGTATTCCTTTTGTTAGTATGTTTAGGAGAATGTGTGTGTTTTGGAGGAACAAATTAATGCAACTAGTAGTTCTCTATCTCCTGCTGACTCTGTGCTGTTGAAATTGAATACCGTATAATGCTATTGATTTTGGCCCATGGTCCCAATCCAGAACTATATTTTTGTGGTTGATAGGTATTCAACATTACGGACGCCTTAGAGCTGGCTGCTATAGCATCTCTGTCCTCCTGAGTACACAGCGTGTTCAAAAAGATAAAAATATGAAATCTTGTAAAAACAAAGACATAAATATAATTAAATTATTTATTTAGTACGTAACCAAATTAACCTTGTAATCTTTGGACAGTAATTAGGATAATGAAGAGAATAAAAAGCTTTCTTTTTTTTTTTTATACTTAAAGGTTATTTCACCTCAAAATGAAAAATCTGTTATCATTTACTAACCCTCATTTCATTAACTTTTATTAATTTATTTCTTCAATGGAGCACAAAAGGAGAAGTTAGGCAAAATATTAAGGACTAAATTACTGAGGATAATCTGTGGCCCTCTGCTCGACAACTGGAAAGTGGCAGGTGGTTCACCTTTCAGCACACTGAAAAAAATAAAAATAATGCAGTGGCTTAAGGACAGAAAGGTAAAAGGCCTTGAGTGGCCAAGTTATGGGGCTTTTCCACTGCAAGGTACAACTCGAACTCAACACAAATCTGCTCACATCTTTTGGGTTTTGGCACGCAGACCCCAGGAACCTGTCATCCAACCGCGATGACTGTGGAGAGGACAGATGGTTCCAGTCCAGCCCCACACTGGCGGCGGCCCAGGAAAGCATGTCGTTCATCTGCGTGTCAGCCTTAGCCTGGGCGTGCTGGCCAGAAGGTGGCAGTCTAGGGGAGTCATCCGCGTCAGACGCCACACTCTCCGATGCAGAGGCGATAGGTAGAGGATAGGCAGGCTGTCTGTGAGGTGAGTTGCCTCGAGCACGGACGGGAGTCAACGAGTGTGCTGGGGGGCATGTGGTCCGAGGGGGTGTACCCGGTGGAGCTGCACCCGCTGCCATCCCCAGATTGCCTCCATCGTGAGAAGTACTGTCCTCAATCCCATGGGAAGAAGGAGCAATGCGGGGGGCGGCTGGAGTGGCGTGCTTCCTATTGAAAGCGAGCCACGACCGCAACGTTGCGATGGTCATGCTCTCGCAGTGAGCATGAACCATCCACAAACGCTGCCTTGGTGTGATTGCTGCCCAGACACATGAGACAATGCTTGTGGCCGTCAGAAGCGGAGAGCACTCTACCGCATCCAGGAACTACACAGGGGCGGAATGGCATCTTTATAAAGACACGTCCTGAAAAGGACGTTCAACGCCGCTGTGCAAATGCTCTTTAGAGATGCTCTTTTTTAAAATCTTTAGATTTTATAGAGAAAATCACTCTTTTAAATAAACTATTTTAAGCTTTCTGCGCTGTCGAAGTGCCCAGGGGCAAGCTGCACTGCCGTGCAGAGAAGGAGAAAAGCCACTGAAGTGCGCCGTAGATCCAACAGCAGGCAGAGCGTCAGAGGAACAGAAGCAGGAACAAGTGTGTGACTCGCAGCTGACTGCATGCACGACCATCGGCTCCGAAGAAAATTTCTGAATGAATTCGACGTATTTCCCCGTTTTATACCCGTATGTCCAGAGGCGGGGTATGCAAATACTGTCTGACAACTTCTCATTGGCCTTTTTTCATAGATCAGAGGCATATTCGGCGCTCAAGAGAGACCCCTAGTGTCGCTTCTTCGACACACCGTCGAAGTGAGCGACAGACAGGGAACCAAGGTTTTATTATTACTATAGGTAGAGTGCTTATTGTGATATTTTTAACTAATTAAGGGTAATATAATGATTATCTAAATCCCTATTTATCTTCAACAAACGGTGACAAACAGCTGTCTGCATATGTTTTTTTTAAAAGAGACTCTAATTAATGTAATTCAACTCACGTTTAATATCAGGTGTTTTTACAGAGCTTGTGTGCTCGGTAGCACTTCATTAGAGAGAATGAGCATTTGCGGTTGCCTTTGAAGTGACTTCACAAGAGTAGGTCAGATAGTGGTGTTTAATGAAGTATGCCAAATGATTTCAGAACACACATAAAATCAGCATTTCCTTTGACATTAAAACCTAACAAGGAGCTCACAATCCCTTTGATTCAACAAACCTTATTCTGGACAGATATTTGATAATTTGCTGAACAGGGCTCATACTAGGAAGAGACCTCAAAATGATGAGGAGATATTCTGTGCACAAAATCTATTTTGAGTATTTTGAATACATATCAAAGATTTGACCATAAGATTAAAGTTAATATATGGTTGCTCACTCAAGCTATGCTGACTAACCAGGTCTCCTTAAGGGGATAGTTTACCCCAAAAATAAAGATGCTTTATTGGTGGTCTTCAGGCACTACATGAAGCAACTCCTGAGGTAGTGCAATAACTAACAGACTTGGTCTTTATCTTATGACAACTTTCCATGTAATGCTGGCTGTGTTCTTTTACACATTGTTTAATGACATACAAATAAATTATATAAATATTAATAATTATATAAATTAAAATATTAAAAATAATATAAGTGAAAAACATTTCACTGAGGCTAACATTCTTCCTAATATCTTAATTTGTGTTTCACACAGGAACGAAAGTCATACAGGTTTGTAACAACATGAGGGTGAGTAAAGTACGAAAATATTGTAATTTTTGGGTGAACTTTAATGTTTTATCTCATAGATACGTTACATTTATCACTCAAATAAAGCTTCTGTGGAACACTTTCCTTATATCCAGGATCTTTGGATGCATTTTGGTTTGCAGTATCTAGAGATTGCAACCAAGTAGATGAGAAACAGTGCTAATTGATGGCTGCAAATAGCATCGTAATGTACTTCATTAACTAGCGCTGACTGAAATGTCCCAGGTACGTCTTGATGGCACATGCTAATAGGTTTCTCAAAGAGAGGAAGTTCTAAGAGAAAGAGAGGAGCCTTATTAATTTCCAGATTCTGCCTTTGATGTTTTTAATGACTCTGTGCCTCTAAACTTCATTAGATAAACAGGTTCCTCAGTGGAGAGTTAAGGAGAGTCCCTGGATGATGTATGGTTTGCTCCTGTGATGCTGGATTATTTTTAGGCATACATTTCTGTGAAGCAGCTGCAATAGCTTGAGTTTTCAAAGTGAACCTTAACTTGTGAAATTTGAAAAAAATAAATCTAAACCCTAATAAGCATTTTACATACGGACATGTCAACGGCCCCATTGAATATGTCTGTATGCTTCCTTTATTTTTGTTTTTATTTATTTATTTATTTTAGGCTGCAATGATATGATCTTATAACATCTTACATATTACTGACATCTCATTACTTTGAATGATTCATATCTAAGCAGAAAAAAAAACATTTGGTGATAATTTATTTAATTCAAGATTAGGAAATAATTAAATTGACATTAGGCAATAAATGCCTCTGAGCTGAACTGTAAATATCAAAATGCTTTGTCTTGTCATCATCTTGTCTTTTTATATATATAATTAATATTATAATTTTTTAAGGATTAGCCGAGACTCAGGCTTTTAATAACATTGTGCTGCACTTGTGAAATATGACGTTAATGTGCTGTCTAAATCTAACAAAACTCTGATTATTGCATATACAGTATTTACCCTTTATGGCATACATACAGTACAATAGAACTTACACTTACTGTATAAGAGTTACAGTTTCTCATCACTATAATTAGCACATTCTGTTATTTATTTCCCATACTGAAATTGCATAACCCTAAAGACATGAATAGTACTCATGGAGCTTCATGGGACCAGCGCAACATAAAAAACACAAATAAAACGTTTTTTTTTTTTTTTACTTGACTTTTTAGACCATAGCATGCCACAGACCGTCACTAATTTTAAATACACTGTAATTTATTGCCTCATTGAAGCTAATGGATAAATAGGACTGAAAATAAATGAAAAGAAAAAATCTCCAGTAACACTTTAGAAATACTAAACATTATGTAAAACGTTTATGTAAAACTTAGCAGATCATTAGTTAAAGTATATTAAAATAGTTCGAAATATTAGATAATGTGCATGTTAATGCTTACTAATGATTTAAACTAACACTAATTAATGACCTATTAAGCATTATGTAATGTAAATACCTACAAATGTTTTTAAACTTTCAATCATATATGGCCTTGCACATTTTAACATCTACAAATGATTTAAACAAATGTTATATAATGATTAACAGATCATTTGTTAATGCATATTTGAACACTTTTTACATTTACAACTGTCTTTAGAAAGTATATTATTTTTCACCACTTCACACACAATTCATGTTTACAAATAATGTATTATTTTTTTGTTGTATGTATGTATGCATGGATGATTTCACTATTTACTCCTCTTTACAAATCATGTATTAATTATTTTTTAATTAGTATTGTAGTATTGTAATTAGCAGTACCCAATCTAATACTATTAAACCTTTGTTAAATATGACTTAAATTTAGATTTAAGGTTGATACAGACATTAATGCTTTCAGACTTTCTTTGGGTGCAAAACTTTGTAACACAAAAGTACACATTTAAAGTACACTTTATCCTTAATCAGAGAATATTTATTTCATCATAAATCAAGAAGAGAAAACAGTCAAATTTTCAAGAGAGATATATTGTTATGTATCAAGGACACCGTGTACTATAAATGTGTTATTGAGGCAATAATCACAACATTTTCACCAAAAGAAAGTCTTGTTATTGTTGTTGGTATGTTATTAATGGCTGTAACAAGCATACAACAAAATTTGACAAACCATTAACTCTCCCAAACTTACTTAAAACAGCTCAAAGTACAATGCCCATAAAGGTACTAAATTATTATGAACTGATTATTAATAAATGATTTGTAAAGATATGGGTAAACCGACGCAATGCTAATGTTCTGTAGGTATATGATTATAAACAGAGAGGCTAATTTGACATGTTTTCACATGTTTCTACAGACATTTGTAAACAAGTTTTACCTTCATGTAATGTATGAACTTTGACTCACTTATACATTTAATGTGCTTAAAAGTGAATGTGTACATCTCCTTGGGTTCCATTATGTTTGCACGATGTGATTACACAGGAAGTCGACATGTTGCTACTGCGCAGCAAGACACAGGTTCTTGTCCCATGGAAACCAGGAAGTAACTGCGCTCACCTAATCACTGATGAGCATTATTCGAAGGTAGCACTTCCCCTCTAAGATTACATTTTTTACTCCCTATAGCGGTTAGGTTTTAGAGTTTACAGCTCATCTTGATGACACTCTGTGGATATTTTACCCCAAAACTGGAGCTCACACGTGCCCATATGTTCAACAACATTCCCAGCTTCAGCCACAGGGGACAGGGCTTTAAATCTCAGTAAACACAGACCAATTTCAGCTGAAGAATTTTGTATATGTTGCCAAATTTACAATAAGGTCAGTCTGGTATGCATGATGTCATATATCCACATCTGTACAAAATCAGAGATGTGGATTTCCAAATGAGTTTTGAGGTTGTCCATTGGACATTGGACTTTCTGAGTTGAATGGAATTTCACCATAAAATCTTGTTGCCAAAATACTGGAATTGTATTAAGAAGTACATACCTTGAACCCCCAGTGTGTCACAGCATGCATTTTGGACTAGTTTGACACTTGACAGACAGTTATTTGAAACGCGCTTACCCAGTAACTTTACTGCTTATACATAATTCAACCTCATTATGTCCCTTTACATATAAGCTGTCAGATGCTAAAACATTTTGACAGAACCAAAGAGGGGAGTATGCAAAAGAAATGCTCCAAACAATAGCATAAGAAACAGCTCATCAAGGTGAGATGTCAGAATGTAGAATCAACCTATGGCCTTGTCTGGAATGGCATACTACTCTTACTATTTATCTTACTATTAAGCAGTAAAAGTAGTATGGGTAGTATGCAATTCCTTACAAGACATGTAATTACATTTTCATGGGTGGAGCTTAAAGGGTTAGTTCATCTAAAATGAAAGTTATCTCATGATTTACTCACTCCTTACCATCTAAGATGTGTTTGCATTTCTTTCTTATGCTTTCTTAACCACTAGGAATTGTAATCGTGACTATAGACTGCAATGGTAATATGGACAGTGAGAAAGGAGTTATGTGTTGGTCTGTTCTCACCCAAAACCTATTGGATCGCTTTAGAAGTTACAAATGAAACCACTGGAATCGAATGGATTAATTTTATGCAGACTTTATCTCCTTTTTGGAGCTTCAAAAGCCTGATCACCATTCACTTGCATTGTATGGACCTACATAGCTTCTAAAATGTTTTGTGTTCAGCAGAAGAAAGAAAGCCTACACATCTGGGATGGCATGAGGGTAAGTAAATGAGAGCATTTTCATTTTTGGGTGAACAATCCCTTTAAGTTCTTCATTAATGCATGTTTTATTCCAAGACTTTGCTTGATTTAATCTGTGGAAAGTGACCACAAAATCACAGTTCTTAACGAATGCACATGCTTAATCTTTTGATCACTTTCTGACTCACTTTTACACTCTGTCTCTCTCACACACACGTTTAGACTGTGCTCCCATGAATAAATGACTAATCTCATCCATCTTTAATTAGCATCAAATCATGCAGAAATTTTCCAGCAATGAATTGATGACCATTGATGATTATGGCCTGCTTTGACTAAATGGAAGAGAGCTATTTATGTTTGTGGCTCCAATGTGCATCTGACTTGCAATACTGATGTGTATTGGTCTAATTCCTCTAAATTACTGAAGAGTATGAAGTATGACATTTTGACAAGTTCATCAAAGTCTTTTCTCATATCTATTCTTTTAATCTCTGGTGAACATAAGAGACAATGTTGATATAATGTGGGGCCAGGAATATCTGTGGGAGTAAAATATATTATTTTAATTAATTGAAATTAATGGATGGCATAATTTTACCTGAGAGAAAACAGCATAACAGAAGTGTGTAGGGGAGGTCAAGCCACCACCAAAAACATTTAAATGTGAAACTATTGAAGCTCATTAATTTGAATTCTGTTAAGAGTTATTTTTTATTATTATTATTTTCTGTGTGGTTGCAGTGCACTTCTGTGACGCGCCTCAGTGAAGCACATCACCCAAAGGATTGCAGAGATACTGTCTGAAACGCACCTGTGTTCCTGTCAACCTGTGTGCTTGCATTAGAAAGCTGCTGTCATATGTTTGCATCATAATTGCCTGCTGTGCTGCATTAATCTGTCTTGGCAATATGGGATGGCATTATTATTTGTGAGTGTATAGATGTGTGCTATTTGTATGTTTGTGGGTGGGGAGCGAGGCAGGACATCTCTTTACAGAGACAAAGAAACCTGAAATAAAAGAATCACTTAATTTGGTTGAAGCAATCATGTGGTCCTCATGTATAGCTGGGTTTGAGTTGTGGGTATAGGTGGGGAAGGAAGATATAAACCTGTAACAGAAAGATTCAGCATGAGAAATAATCAGATTAAATCCCATTTTTTTCCATTAAAAACACAAATATGAGGTATTACCCATTATCAGTGCCTTTGATTTAATTCTTAACCAAACAATTTATATGTGTGTGTGGCAGCGGGGAAGTGGTCAAGCGCCCGTCCGGAGAGAGAAAGCGGTAAGGGCGATTGCACCTGAGCTAACCATGCCACAGCCAGACGAGAGAGAGACCGAGCACAAGACCCCAGCTGACAAGCTACTGTGTGTGTGTGTGTGTGTGTGTGTGTGCGCGTGCGCTGTTGCCTTTTGTAAAAGAGGAATCTGTTTTCGTTGCGCTTAAAGCAAACTTTCTGTGTATAATAAAAGACTGACCTGAACAAGGAGAAAACCTGTGTCGTGGGCCAACTATTACAGCAGAGAAGGTTTATCTAGCCCTTAGAGTTTGCTACTGTTAGATTTTCATTAAGACATAATTTAGTGTGTTTATTAAGCCATTTTCCTTGTGGGGACCATTGGCGCCAATAAAAATGTAAGTGATTTAAGGTTTTACTATCCTTGTGGAGAAATTTAGTCTCCAAAATGCAGGCAAATCCTTACCAACCAACACACATGCATGCACAGCTGTACCCCCTGGGACAATTCCTGCAGACAGCAGGGAGAGCTTGTTCTCGGAACTGCTCAGTGTGGCTGCACAAATGGAGCTTGACACATCCAAGACTTAACATGTATGGTACACAACAGCTATGGCTGAGTCCACAATCAAAATGCACGATGAAACATTTAAAAGCTACTTCCTCTAACCTTTGCAAGACTGACAATTTATTTAGTAGGCTGTTTAAAATTCTGCAAAGCAACAGCAGGAGTCCAGATTCTTAATAAAAGCAATGCAGGTGGAGGAGTGTGTCTGAAGGCTTTTCCTGCTGAAGAGGAAGGAAGAAGGACCCTGTATATAGTATCGCTGCCTTTGAGCTGAAAACTCCCTGCATATTAATAACCCCTCTCTTGTTTTGTCTCAAATTTGAATTAATCAATTTAAAAGTAGCATGTATTTCTTGAAAGGTGAAGTATGTAATTTCTGCACTACTAGCTTCACCAAACAAAATTGAAAAAATAAATGTGAGCATGCCAGTGCAAAATTCTCTGGCAGGTTTTTTTTTTTTTTTAAGGGAGTTTGGCACATAGCATCACAGGAGGCACGCATATATCACCGGTGAGACAGTCGGACTTCATTTGGAGTGCTCACATTGTATGCATTTATGTTTTGCACGATAGCGGAGAAAAAAGTGAAGTTCGTGGCACTTCAAAATTTGCTTAAAATTCCCTCATTTGGAATCTGAAGTGCAAAACAATTGCAGTTCTCTCAATTAATCGTGATCAGGCAATTATTTAAGTTAAATAATTTTATTTAACAAGCCCAGGACCTTATAATGACCATTTTTCAAACTGATTTCCAGCACACTCTCCTATCAACCTATGATCGAACAAACAGATAGTCCCACACCAACTTTATGCCACTGGTTAAGCCAATGGCGCTATGTCGGTCTGGTTTAGCTGCTCAAACAAACAGAGTAATGTTTTAATAGCAACACAGAGCCACAGTATTTAAATTTTTCAAGGAACCCAACCTGCACTTACTACGCAATGTATTAGAAACACCTGTACACCTGCTTATTCATGTGATTATCTAATCAGCCAAATGTGACAGCAGTGCAATGCATAACATCATGCAGCTACAGGTCAGGAGTTTCAGTTAATTTTCACATCAACTATCAGAATGGGGAAATTTTTTTATCTCAGTGAATTCGACTGTGGCATGATTGTTGGTTCCAGATGGGCTGGTATGAGTATTACTGTAACTGCTGATCTCCTGGGATTGTCATGCACAACAGTCTCCAAAATTTACTCAGAATGGTGCCAAAAACAAAAAATATCCAGTGTGTGGCAGTTCTGCAGACAGAAATGCCTTGTTGATGAGAGAGATCAATGGAGAATGGCTAAACTGGTTTGAGATGACAGAAAGGCTACAGTAGCTCAGATAACCACTCTGTACAATTGTAGTGAGCAGAATAGCATCTCTGAATAATACACAACATGTCGAACCTTAAAGCAGATGGGCTACAACATCAGAAGACCAAGTCGGGCACTTGATTAGGACCATAGTGCTCAGTGAATGTATGAATGGCTTATTTATAGTTACCTGTGCATATTAATCTAACGTAGAAGAAATAGATATTTTAACATTGGGGGAAAAAAAAAAATCACCTTTAATCACTTCAAATCGCTTTTAAATGTACATATTGTGTGTGAGCAGTTTGTAAAACCATGAAGAAAATGTTACTTATTCGGATGTTATTTTGTCTTTCATATTTTTATATTGCCATGGTAACTGGGGAAACCACATAATGGAGGACAGCCATGACTGACTAATTGTGTTACTTCACTCAGAGGCTGAATGAGGTTTTGACTATTATCTAGATGCTGGAATGCTGTGTATGGAACAAGGACTCACTCACACACACACACACACACACACACACACACACACACACACACACACACACACATGTGTGGTTACACTTCAATTATGACATGATTATTTCTAGATTGCTATGGATGGAATGTCTCCATTGAGGCCTTTTCAAATTGTTTTATAAAACTGCCTGGGTCAGCAGTGGTCCTCATATGTATCCACAGGTCATCACTATTCCCCCTCTGCTGAATTTAAACTCTCCTCCTCCATCATTACAAACAAAACCAATCCTCCCGTTTGCATCTGCGATGTCTATTTGACTCCTGACCCCACCACCACCCATAATGAGGACAGGGACTCAGAGCCCTATTCTAAATGCATTAGCACAGTAAACACATCTCAAATGCGTGATTCTGTTTATGCTGCTTCCTCATTTGTGCCCTGCCCCAAGTTTTTATTTGTTTTGACACCAATGTGACTGGTGGCCCATTATGAATTCCTAACAAAACTTCAATAAGTGTTCTCACAAAAAAACCCAACACCTTTCTGTGTCACCAGATAATTATATTACAAACAGAACTCTGCCTTTCCATCTGCATGGCGATTGATGGTAACAAAAATAAAATAAAAAAAGGGGCTAATTAGCATGCAACAACACACCATTCAACCAAAATGTGTTTTTAGCAATTGGCCTCCATGTGCGCAGCCCTCCCAGAAGCACTTATGTTATTAATAAAACAAAACTGAATTCAAAGAGGTACATATGTCAGACAGCGTGTTTCGGCCACAACAGTCGCTTCTCTACAGAGACCACATAAAAGGCAATTATGGCTCAGAGTAAAGTGTGGGATATTGGGAACCGAGAAGTTAGCATAACATTAACACTTTTTGATTTGATTTGCATTAGACCTTTTGAGATTCTTTGTATTCTGATGTGTATTTCCTTGTCTCCTGTCTTTCAAAGGATGAGCCATGTTGATGGACTTTTAATTACCCATGTAACTTTTCCATTCAGAGTTCACACGACTGGATGCTGAAATAATCAGTTCATTTTGGTCCCTTATTGCTTTTTAATCTAAGAGAGGAGAGCAAATAATCACAATGAAAGAGTGAATTAGCTGACTAAACTGTTGTAAGGTGTCAAAACTCAAATAAGGGGAATAGTATAATCAATAACTGATCATACGGGTTATGAGTTATCACTTACAGTTTTAAATTATCCCTAAAAGGGAATATGTTGCCAAGGTCCTTATATGGGCCACTAAACGCAACGGGTTGCGCTGTTACACATATAGGCAGGCAAAACTAGAGCAATTATATATATCAACATTCAATCACAACGGATTATAATTAAACATTAAAATATCAATTGTCTAGAATCGTTCGATTCTCGAGATAACTCCTAAGGGGATTAATTTGTCATCTAATAGTCTGCTCGCCAGCGAACTGACCATAAAATCTTTATTAACCCTTAAGAAATTATTCGTATAACTTAGAAAGGCAGACTATTTCTCTTGGCCACGAAAAACAGCTTCCCTTTTCCAAACAAAAATACTATTTAAAGTATCAACAGTTTTAGAGCTCGTAGCTTAAAAATCGAACATCTCAGGGACCTCGAGATCATGAACAGATAGGCAGAGTCAATGAATGAATATAGTATTTAATACTGGAAAACTACGTATATATCGGTGACTACAGTTACACAGAATAAATGTATTTACAACACGATAAACAACAAAACAATGAAAGAGAATTAGAATAAGAGAGTGAGACAAAGAGGGAGAGTTGTGTAAAATCACAGACAAGTTGGACCTTAAAACAGAGACAGCAAGGAACTCAAAATTACCCTAAAATGGGCAAAACCTTACAGCATAATAAATCTTGATAAGAAATAAATACTTCCAAAAGAACACTGAAGAGAAAGTGACGACCCAGTCGAAAGAAAAAACTAAGCAACGTAAACTGGAGTTCAGTTCTTTTAAGGAAAACCTAATCCACGCCTCTCTGAAGCGAACTGTCCAGTCGTTGTTCAGAAAATCTTGAGCGGGAAAGTTTCTTTGTCTTGTCAGGCCGATTAATTTGCATAAGTTATGGCCGTGGGCGAAATTCGTCATTTTTCCTCCGAAGATGATTAAACATAAGACACATTTTATCATAACCTAATACATATATCTGGCTCAGTCAGACAAAGAAGAGTACAAAGACATCAAACACGACATGTAACAATGATAGGAATTCAAGTTTACATCTCAATGCATAATTACAAGTATTTATAATTCCCTTGATACTACGATAACATCATAGATATTCCAATAGGACATGGGCAAAAAGACAAACGTAAAAACATATCAAACATATCTCAGTAAGGTCTTTAAATGAGGAAATTCCTGAAAAGTTCTTATGTGTGTGTGTCTTGGAGAGGTCTCTTACTCTCCCTTCCTAGACTTGGGAGGGTAAGATTAGGATCTCTTTGAAGCTCGCAACGGCAGGGAAAGATCTGTGAATGTTGTCTGTTCACACACAAGGGTGTTATAGAAGTTGTCATCGAACCATCTATTGCAGACTGGCTGGAGCCGAAGACCTAATTTACCTTTTGAGTTCAGAGGCCAAAAGCTCTTTGGGTTTTAGCAAGAATGTGCGTTACATGATTCATTGATACGCTACACTGTGGTGTCATGGGAGAGTTTGTGGTGTCACAATCAAACTTGTCAATAGTCACTAAGAAGAGAATTTCAAAGAGACAAAAACAGTAATAGCTGTTTGTGATCACAAGTAGGGAAGGGCTATATATTGAATATTCTCGCTATTATTGCAATTATTTTCTGGTAATATTATTTAAGCATTATAGGGACAAGTTTACATTAAAACATATATTTTAATTAGCTTTTTATTTGTCAACTACATTTCCTTAAAAGCCAGTCATAACACTGATTTCACAATCATTTAGGGCAGCACAATGAATCAAAATAACTTTAGGGACTATATTCGTGAGTGCACAGCGCAACACGCTACAACCGTGCACAATATCTTATCCAATTTTCGTGAGAGCTCTAATTCTAAGCATAATACATATGCCAGCGCAAATGGGCTTGGGTGAGAGTGTTTCACTACTGTGGGTGTAGAAGCGTAAACTGTGGGTGTATTGTATGTCAATGAAGTGGTGCAAAGCAAAATTTACTATTTTCCTAAGAATTTGGTCATTGCACTAAGATGTTTCAATACCACCTCTTAACTAGCACAAAGTCCAAATTTAGTTCCTGCATTTTCAGTTTGGAGTTCATGTCCAAATTTGGAAGTACAGAACCTCAAATAATGTCCATGATGATCGCTGTTGAAGCCGTTTGTTGAATCAAAACATTTTGAAATTTGTGTTACATTTTCAAGAGGTCATGGTTTATTTTTTCAGGTATTATTATTATTATTATTGTTATGTTTTAATCACTGCAAAAGAGGCCAGTGGAAGAAGGAGAGAGTAAAATTTTTGGATGTTTGGCCACCCCTTTACTCTGGCCCTTCCAGCAGGGGGCATCAAAACCAAGCAAAATGGGGTTTTAATCAAACAAGGTATATAGGGTGAATTTAATATGCAGGGGTCATGATATGCTGTTTTCAGTGGTTCGCGTGCATTGAGAAAGCAAAGTAGCCTACAGCGGGTTTACACATTTGTGTAATTTCAAATATTTGTAATGCTACAAGTTATTATATAAATCTAAAAATGTGAAACAATATCACAGAAAAAGGAAATTACATAAGATTTGTAAGGACAAACATTGTAAATACACTGTAAAATACACACAGCAATTTTAGTTTCCTGCTAAAATAAAAGCACTAGGAAGAAATATAAAAATTTTGTATACAACAAATCTAATACTCAAAATAATATGAATAATAGTACAATATAATTATATTGAACTTGACTGGGCATATTATAATAATATTAAACTGAGCTGCAAAACATAAGTGAGTGAAGTTGTAGTTCCTTATCTGTCACTCACTCGATATTGCCAAATGTGTTAAATATATGAAAAAAAAGAACAGTAAGAACATTCTACAAAACACAGAACAAAACAAAACACAACACAAATCACACAAAACAAAGCAAAACAAATCGTCTTGGTTACTGTTATAACCTCTGTTACCAGATGGAGGGAACAAGACATTGTATCGATGTTGTGACACTAGGGGTCGCTCTTCGGAGCCCCAAACACCTCTGATCTTTGAGAAAAGGCCAATGAAAATTGGCGAGTGGAATTTGCATGCCACTCCCCTGGACATACAGGTATAAAAGGAGCTGGCTCGTGACCACTCATTCTGATTTTTTCTTCGGAGCCAAACGGTTGATTCACAGACAGCTGAACTTCACTGCTGGTCCATTCACCTCACTTAGAAGCATATGTTGTTGGATATAAGGCACATTTCAGTGGCTTTCTCTCCCTCTGCGCGATCAGTACAGAGTACTCCCCTGCGCACTTTGACAGCCTAAAAGTGTATATATTCTGAGCAAAAAGAGTATATTTTCCTCTAAAAGAGCACACATTGATGGACAGCATCTTTTTAAAGGTGTCTTTCCATCTTTGTGTAATTCCTGGGTGCGGTCAATATCTCTCCACCTCCGATGGCCACAATCGCTGCCTAATGTGCCTGGGCCGCAAACATGTTAAGGCTGCATTCGTTAGAGGTGTGACGAGATCTCGTGCCACGAGATCTCGCGATATTACAATGTGACAATATTTTTCGTCGATGTGAAAAGCTGTATCACTATATCAGCGTGATGGAACTTGAGGGTAAAATTAGGATAGAAGAAGCCCCTGCCACATTTAAGCAGTTGTGGAACACAGCTGATCGCTTCGCGCTTATATCACACGCTATTTTTCCTTCCGCTCATCTTGTCACGCAGAAATGCTAAAATACACCAGCAGACAGACAGCGCTCACCCTTTCACCTTTGGCAACTTTGCAGACCTTCTACCTACAGGTACGAGGCTGGGTCTGTTGATGCTGGAGGCGATTTGGGGGCTCCAATGGGTGCTGATCCACTGAGTAATCCGCCACAGACCACACATTCCCCAGCACGATTGGTTGCACAGGTCCAGTTCTGGGATTAGACAGGCAACTCGCCTCAGTGCCAGCCTAATGTCTCTTTCTGAGCTCGTGAGATGGTTTTGATAGCAGCATCGGAGAGTGTGTTGGTGATGTCGGATTCCGAGGACTCGACTGGGCTGCCACCTTCCCTAGTGCCCGCCAAGTCTGAGGCCGATGCGTCAGGCCACCGCAAGTGTCGGGCTGGAGTGGAATCCTCCACCCTTCCCTGAGCCCTCGCGGCTTGTTGATTGGTTCAAGGCGCGGCTCAAGATCCCATACCCCGTCTGCTCGCCGAGGGCATCCCCCTGCAGTGGTGAAAGCCCAGGTGGATCCGCCTCAGCCCGAGCCAAATCCTCAGCTCCGGCATAGAGCCCCCCACAGGAAGCTGATGCCCCCCGCCTCACGGTCAAGTGCTAAGACCCAGAGGAAGATTCCTAAGTGCCCCTGAGACAGATGACTTGAGGAGGAAGATGTCCACTGGAAACCTGGAGCTGGTGTCCAGACTGGTGGAGAGCCGGGAGGAGAATCTTATTTTCCCTTTTGTTTTGTGTTCACCCGCACCCTGGACGGGCTACGGTACCCATATTGTCAAAAAATTGCTCTCTCCTTGGGTCACACAGCCGGTGTGTACAGCTGCTATTATCACGGCAACCAGACACCGAGCATTCGCAGTCAGGGCGCAGAGAATGCTGGCCCCCCGCCTTTGTGTGCCCAGCCGCACCACACTCATACCCCAGGCCAGCCGGTTGTAATGGGTTACAAGGATGGCCAAAAAGGCCCTCCTCCTCTGTCACTGACCAGCTTTTGAGGTTCCACTCAGTGCAACTATGACCTTGGGAAGAAGCAAGGCATCTCAACGTGGAGTCTCCTGCTCCCCCAGCTGTCAGACACAATTGTTCCCTTAGTGCCCCTCGCCCGGAGCGATGGCTGGCCAAGACCATTCGATTCAGCTACACGATTCAGTTCACCAGGCGCCCGCCCAAGTTCAGCGGTGTCCGCTTCACCTCAGTGAAGGGCGAGAACTCGTTGCTGTGTCCAATGAGTACTTTACACATCTACTTGGATCGCAAGTAGAGCTTTAGACACTCTGAGCAGCTCTTTGTCTGCTTTGGAGGACCCCTGGATATCTTTCCTCCTAGTCCTGTGGCTGCCGAATTCGGCAGAGGAATTCGTAGCCGGACACAGTACATGTGCTAGCATGCCCTGTACTGGGGTAGATGCTCCACAGGCACGGGTTACCTGTGGTAGCCCCTTTTGCTGTATTTTCTGCGGTGCAGTCTCCCTATCGGTAAGTGAGTGACAGATAGGGAATGTCTTGGTTACTGTTGTAACCTCCATTCCCTGATGGAGGGAACAATACATTGTGTCCCTCTTGCCACAATGCTACACTACCCTCTGAAATGTCTTTGACCCTGTCTCGGCTCCTCAGCACAATACCTGAATGAGTGGTAGTGAGCCAGCTCCTTTTATACCCGTATGTCCAGGGGAGTGGCATGCAAATTCCACTTGCCAATTTTCATCCTTTTCTCAAAGATCAGAGGTGATGTAGGCTCCCAAGAGCAACCCCAGGGAACGGAGGTTACAACACTAACCAAGACGTTTTGCAGATGTATAGCTGAATAATATTTGTATAATTTTGTATCTATAAATTGTTAAATGTATTGGTGCACATAAATGCAAATGATTAAATATTCTTTATTGTGTTCATTTAGTGAAATTCTTATTTTTAAGAAGGTTTTTACTTCATGCCTTAATTATTTTTAAAATGCTTGGCTACATTGTTATTTTGGTTGAAATGAATTTAAAAAATCAGTTCTCTAAATATTTCTTAATACATACTTATCGACATATACTGTACATACTCTGGCGGCCAAACATTTGGAATAATGTACAGATTTTGCTGTTTCAGAACGAAATTGGTACTTTAATTTACCAAAGTGGCATTCAACTGATATCAAAGTATAGTCAGGACATTACTAATGTAAAAAACAGCACCATCACTATTTGAAAAAAATATTATTTTTGATAAAATCTAGACAGGCCGCATTTCCAGCAGCCATCACTCCAACACCTTATCCTTGAGTAATCATGCTAAATTGCTTATTTGGTCATATAAAATCACTTATATCAAACACAGTTGGAAGATATTTGGTTTGTTAAATAAAGCTTTACATGGCCTAATGTGGTCAATATTAGGAAAAAATAGCTAAAAAGAAAAACCTTTCTCTAGAAACTCATCAGTCAATCTTTGTTTTGAGGATTGAAGGCTATACAATGCTTGAAATTGCCAAAAAAATAAAAAAAAATATAATTCATACAAAGGTGTACACTGTAGTCTTCAAAGACAAAGGACAACTAGCTCTAACAAGTACAGAAAGAGGTGTAGAAGGCCAGATGTACAACTAAACATAATGCTCAAACAAGCCTAATTTTAAAGATGTGAAATTAACATCTCCCGAACAGACATTCAAAAATCATAATCTTTCATATGAATCTTTCAAGGAAGTCTATTTAATAATAAAAAATCTAACCTGGAAAAATCTATTTAATAATATTTGCAATTTAAATGTTGCTTGCAATAAATTTGTTTCATCAGGGTACAAGGTTATGCTGCATTCCATTCAAGTTGGATGAGGGATATTCCTACTTGATATCTCCAACCATAAATGTATTCAATTCCAGATATTCAGAACTGCAATGCTCCTGTTAGCTTAGTAGGGGTTTGACTCTCATTGGAGATGTCTCCTAGCAACCCAATTAAACAATGCTGCAGCGCTAGCATTTGTGCTGCAGGTGTACGGTTATCAAAAGAGATTATAATGTTTTATACACCTGTTTCTGCAGGCGTATAAAGCTTTAATATAATGTAATTTGGAAATGAACTCATTTATCGATATTACTTAATAAAGTGAATGTTTATCACTTACTTTGTATATCTCCCTGAGTGTGGACATGTTTGTGTGGCATAATGCCCCTGAATCTGTCCGAAATCAGAGCTGAGAATTTCTGCACGAGCCTACAAGTTGTAATTCCGAGTTGAATGGAATGCAGCACACTTTTCAAAACCTGATCTGACACTGGAATCTCAAGCAGCCTAATTTATACATTTAGAAAACTCCTGATGTTGCTATAACAATGCAAAAAGCACTTACCAATTTACTTGAAGTGAAAATCAGTCCTCCTTTCCTATTTAATAAAATATTCAATCACAGGGTCATGCAGAACATCTCGTGTTTTAAAATCCATAAGGATCTCTTTCTCAATGGCAATACCAGCAGTGATGACAGCCGACTCATCAGCAAGATCTTGCGCTCTTTGCTTTCAAATAATGTACATAATTTAAAGCATGATTGCATCACTTATGGCCAACTAGAAGGGCTCGAACTGGGACATATCCTAAAGATCACACCCACCAAGAACAAATAAATCAATCTGATTGGCTGATGAATATGGAAGCTTTAGCATAAGTTCTGCCAGGAAGACTCAATTGTTACGTCACTCATTACCTTCTCATCTATCCAATCGCGTTCTAACACTTGCAGTATAAAAGATGGGTACTTACACATGTCTGAGTTCACAGATGCTGACGCTTTCGTTCTCCTCCACCCTCCCCACCACCAAGATGATCCCTTCCTTCCTACGCACCACCACCAGGATGGTCCCTTCCCATACCTCACTGGGGGTCGGCTGCGCCCCTGCCTTCATCGCCAGGCAGGAAATGCAGAGTCCGGATCCCCGGATTGCGAGCTACGGATGGGGCCTACGCCAAAGAACTTTTATCTTTATATTGTTTGCCGAGCTGTAAATAAATGGTTAATTGTTCAGTATTATTCTCCCGAGTCTTTCTGGTAGAACTAACAATCTGACTTTAGATGCTCATTCGTTTGCACTGTTGAGGGATTCTGTGGAAATTCTGAAGGCCTGGTGAGGTGGAGCTCAAACTCACATGCTGCTTTGGGCATGTGATTTGTGAAACAGTTGTCAGCTTTCACTTGTAAGGATCAAGGAATAAATTCTGACAGGATAAACTTTTTGTTTTTCTCTATTTGTTTGTAGATTAATTAAGAGTGGAAAGTGATTAAAAATGCATAGAATGAAACAATGAAAAATATGTATTTACTTGGCATGTTAGGCCAGCAGTGATGGCTTTGCTGGTCCTGAGAATTTGCCACTGACTAGAGGATAAGTACATCAGGGTCTCTAGTTTGAGAAATAGACACCTCACATGTCCTCAGCTGACAGCTTCATTGAATTCTACCCGCTCAACACTGATTTAATGTACAACAGTATAGAGAAGACTCAGGGGTGCAGGCCTTATGGGAAGAATTGCAAAGAAATAGCCACTTTTGAAACAGAAAATAAAAAAGAAAAGGTTTGAGTGGGCAAAGAAACACAGGCATTGGACAACAGATAATTGGAAAAGAGTGTTATGGATCTTAACGCAATTGAGCATTTGTTGGATCAGCTAGACTGTAAGGTGTGTGAGAAGTGCCCGACAAGACAGTCACATCTATGGCATGTGCTACAGGAAGTATCTGAACAAACTTACAACTAGAATGCCAAGGATCTGCAAAGCTGTCATTGCTTCACGTGGAGGATTTTTTGATGAGAACTATTAGTATAAGTAGTTAAAGAAATTCAGATGTTTTTTTTCAAATAGTAAATTTAACATTTTCACTTTATTAATGTCCTGACTATAAATAGTGATCAGCTGAATGACACTTTGGTTAGTAAACCAATTTCTTTCCATAAGAGCAAAATCTGTACATTATTCTAAACTTTTGGCAGCCAGTGTATATTGCTATTGAATAATGTTAATAGGCTGAAAAAGTCTGAGATGCAATTATTCTAGACATATCGTCCAGCCCTAATCAAAAGCCCTGAATTTAGTTTGTTTGTGTGTTTTACACAGATAACCTCAGATATGTATGCAAATTGTTCCATAAACTATTGCTAAATTAAATAATGTTTAATTTTTTAATTGCTTTATTAAGTACATTGAGTAAGAATGCCCTTTTACTGAATGCATTTTAGTCTCATTTACGTTCCATGCTGGTAGAGACTGCCTGTTTACCGTTTACACACTGCATAAATCGGAATACATTATAGTCTTACTATCAGTAATGTCCTAAATATAAATACCTCACAGACTATTTACTGCCGGTGTGCCTAACCAAACAGATTACATGGAGGTAAATCCTTCAAAATATAAAGAGAAATGGAAAGGGGGAATAAGCAAAAGTGTGTTTGTTTGTGTGTGTGTGTAAGCGAGAGTGAGAAAAATGGGAAAATGTATATCAGAGAGGCTCATCAGCTCAAGACCTCACAAGGATTTATTTGAACTCCATCTCATCCTGACTTGAAGTCCCAATGACACTTCTAGATAATGAGCCTTAAGATATTTCTAAAAGATGTGTGATTTTTCTTCTCTGTTGCTCTCTCTCTCTCTCTCTCTCTCTCTCTCTCTCTGAGCTGTGAAGATTAGGCTATGCGCTAATAACAGATCGTGTCGCTTTTTTAAATGGGGCATCAGAAGTGCTCTTAAACCTTTAGAAGCTTTGATTAAATAATGTAATATAAACTCCTTGACACAATGATAGAACACAAGTTTAGCTTTGAGCTCAGTTTTGAATTCCACTTGGACATTTTCACATCAAAACACTTGTGTTATTTAAATGTTACTGTAATTCAAGAATACTGCTATTAAAGTGTTCACAGGACTCCATGTCATATTACTCTTTACAAATGGCCATATATCAGCTGTTTGATACAACAACACAACTGTGGATATAATTATTTTTGGATGAACAGCTAATGTGTTTAGCTTACAACATATACTGTTTGGGGTGTAAACTGGCTGGAGCAGGGGTTGAGTTTAGTCATTTTTCCACATCAATATGCTGTAAAGTACCATAAATCAGCTTATAAAAAAACAAACAAAAAAAACGTGTTTACACAAGAGTTGAAATAATCTGATTATTCTATGTTTTTTGTTGTCAAAACGTAAACAGGCATGTACACAACACTTGTTCATATTGGATAAACTGGTAAAAAAGGCGTACACGCAATGCGAAATTTGGGTAATGGGCAAAATGTCGAATGGGTAATTCTTACAGTTTATGACCTTACTCTGATAAAAGAAAGCCATTTAAGGTTATTAGAAGCACAGATGCAGTAAAGAAGCACATGACCCCCACATTAATAAGGCATAAATGGACTTAATGCCCTATTATGTTCATTTCTTTAATCGTAATATCTTATAAAAGTATAAATGTAAATGTATATATACTGTACTTATATAATAAATGCTTATACCATGGTCTGTTGAATGCTTGATTCTGATTGGTTCACGGATGTTCTAAGGCATGCAATTATTTTTCAAGTAAACGCACGGCTATGAAGAAGATCCAGGTCTTGATCGCATAACGGTTCCATAGCACCAAAAGAAAATATGTCATAAATTTGCTACAAGTGTATTTGTGGTCACTGATCTACACTATATTCAGGAGAAAACTTATGCTGTAGGGAGGTAGCACAGGTGAAAGAAGCTTACACATAATGATCTGAGAAATATCCTTACTCTTTCGCTGTATTGTATTTCAGTGTCTCATCACGGTCCAAAGAATACATGCGTAAGAATGGATTCTTCTAGACATGCAGGTGATGCACAGGAGTGAGAAGGTTGGTGGGGCAGCATGCATAACTGCTCATCAAGGTTTTGTACCTGTGGCCCTAAACCCATACGTTTTGCAAGCTGTGTGGAGCTCTTTGGTGAGATGGAAGACATAGTCCTCCAAAGGTAAGTAATAATCTTACCTGTTGATAACTAAAAGCAGCATTTCAGAGATTAACATCCTTTTACAGCACAGAGAACATTTTCATATTTTACACAATGCAATGACCCACTATACAAGCTAACTTCATTAAGATTCGTCTTAGTTGCTAGAGACAAATGGCCTATAGAAATTTTGTTTGGTGCTGGGGGTACCTTGGGTGACACATCAGGGTGGTCATTACCTTGTGTGCTGTTACCCGCATCAGTGAACAGCTCCCAAACAATAGTGGAACCTATTCAGGTTTCCAACCCCCTCCTATAGACTATAATACAGAAAAATTCAATTGTACAATGTGTCTATGTCATTTATTTAAGTGTCAAATATTTAATGCCATATATTTAATATAAAAAGGTATTCACTGTTTACAAAAGGTACTTTTATTTACAAATAATTTACAAATGATAACTAAATTATTGTAATGTGTTATATTCCTCAAAACATGAATATCTGGACCCAGGGTTCCCCAGGAGAATATTGCCCAGAACATTATATTTCCGCATTCACCTTGTGTCCTTTTTTGCTCAATGAAAATTATGAACAGATTGGTTTAAAAAACAAATAAAATGAAAACAGCAAATATACAATCTAACAAGCATAAGACTTTTGCACAGTACAGTGTGCTGACTTAGCGCTTTGGGAACAACTTTAGGTGTGACCAGCTGTGAATATGTGTGCAACACATCAATTAAATTTACCAGAATTTATAGCCTCTGCTGGTGACATCATTGGATGCACCTGTAGCAGGGCTATTAATAGATGTGTCACAGGTGCATCGTCAGGTCTTTTGTCTGAAGAGTAGTCCTTGGGCATCCCAGTGTGGCAATGAAGCGCAGCATCTCGTTCTGCTTTTATCAGGGAACAGGGGTTACAGTTAAGTAACCTGAGATGTTGCCTGTCAAAAAGCTACATTTTGATGCTGCACTGATTTAGCACTTTGGGAACGAGAATACCCACGCTGCCTCACGGTGGATGTCCGGACTCCTTACGGTTGTGTAGTTGTGCTCACAAGAGCGAGAGAGGTCTCACATGAGCTTGTGATGTTGACTCAAGGACATAACAGTGGCATGAACATCCAAACTATAAAATCTTATGAATGTGTGCTGAGAGGACCAGACTGCCGCATCACCAACATGCTGCAGAGGGACACCTCTAGCCAAGGCTTTAGAGGAGGCAACCCCTCTGGTAGAGTGAGCCCTGATACCTACTGGCGAAGCTTGACCGCGGCTCATAGGCCAGGGCAATAGTGTCCCTCACCCAATGTGACATAGTCTACTTGGTGGCGGCCGCCCACCTGTTGCGGCCCCCATGGCAAACAAATAGTTGCCCTGACTTATGTCACTGGCTAGTGCGGTGGACATAAGTCTGAAGGGCATGGACTGTACAAAGTCTGTGAAGTCTTTCCTGATCCGGCGTTGTAAACGGCAGGGAGCAGAAGGCTTCAAGAGTGGTTGTACAGTTGAGAAAGGAACCTTAGGCAGGTAATCAGGATGAGGGTGCAAAATTGCTTTAGACATTCCTGGGGCAAAATCTAAGCAGGCTGGCAAGACAGACAGAGCCTGTAGATCCCCAATTCTTTTGGCCATAAGAAAAACTTGAGAGTCAGAATTTTATCAGACGCTGACGCTAGAGGTTCAAAGGGGGTCTCAACCAGACCCTCAAGGACTATTGCTAAGTCCCATGAAGGTATCCTGGTCCTAGCAGGTGGTCTCAGTCGCATTGCTCCATGAACGAAGCGAGCAAGTAGAGGATGTCTCCCCAATGGCACCCCGTCAATCAAGGCCTGGCAAGCCGTTAGAGGGGCCACGTAAACCCTGAGAGTGGCGAGGCATGTTCCTGCTGACAATTTTTCCTGCAGAAAGTCCAGAACTGAAGCAATCTGGCAGTTAACTGGATCTGCATTATGTGCACTGCACCCCAGTGGCCCTCAGTTGGTACCCTTCAGGGGCCAAACATGAAGGTTCCACAGCTTGGGCCGGGGAGGGGATGAAATATTGTCCCCTGCGCCTGAGACAGAAGGTCCTTCCTGTCCAGAATCGCCCAAGGCGATCCATCGAGGAGAGACATTATCTCCAAGAACCATACCATGTTTGGCCACAATGGCGCTATCAGTAAGAGGCAAGACCCTTGCTGGCGAACTCTGGCTAAGACTCCCGGGAGCAGAGAAACCAGGGGAAACGCATACAGGCGCATTCTGGGCCATCGCTTCCAGACCCAGGGGGGCTGTGTGACTCAGAGAGAAGTAGAGGGGCATTGCGCTGTCTGTTGAGAGGCGAAGAGGTCCACTTCTGCCCTGTAAAATCTCACCCAGATTTGTTCCACTACCTCGGGGTGGCGTTTCCACTCCCCCGTCGGTATTTTCTGTCTGGACAGCAAATCTGCTCCCACATTCAGGCATCCAGGGATATAAACTGCCCTGACTGACAGGAGCTTGCCCTGGGCCCAAAGGAGAATTTGACGTGCCAGAGTGTTCAGCTGGCATAAATGTAGACCTCCCTGATGATTTATGTAAGAGACTGCTGCTGTGTTGTCCACCTGCACCAGGAAATGGCAGCCTCTCAAATCAAAATTTCAGGGCCAGAAATACAGCCATCAACTCGAGGCAGTTCATGTGCCAATCAAGCTGATGACCCTCCCATTCCCCTTGAGCTGGATGACCACTTAATACCAATCCCCAGCCAATCAGGGAGGCGTCTGTTGTTACCAACTTGTGACGGCAAGACGCACCTAGAGTGGGACCCAAAGTAAGGAACCGGGGTCTGAATCACATTGAAAGGGTACGAAATGTGCGGCGCGTAACCCTTATTAGCCTTAGGGGACTGACCCTTGGATTAAATCCCCTGGCTTTGAGCCACAACATAAATGGTCTCATGTGCAGAAGGCCCAAAGGGATCACCGAGGATGCAGATGCCATGAGACCTAGTATTCGTTGATACTGATGAACAGTGCAACCTTGGCCTAGCCTGATTTTGCTCAGGGTGTTCTGAATGGACACTATTTGAGCGGGAGATCACACATCGACCACATCGTGATCGAATTCCATACAACGCCCAGATAGGTAATTCCCTGAGTGGGAGAGAGAACGCTCTTTTTGACGTTGAGTCTCAGACCCAAGTGGTGCTCGCACTCAGGTCCTTCAACAGATCAACCTGGTCTGCCTGTAACACTGCCATAGTGTACAGTGCAGCACCAGCCTGACCTGCTGCCTGATAAACCTTCCCCACAAGCATGGAGGTGGTCCTGCACGGCTTTGTGGGGAGAGTGGGTCTCTTTAGTGATGATGTCAAGCCAGGTGAGAGAGAACCCAAGTGTCTCTTCTACCAGCAACATCACTGAATACCCCCGTGCCTCGGCACCCACGATAGTTGAATATGTCAACATCAAGGGCACGAAGACATGGGAAGTATAAGGTTTCCTCCATGAATGAGAGAACTCGTCATGGAGGTCATCAAAGAAAGGAAGGGACTGATATAGCGTTCCCCTCCCTTCCCTTCCCTTTTTTTTTTTTTTTTTTTTTTGGCCACCAGACATGTCTTCTAGTTTGGAGCATTTGGGGGTCTTTTGTTCGTGTGGCCAGTCTAACTGTAGTCTGGCCACAGCCGATTAACCACCTTGAGTTATTCAGCCACTTTATCATTGTGCGTGGAATGTTCAGAGATTCAGTATCCCCCTCGTGAACTGAAGAGGCGCCGAAGCACACTACAGGTTTACGAGAAGGATCAGCTGGTTCTGGGGAGAGAGTGAGCGATAGGGCCAGACCCATCTCTCGCTCCTCACCCAGATCTATGCGAGAGGCCCAAGATGAAAGAGTGGGCGCTGGCTCTTGGAAGTAAGCGAGACGAGTGTGAAGCATTCTGACTGTAAACAGATCGCAATGCTTGCACCCGCCCTGCCCCAATGCAAGAGCAGCATGCTCTTCCCCCAAACACACAAAACAAAACTGGTGTGTGTCCATTTCAGTCAGAGAGCGTAAACATGGGAACACACACCGCTTGCTTTGTTTATCAGTCATTCTTTTTCTTCTTTTTTTTTAAAGGAAAGAGAAAGGTTTCTGTGCACTGCCTAACAATTCTAACTCCTAACAGAGGAAAGAAGAAAGTTCTGACAGTCAAGAAGCAAAATACATACAGAATGATCTGAAGACAAAAAAATCTGACAATGCACTTATCTATTTATAGCCCTGCTACAGTTGCATCCATTGATGTCACCAGCAGAGACTATAAATTCTGGTCAATTTCATTGATGTGTTGCACACATATTCACAGCTGGTCACACCTAAAGTTGTTCCCAAATGCTAAATCAGCACAGCATCAAAGTGTAGCTTTTTGACAGGGACCTAAAAATTATGAGTGTTTAATTGGCCAAGCCAAGCAAAACTGTTGTGCTTAAAATAGACACTTACCGCCTTTGTAGGGATGTAGGGTAGATGCAAATTGACTTCATGAGCAAAGATGAAGTCCACCTGTCTCTCAACCACAACGTGATCTCACAGTTTGAAACATTTGTTATGAATATTTAAGTTAAGCCTCTTCTCATAAGATAAGGACACGCAGTCTCACGAATAATCATGAGACAATGATTATTCAAGTGCTATAGTGCTCAAAAACGTCTCATCCAAGTGCTATAGTGCTCAAAAACGTCACATCCTGTGACGTTGCCACAAAGTTGATTTTATAACTGAAAGATGAAAGTCACAAAATCCTAAAATTAACCACTTTTTGCAAACAATTTATATTTAACAGATGCGAACATAGTCGTCTATGATCTTCAACACAAATATAACTGTTAACATCTCAGAAAATGTAGTTTAGTGTGTCATGACCCTTTAAGGCTCAACCAAAACATTTCTGTGTAATGCTGCTGAGCTGCTGCTATTCTTAGAGACAGACTGTTATAGCACCTGTTTTAAATACCAATATAAATTTGTAAAAATGACAAATTATGCATGTAAACAATAAAAATGTAACAGTAACCATGATATGAGTGAGCGAGCACAATTCACTCTTATTGAATTTAACCCACAGTAAAAAAATTATATATATAGATAAATCATGTTCGGGATGTCAATCTGAACCCTATGGAGTCGACGGAGGTGCCAGCGTGATCACTAAAAGGCTCAGTGTAACGTTGTGTAGCAGTCAAGGCAAGGATGAAGAAGATATGAAGGACCCAAGTGCAGATTTATTAACCAATCGATGGTGATACAGGAACTAGACTAGGAACAGGACATAACTATGGCACTGCTACACAAACTAACTACAAAACAAACAGAAAGCCAACATCAGGCAAACGTCAGGATAACAACAATACTCGACAAGAGACAAAGCAAACATGAGGACTTAATACATGAACAAGGGGAAACATAAGCCAAATGGACAAACAGAACTCTAAACAAGATAAGGCAATTAACTAAAAACCAATGACAAAACTAGAACTGATAACAAAGTAATCAAACAATGAACCAATGAAAACCAGACACATGAACATGGAGGGAAAACAGGATATGACAAGACTGGGAAAACAGGAACAGAAGAATTTCAAAATAAAAGTACACAAAAGACTACAGGGAATATGTGACAGGAGACTCCTTTAAGGAGCGGATTCCAGACGCTCCAAAAAAAAATAAAAAAAGGCAAATTGTCCATGGAGCGCAGGGGCAAACAGGCAGTTCAAGGGGGCACCAGGGGAGCAGAGAAACAAGGCAAGAACAGGGAGACCATAGCAGATCAGGCAGGTGGCCAGGAGACCAAGGAGACCAGGCAGACGTCCATGAGACCAATGGGACCAGAACAGGCAGGCAGCCAGGAGACCAAGGGTACCAGAGCAGACTTGACGGGCATCCAGGAAACCAAGGGGATGACCTCAAGTCTGGGAGGCAGCTGCAGGGCCGAGACTGGCCGCTGGACAGTAACTGGGCCAGGTAGCCTGGTAGGTGGCCGTAGGACAGGGACAGGTGACTTGGGAGGTGGCCGCAGGGCCGAGGGAGTGTTAGGGGGCCTGGGAGGTGGCCATAGGACAAGGACTGGGTCAAGAGATGGCCACAGGGCCGGGAGAGGGTAAGGAGGTCTGGGAGGTGGCCGGAGGACAGGGACTGGGTCAGGAGGCCAGGGAGGCGGCCACAGGGTAGGGACTGGGTCAGGAGATTGCCACAGGGCCGGGAGAGGGTCAGGAGGCCAGGGAGGCAGGCACAGGGCAGAGACTAGGTCAGGAGGAGACCACAGGACAGGGACCGGGTCAGGAGGCCGGGGTGGTGGCCACAGGACAGGGACCGGGTCAGGTGGCCAGGGAGATGGCCACAGGACAGGGACCGGGTCAGGAGGCCAAGGAGATGGCCACAGGACAGGGACCGGGTCAGGAGGCCAAGGAGATGGCCACAGGACAGGGACCGGGTCAGGAGGCCAAGGAGATGGCCACAGGACAGGGACAGGTGACTTGGGAGGTGGCCGCAGGGCCGAGGGAGTGTCAGGGGGCCTGGGAGGTGGCCATAGGACAAGGACTGGGTCAAGAGATGGCCACAGGGCCGGGAGAGGGTAAGGAGGCCTGGGAGGTGGCCGGAGGACAGGGACTGGGTCAGGAGGCCAGGGAGGCGGCCACAGGGTAGGGACTGGGTCAGGAGATGGCCACAGGGCCGGGAGAGGGTCAGGAGGCCAGGGAGGCAGGCACAGGGCAGAGACTAGGTCAGGAGGCCAGGGAGGCAGCCACAGGGCAGGGACTGGGTCAGGAGGAGACCACAGGACAGGGACTGGGTCAGGAGGCCGGGGTGGTGGCCACAGGACAGGGACCGGGTCAGGAGGCCTGGGAGGAGGCCACAGGACAGGGACCGGGTCAGGAGGCCTGGGAGGCGGAGCCATGGGAGGCGCAGGAGGAGGGGCAGGCGCAGGAGCCGTGGGAGGCAGAGCAGGCAGGGGCAGAGCCGTGGAAGGCGGAGCAGGCGCAGGCAGAGCCGTGGAAGGCGGAGCAGAGGCAGGCTCGAGGATGACTTCAGTGGTCGTGAGTACTAGCAGAGACTGGGAAGAAGGTGCCCTCTTCCTTCTCTTTCTCCTTCGGCCAATAGGGAGCGTGGTTATGGGGACAGACGAGGCTACAGGCGCTGGCTCAGGGACGGTCGTGAAAGGCTTGGCGGCGGCCATGCCGTGGAACTCAGGTTTGGCGGCGGCCATGCCGTGGCCACCTCTCCGACAGTGAACGCGGAACCAGCGAACAGCAAAGCGAGGTCAATATACTGTGCCACGTTGAGGGGACAGCGACTGCTAGGCATCAAAGAGGAGGTTGACACAATCAGTCCATGCCGAAAAATGTCCTTGAGGGCGACCTCATCGAAGTTCACAAGGCACGCCAGAGCACAGAATTCCTCAACGTAATACTCCAGGGGTCGATTCCCCTGACGAAGACAACAAATCCGATCTGCTGGGTCCATGGGTAGTAGGTCGAGTATTCTGTAACGTTGTGTAGCAGTCAAGGCAAGGATGAAGACGATATGAAGGACCCAAGTGCAGATTTATTAACCAATCGATGGTGATACAGGAACTAGACACGATAACTAGACTAGGGACAGGACATAACTATGGGACTGCTACACAAACTAACTACAAAACAAACAGAAAGCCAACATCAGGCAAACATCAGGCAAACATCAGGATAGCAACAGGCAAACATCAGGATAGCAACAGGCAAACATCAGGATAACAACAATACTCAACAAGAGACAAAGCAAACATGAGGACTTAAATACATGAACAAGGGGAAACATAAGCCAATGGACAAACAGAACTCTAAACAAGATAATAAGGCAATTAACTAAAACCAATGACAAAACTAGAACTGATAACAAAGTAATCAAACAATGAACCAATGAAAACCAATGAAAACCAGACACATGAACATGGAGGGAAAACAGGATATGACAAGACTGGGAAAACAGGAACATAATAAAAGTACACAAAAGATTACAGGAAATATGTGACACTCAGCAGGGTAAAATGCTCCTTTTATTGTATTTTCTCACAATACACTAAATAGCATAAGTTGTATTCCATACTATATATTATTCCAATATGCTATTCCAATTGCAATGGAGGTTTATTTGTTTATAGAATACTTGAGAGGTAAATAAATGTCACATATGTTTGAAATGAACAATAAATAACGGACCCTTTTCTAAAGTTTTATTTTGAACAAAAATTACCTTAATTTGTTACTTTATATCTTGTAGTCTCAAACATATATACAATATTTGACAAATTATGCCATATAACTATTACCCTAATTTTACACTATTTCACAAAGAATTGCTACAGTATATTGTTAGTAATAGTTATATAAATTATATTGTGAACTATGTTGTCAATTAAAGAAAAAAAAAAAGAATAAAAACATTCTTTATTCCGTCTTCTCACAGTGGCATTCCACATTGATAGCCCCATTAGGGGTGGGCCATTATCACCCTATTTGTGTAATACTTCAGTATTCATGACGATTGACACTCCCTTGCATGCAGCCTTTCTAAAAAAAAGGTGACTTCCAAAAAATAAATAAAATTAATTGACAGGATGGTTTTCACAATATGTTATAGCAAAGACAGTGGTCTACAAAATTATTATTGCTAACAAAGTTTAAACTTTATTTTCTCAAAAATACAAATGTGTACATACATCTTGCTTACAAATGATTGTAGCACAATTTTGTGCTGAATACAGTGTATTGAGACTTTTGCAATTAATATGGTGTAAGTAACTGAAATAAGCACAAATGTCAGGGCATGTCGAAACATCTCCAGGATCCAAAAAATGCCTCAGACTCCAGAGGGTTAAACAAGGTACTCTTTTTTTGTTGTCACTTGTTATAATTCATAAAATACACTGAAAGTCAGCTTTCTAAGCCGCTACCCACTCTATGTAAGAAAGAACGTCTGCTAATGCACATACAATATTGTAAGGACAGCTAAATTAATAGAGTTTAAGGGGTTCATTAAGAGTTCATTGATTGTGCAGTAAGTTGAGTAAACACAGATTAAAATTTAAGGATTTTATGATGTATAATTACATTTTATTATTTTTATAGCTGGGAGAACTTAAGTGACCTTTATATTAGCAGACAGTGTAGCCTGTATACTGTGCCTGTCTCTTCTGTGTATTCTGAAGTCTCTCATGTAAAATGGATTCCTAGCAGCTTGTCCACAGGACACAAACACTCACAAAGAACATGCAGTCTGCATTTAGTAGAATGTGATGATCGCTAACATGTCACAGCCTGGGGGGCAGAGGGGTCATGTCCATAGGGACCACCACTACCAGTCTCATACTGACTGTTGTCATGTCGGAGTAAAAGGTCAAAGTGGTCTACTTGGATGATATGAAAACTATAGGCATATGACCGAGTGAGTAATTTTGCCTCTAGTGTTGTTAATCTGCTGCTTTGGCCTGTGTTTTCAATGCTCATACTATTAAATGCAGCATGATACTAAAAGCAGCTAAACAGATACACTGAATTTTCCTCAGTCAACTATAAAGAAAAAAGAAAATGAAGAGAATGAAAGAGAGGGGGGGGGGGGGCACAGAGATTTTTTTT
Organism: Moxostoma hubbsi; assembly: GCA_032164185.1. Taxonomy (NCBI): domain Eukaryota; kingdom Metazoa; phylum Chordata; class Actinopteri; order Cypriniformes; family Catostomidae; genus Moxostoma; species Moxostoma hubbsi. The sequence goes on along the minus strand of JAVLUX010000003.1, from coordinate 14,416,716 downwards.
TAACTGAATATAAAAAACATATTCTTTATACAAGGGGGGATTATTTATCAGTGTAAATCTAACAAATCTTTTTTATGTTTTAAAATTTTTTGAGTAAATTTATAACATTATGCTTTGTGTTATATTACCAAGGAATTCATTAAAAAAAAAAAAAAAACAGCTAACACATCTGTAAGACTATTACAGATATGCAAACTCAGACTTGTCTTTGCCAACACCTTGTGCATACTTTAAGTGCATTCTTGCATTAATTTGGTGGTAACAAACCTCAGCATTCAAAGGGGCAATAGAGTTACATTCAAAGTGTGCCAAAATAAAGTGTTATTATTCAAATAAGTTTCTATATTCTATTTATAAACTATTTCAGTGTATTTAGTGCCTGGAGTAACTGTATTGTAGGTGGTTAGAGAATATGATGCAGGTTTTTGCTTTGAAATACTGTGCACAAAAGTGGCACAACTGTTTAGTGAATTCACAACACAGTGTGTTAATTTTTCATCCTGATCACATTATTATACGTAGCTATTTGTATGTTAATATTTGTAACATTTAAACATACATATTTGTACATTTGAATAGAGACTAAAATGTACAATATGGGCATTTGAAAGCATCTAAAACTTAAACTTAAAATATTGACAGATCCATTACAACTATATTTGAATACACAAATCGATTATAAATATATTTGAATGTACACATTTTAGATCCCTTAACCCTACCCCAACCTCTAAACATAACCACATTTCAACAAAATAAAAACATGTAACAAGTAGATTCATGTCCAGTAGCAATAATTTTTGTTTCAATATATACATTTATATATATATATATATATTACAGGTGCTAATCCCACACCTACTGCTAAATCTAACCATAACAATTTATTAAGAATATAAAACACATACAGGCAGATATATTTAATCACAATAATTAAAAATTCAGAACAAAAGTAGTCCAAAGAGTGATGCGCTCAGAGATCATTACATTGAAATTTTGGATCCGAATCTTAATCCCATAGAGAACCCGTGGTCAATCTTCAAAAGGTGAGTGGACAAACAGAGCCCACAAATTGTGATCAAATCCGAGCACTAAGAAGTCAAGAATGGATCGTCATCAGTCAGGATTTGGCCCAGAAGCTGATATCCAGCATGTCAGAGCGAATTGCAGAGGTTATTAAGAACAAGAATCAACACTGAAAATATTTACTCTTTGCATATATTGAATGTTTTTGCCAATAAAAGCCTTTCAAACTCATGAAACACTTATCATTGTTTTCCAGTATACCATAGAAACATGTGAAAAAATAATCTACAAATACGGAAGCAGCAAAGTAAATATGTCACTGCCAATAGTCAAGTCAAGTGGTTTTTATTGTCATTCAACCATATACAGTTAGTACGGTGCACAGTGAAACGAGACAACGTTCCTCCAGGACCATGGTGCTACATAAAACAACATAGTGCAAACACAGAACCACATGAGACACAGACTAAATAACATACCTATATAGTGCACGTGCAAACATGTGCAAAAATTACGGGACAGTACAATAAATTACTAAAACTTAACAGGACAATAGGCACAGTGAGAGACAGTGCAGCACAGACCAGTACACAGTAGTGCAAAAAGATGACAGTTTCAAAAATGCCAAATGTAAACATAACACTATGAGATAGTCTTCTATGCACATAGCAGTTATTGAGGTAGCAGCCAGTTATAAAGTGACAATAATAAAAGTGCAACTCAGGACACGTGTGAGTGTGTCAGTCTAGTCTCTGAGTATTGAGGAGTCTGATGGCATAGGTGAAGAAGCTGTTACACAGTCTGGCCGTGAGGGCTGAATGCTTCGGTACATTTTGCCAGACTGCAGGAGGGTGAAGAGTTTGTGTGAGGGGTGTGTGGGGTCATCCACAATGCTGGTTGCTTTGCAGATGCAGTGTTTTTTGTAAATGTCTTTGATGGAGGGAAGAGAGATCTTCTCAGCTGTCCTCACTATCCGCTGCAGGGCTTTGCGGTCCGAAACGGTGCAAGTCCCAAACCAGGCAGTGATGCAGCTGCTCAGGATGCTCTCAATAGTCCCTCTATAGAATGTAGTGAGGATGGGGGGTGGGAGATGTGCTTTCCTCAGCCTTCGAAGAAAGTAGAGACACTGCTGGGCTTTCTTGGTAATAGAGCTGGTGTTGAGGGACCAGGTGAGGTTCTCCGCCAGGTGAACACCAAGGATACTTTTGGCCACGGCTGTACATTACAGAATATGGCATGTTGCAAATGGTCAATATATGTAAATAAGTACAATATAGATGTTTTCAATACGTCAATATTGTATGTTTTGGTATCAATACAAGTGTTAGATAATGTATGTTTGCTAGAACCAAATTTTATGTAAGAATACATGCAAATTCTCATGAGATCATGTTACATTTTTTATGTTTTTTAGAACACAGTCATGATCATATCAAACCAAAAAACATTTTGACTTGCATTTGATGGCTTAGCGTTTCCTTGTTATTGTTGTTTGATTAATAGCCTTTCTTTGACATATAGCCTACTAGACAGTGCTCAATTCGGTTACATGCTAACTTCAAGTCCGACGTTTTGATAAAGTAAAGTAATAAATAAAGTTTAGTAAAGTAGTCAGTGTACAGCTTGTATAACAGTGTAAATTTGCTGTCCCCTCAAACGTGTCAACACACAGCCATTAACGTCTAAACTGCTGGCAACAAAAGTGAGTACACTCCTAAGTGACACCTCCCCGGTGTCATGTGACTCATTAGTGTTACAAGGTCTTAGGTGTGAATGGGGATCAGGTGTGTTAAATTTGGTGTCATTGCTCTCACACTCCCTCAAACTGGTCACTGGAAGTTCAACATGGCACCTCATGGCAAAGAACTCTCTGAGGATCTGAAAAAAAGAATTGTTGCTCTACATAAAGATGGCCTAGGCTATAAGAAGATTGCCAAGACCCTGACACTGAGCTGCAGCACGGTGACCAAGACCATACAGCAGTTTAACAGGACAGGGTCCACTCAGAACAGGCCTCGCCATGGTCGACCAAAGAAGTTGAGTGCACATGCTCAGCGTCATAGATGTATGAGTGCTGTCAGCATTGCTGTAGAGGTTGAAGGGGTGGGCGGTCAGACTCTCAGTGCTCATACCATGCGCTGGACTCTGAATCAAATTGGTCTGCATGGCTGTCGTCCAAGAAGGAAGCCTCTTTAAAAGATTATGCACAAGCGTGTGTGGTGGAAACCAGGTGAGGAGTACAAAGACAAGACACACCTCCAAGACGACCACTGCCTTGCTAAAGAAGCTGAGGATGAAGGTGATGGACTGGCCAAGCATGTCTCCAGACCTAAACCCTATTGAGCATCTGTGGGGCATCCTCAAACAGAAAGTGGAGGAGCACAAGGTCTCTAACATCCACCAGTGGAAGAGGACTCCAGTGGCAACCTGTGAAGCTCTGGTGAACTCCATGCCCAAGAGGGTTAAAGCAGTTCTGGAAAATAATGGTGGCCACACAAAATATTGACACTTAGGGCGCAATTTGTACATTTTAACTTAGGGGTGTACTCACTTTTGTTGCCAGAGGTTTAAACATTAATGGCTGTGTGTTGAGTTATTTTGAGGGGACCGCAAATTTACACTGTTATACGAGCTGTACACTCACTAATTTACATTGTAGCAAAGTGTCATTTCTTCAGTGTTGTCACATAAAAATATATCATCAAATATTTACAAAAATGTGAGGAGTGTACTCACTTTTGTGAGATACTGTAGTTAAATAACAGGCTACATTATAGACACACAGAATCTAGTAAGCAGAAATATGAAATTTACCTTGATATGTTTCTTCAAATTAGAGGCAGAATGAATGCTGGTATCTGGCTTGAGCAACTTAAACTCAAATGACACAGTCATGCAGTTGGCCTTTTTCACTGCAAAAATGCCTTCCAGGTGCGGCCGAGATGTTCAGCTGTAAACTGTGTTTGAGGCATTCTCCACAGTTGGTGCCAGATCTGCAGCTGCCGTTCAAGTTTTTTACATGTGATTTGATTTGCCGGGAGTCACAAGACTCTCCCTAGACAATCTTGTTGGTAGATGCAAATTAAATCAGGACAGGGAAGTAGCAAACAGACGGTGGGAAAATAGTGCAATAAAAGTACAGTTACAGCACTTAAAATATACTCAAGTAAAAGTAAAAGTATACACTTTTTAAACTACTTAAAAAGTTCAAATATTTGGGAAAAGTAGTTAATTACAGTAACGTGAGTATTTGTAATTTCATAATGCATAAAATAATTCAAAGTTATTGTTTTCTTATCATACATTAAAAAGGTATGCGCAAAATCAGGCAGTTTCAAATGCAAAACATGATATGTTGTCAGGAAATGCGCAAATCAGATTCTCTCTCTCAGAAACTATTTCAATTATATGCAAATAATGGAGCAGAGTGACCTTGTGATGAGGGAACAAATGTGGCTCCCAGCAAGCAAGCGCACACTTCAACAAGTGCAGACTTCTCACAATGTGTAGTTGTTCTATCTGCTTTGGCAAGGTGAGACAAATCACTGCAGTGCTTACAACAACACAAAGTTTTTAATAAGTAGCACACACACTTATATCTAAACCTCTGAGATGAGAGACACTTGTCAGAGAGGAAATTTTTCCATCTCATGATATCCGAAGAGACCATATCATACTCTTATTCTTCATCTAGTATGAATATAATAACTGTATCTTTCTCGTCTGGGTTTGGAAATAGCAGGAAATTAAAATTCACAGATCAGCCGGAAATGGCAAAAACTCTCAGAAGGTACATAAAACAACAGGAGTGTAGGAGGGGACAATCTTGTCTCAAAAACTACACAATTTGATTAATTGCTTCAGGGAGGATGGAATTCAGAAGAGAAAAACTAAAACAATGTATAAAAACCAAGAAGTGAGTCTTGTGTTTGTAAGGAGCTTTTTATCTGTTTATAACTAACTTTATAAAAGTTTTTCAGTAACATTTTCTCAATTTTTTTATTTTAGGATTAAGATTCAAATCCAGTACTTTATTACCAAACAGTACCAAACACTATTATCAGCACTAACAGTCACCATACATTAAATAAATGAAACATTAGACCAATAAATAACTAAATAAAACATTTAAAAGCAAAACATTAATAAATTTAAACCTCCTCCTATTACTTCACATGTCTACCTACCATCCTCTCCAATATACTGTTGATTAAAGGTATAAAAAGCCCACAAAAACCAGTGCAATCAGAATATACACTGTCCATGTGCATTTTCAATCTACATAAACCTATACTGTATAAATCAGTGGGGAATTCAGCATGTGGATTGCCTTGCAATAAGTACTGTTTACAAATGAGTGATTTTGTTCTGATTGCCTCATGTCTGGCTTCAAAACAAAACTCTGTACAAACTTTGTAAACTATCTGCCAGTTTATATGATATGCAAGTCAAGATGTTGCTTACTTCCCAACATTTGGTGCTTTGGCTGTACTGTAAATGATTGATCCCCTGCCTTAGCAAGGGCCTAATTTGTTTTGCTAACAAGCATGCATGTGCAAATTAATTCAATTAGCCTAGTGCTGTTTGATACACTCCATCTGACTGAACAAGTACTGTATATTGCTGTCCCTAAAAGATTTCAATGTTTCCAGTGAATCTTGCTTCCTACAGAATACCTGAAAAATATAACCAACTGCAAGCGAGTGGACTTTTTTCCATGGAAAGATGAAGGAAAGCAAAAAAAGTTGTGTGATGGATTCTTTCACTGTCAGGCAAAACCGAGGGAATCAAACATCAAAACCCGTCAACAATGCACCTTCTCCAAGACACTGATTACAGCTGCTCTTCCATCTGTGCTGAGTTTGAAGAGTGTGACTAGCATATGTGTGTGTGTGTAAGTATGTATGCCCAATCAGAACAAATTGCTTCCCAACATGTAGTGTTTAGCAGTCAATATGTGACACCTCCATGTTCTGCAGTCCTTGGGGAATTCCAAGCAAAAAGCAGAATCATTCACAGCCACAGCTACTCTCCAAAGCTTGGACATTAGCATTAAACTGCATTAAAAGTTAGCAAACTAACAGACTTTCCAGAATTTTACAAAACTGTCATGGCACCTGTGAACATTTAAAATAACTGACCACTTTTTTTTTTCTTTGTGTGTGTGTGTGTGTGTTTGTGTGTGTGTGTGCATGCCAAATTTGCAATTTTCTTTGTGGTGGAAAATAGCTAAGAGGAGCTTCTGTTAGAGCAATTTTCCTAAATTAATATGTACATGTAAATGTTACATGCAAATACCTATGAATAACATTGAGATCAGGCTGGGTATTCTAGTTTTGCAGAGTCACATGTTGGTAATTTTGTGCAATTATTAATTTTTTAATTAGTAAAGTACAATTACATTGCCAACAAGTCATCCCTGGTTTTCAGCTCTATGTAATAATGTAATTTGCATAATGTAATGCTGATAAATTCAAGGAGATGTAATCCTTCAAAGATGATGTGTATATGAGTTCCTAATGTTCAAATTGTGTTGATGACGATGAACGAGTATTTTGTTTAATTGAGTAGCGTAATGTTATTTAAACCGCTGAATTATGAAGAAAATGTAACTGTTAAATGTTAAACAGGATAACAAGTGCTACGATGTTCTATTGTTAAACTAGAAGCAGTGAATTTAATGTGTTGTGAACTAAAGAACTGCCTGTTATATATATATACAGGTCAGGTTTTTTTCTTATTCTTTATCTGCATTCGTTTCAGCTTGACAATGCAAGATGGCGAGCCTTTCCCCAGCAAGATGAACATTGACTACTGTGAAAGTTAAGTTCCAACCAACACGCAAGGAGTTGGGAAGGAAAGTTATAATTACCTGCTAGTATTTCTGTCCTATAAACATAACTGAGCTTTATTTTGAGGGAATGCTTAAAGAGTTTTTTGCTCGGATGGATTTTCAGGAGCATTTGAACTGAATCAGTCTTGAACTGAATCAGTCTTGAACTGAATCTTTGAACTGAATCTTTTGAACCGAGTCATTTGAACTGTTTACTTTTTTATTGTGTTCACTAGCAAGGAGTTATTTCTGAATGTGATTGAGTTGAATTGTCCAATTTTATAATTGTGATCAAGGTCATTGTTTAATATTGTAGGTGTTTTATTCAAGGAAATTTTCATAGCCTAAAAGGTGCACCCAAACAAACAAAGTGAGTCAGGTGAAACTGCTCAAATACTGTCAATTGCAATTTCATATCACTGTGATTTTGATATTGGATAGAGATTGTAACAAATTGTTTAATAATCATTTTATTTTATTATTTCTTTTAAAAAGCGACAGTTTATTTTCAATACAGATTTATTATTTATTTCTATTACTTATCCAGTGTTGTCTCAATTATGCCTCCATAGTCAAATCTACTGGCCTATGAATAATATTAGTAGTAAGTACATATCAGTTGACACATGTGCTCCAAAGGCATTACATGGCATTCTAGGAAATGTTTTATCATTCTCTTTGTGTATTGTGTTATCACACTAGAAGACACTACATTTTATTTAGAAAACTGACACATTTGTTCTTTCAAGAAATGGAATGTGAATCTTCAGAGAGCTTGCCTTTAAAACCGAGGAAACTGAGATAGTCAAATATACACACGAAGTAGATTTTTAAAAGCCATTGTGAACTCCACAGACGTCGTGTCTCTCCCCTCTGGCAATATCTAAACAGCAGACAATAAACAGTCAGTGTGCACACTTTAGCTATGTGTGCAATCTTTAATCTTCTGTGTGTATGGTACCTGCTATTTGCAGAGAGATGTAATGTGGAAATGTTTTCCCTCTTCCCATGGCACCCTTGACACCCTTGAAATCACAAGGGAGTACTCAGTTGAGTGCAATTTATGCCATTCACAAATATCTCATGGGACGCAACAGTGTTTTCAACGCTGCATGTATTCACCACTAACAGGCATTCACTCACACTCAATAAACTTGTTGCATTACTTGGGTAGTTTTCTCAAATTTCAAATAGGGCCTTATAACATAGATATAATAAGATAACAATTTCCAGCATAATCATCATATTATCACTGCCCAGGAAATGTATTTATTTATTACTTACATTGAAGATTAGGTTAAAGGCAGAATTACCTTTTAAGAACTGCAACTAAGCAGAAAAATTACTAAAAAGCCTAAGACAAACCCAAAGTTCAGTGATACCATACCAAAACAACACTCATGGAAACTTGGTCATACTTGACACAAATGACAATAAAGTTGTGAATTCATAAAAAATTGGGAATAAAAGACAATAAGTGAAGAAAAATGTATAACCGATGTAAAGCTTGATTACTTTCACTATATTTGTATTTTATTTATTATTTCAATTCTGTTAAATTGTGAAAGAAATGCAAGAGGTAAATAAAAATGTATAACTGATTGAATGTTTCATTACTTGATGTTTTAACGTATTGTATTGTATTCTTCTTCATTGATTTGTATTTGTATAAATGAGGTAATATTTGACTACTTTTGCTGTACAGTATTTTTATATTATTGCATTGTTACTTCCTATTCTGTGACTTATATGTCTACTGCTGTAACTCCTCAAGTTTCCCCAGGGGATTAATAAAGTACCATGCTGTCCTGTGCTGTCCCGTCCCCTCCTATCCTGTCCTATCCTATCATATTCTATCCAATCCCATTCCATTATAATTGCATTTTAATAAGGCCACAAAAGCCTAAATATATTACACAAATACACATGTATATATACCCACATAGATAAATGTTTTTCAGCAACATATTATTTACCTTAAATATTTAAGTACACTTGAGATAAGTGACAAAACCTGTTTTAAAACTCATCACATGACAGCTGTGGTGGCAAGTGTGAGTCCTTATGGGGATTTCTGGGATTGACAAACAAGTACACCCTCTGCCCACGTTGGTCAAATTTGTCTTTGATGTTTATGTCTGTCAATGTAAAAGTTATAGATATATAGTTATAGATAAACACCCTCAATGAGAAAATATACAAAAAGGTAATTTAAATAATCATGAAAGTATAAATTAGGGGACACATTAAAATTATTAATAATAATAATAAAAGCAGCTAGATTGGAAAGAGAAAGAGAGATTGATTTAAGGTGTTGAATATGCACATACATCTATTGGAGGATAGACATTTGTCTATTAAAGAAGAAAGAAGGGCACAACACAATGGTATTACCAAAGCAAATAAAAGTTGACAAGAACAATCCGAAACAAAACATTTCCAAAATCAATACAAGTCACTCTGAATGGACTCTTGAAAAAAATCTGTTTTACACTTTTATGAAGTTTTATGGCACATTAAATGAAAGAAAAACAGTTCTCAAACATGGAGGTCAACATTTACATAGTCAATATTTGTTTGTTTTTCTGCTGCCCAGAGCAACCCTGAAAAATAAGCAAAATGATCTCATAGAATCATGTTTAACTACATTTTTGCTAAATATTTTTTTTTTTACGTGCCTCATTTTATGTTTTGCAATAGTTTCCTGTTGAAATAAACACTATACCTCTATAACAACATTAGCTGGGTTTCCATCCATGTTTTGGATATGCATTTTGGGATTTTGAGAATGAAGCTTCATGGAGACACCAATATGCAAATAAAATCTTCAAAATGCACATACAGGCTTATACGCTCGCTTGAGATAATTTTTTTATTCGATATGAAGAAATGTGCATAAACTATGATGGAAACACATTTACAGCATAAACACCTATATAATTTATTAGAAATACAAGATGTGCATCAAAAAAAGACATGTGACATGTTTTTTGACACAAAAAAAAAATTTATTATATATCTGCACAGCAAAGACAGAAGGGAGGAACTCACATACATAATGCACATAGAGCACGCTGTCACTCCCAGACATGAGACAATGTTTTTTACAGTGTTTTGTCTGTGTGATCTAAACTGAGATAATTTTATTCTAAAAGAGTCACAGTGGGTCAAAGAGTCAAAGTCGGTGCTTAATTTGGTTGCACCACCAATTCTTATTGCAATTCTTAGCTAGTAGGTCTTAAGCACTCCATAAAGCAATGCATTGTTGCATAATATGACATTTACTTTTACTGATCTAATAAGCAGCCTTCAGATTTCTAAACCGTGTTCAAAAGCTGTGCATTTCAGTGATATCTTGGCAAAGATATGTTCAAACCTTTTTGTTTCATGAATATAATCTTTAAAAAAATGGTTTATTTAAATATGTGAAAAATAATATTCCTAAACAATTGATCCCCAATCCTTGATTTTCTTCTTTCACATTTGTTCATAAACCTAAATTTTAAACTTTACAAACGTGTGAATATATCTCCGATACTAGTCTTTATAAAAAATAATCAGATTTCTTTGATATCGCTATTTATATCCAACTTTCCGAAACTTTCGCTACTATTCTTAGCCCGCTAGCACTGCACGCGTGGTCTCTCGCCAATCGATCGTCTTACTTACACCTCTACACCTGTATAACTGAAAGCTATAATTCGCCATTATAGCACATCTGCTATAATGGCGAATATAGCGGATGTGTGTCTAACTCTACCTCTGTGTGCAGGTGAAGACACCTTTGAACTGCATTCGGTGCAGTTGGAGCTGGAATCCGTCGAGAGGCAGATCCAGGACCTGCTAGAGAGACAGGCCGAGCTGCGAGATCGGCGGTCCGCGCTTGAAGCATCACGCGCCGATGCTCACAGGTCAGTGGTTCATCATTTTTTGACTCCGTCCTCGTCTACTCCGTGTGTTTCTCTGCACAGGATGCGATCCTCCCTGGCTTCATTCACTCCGGCACCGACACATCACCATGGACCCTGGGTGATTCCACGGCGGAAGACGCGAGCCAGGACCAGACCAAGGACCTCCCCGCCCCTCCCGGCCTTCGAGATCTCCACCCGGAACCGCTTCTCACCTCTTCGCGAGTCGGAGCGCGACGACGCCGTGATCATCGGCGATTCGACCGTCCGTCATGTCCGCGCTATCTCTGGCAAAGGTAAGGTGCGCACTCACTGCTTTCCTGGTGCTCGTGTTCTTGATGTCTCTATGCAGGTTCCCGAGATCCTGAATGGTGACGAGCGCGTCGGAGCTGTCGTGCTGCACGTGGGAACGAACGACACCAGGCTGCGGAAGACGGAGGTACTGAAGGAGGACTACAGGAGCCTGATCGAGACGGTACGCAGCACTTCGCCAGAAACAACGATCGTCATGTCTGGACCGCTTCCCACGTACCGACTAGGACAAGAAAGGTTCAGTAGATTATTTGCTCTAAATGAATGGTTAATGTCATGGTGTAATGAACAGAGACTGCTCTTTGTTAATAATTGGAATCTGTTTTGGGAGCGACCTAGGCTCTTCCGTCCTGATGGCCTTCACCCCAGCAGAGTCGGAGCGGCTGTTCTGTCGGACAACATCTCCAAGACGCTACACACCATATGACTAGTAAGTCAAAGTCCAAATCACAGTATTTGCTGTCCCAACTTAATTGATATAAGTACCAATGTAGAACATTATATAGAAACTGTGTCTATTCCTCGTTTAGTAAAGCCAAACAATACATCTACTGTAGGATCTAGGAAAAATCTAATTGTAATTAAACCAGAAAATCTCAATATCAGTGAACAAAAACAATTTCTAAAGCTAGGTCTTCTAAACATTAGATCGCTCACACCTAAGGTGGTTATTGTAAATGAAATGGTCTCAGATAATAGTTTTGATGTATTTTGCCTTACTGAAACCTGGCTTAAACCAAATGATTATTTCGGTCTAAATGAGTCTACTCCGCCAGGATACTGTTATAAACATGAGCCCCGTCTGATTGGTTGTGGCGGCGGTGTTGCAACAATCTATAGAGATATTCTTAATGTTACTCAGAAAATAGGTCACAGGTTTAATTCGTTTGAAGTACTTGTGCTAAATGTTACACTCTCAGATGTAAGAAAAAAATCCCTATTATCTCTAGCCTTGGCTACCGTATATAGACCTCCAGGGCCTTACACTGTTTTCCTAAAAGAGTTTGCAGACTTTCTATCAGATCTATTGGTCAATGTCGATAAAGCAATAATTGTTGGAGATTTTAACATACACGTAGATAACACAAATGATGCGTTAGGGGCTGCGTTTACAGATTTGTTAAACTCCTTCGGGGTCACGCAAAACGTCAGTGGTCCCACTCATCGCCTAAATCATACGCTAGATTTAATTATATCTTATGGAACCAATCCAACCGATATAGATATTATACCGCAAAATGATGATGTCACTGATCACTACATGGTAACTTGCATACTACGTACCACTGAAATCTGTCATATTGCGCCACGTTATCGACCAAGCAGAACAATCCTTCCAACCACAATAGATAGATTCACAAATAGCTTACCTGATCTATCTCAGCTGCTCAGTGAACCCAAACAAACAGATGAACTAGAGGAAATGACTAGCAGTTTGAGCACCATTTTCTCTGGTACATTAGATATTGTTGCACCAATTAGATTAAAAAAGTTTAGAGAAAAAACTAGAGCACCATGGTACAACAGTGCTACGCATGCTATCAAGAGAGAAACTCGTAACTTGGAGCGTAAATGGAAACAAACTAATTTAGAGGTCTTTAGAATCGCATGGAAAGACAGTATGTCACGTTACAAAAAGGCTCTAAAAACAGCCAGGGCTGAGCACCTCCGCAAACTAATAGAAAATAACCAAAATAATCCAAGGTTCTTATTTAACACCGTGGCTAGACTAACAAATAAACAGAGATCACCTGAGCAAAATATTCCTTTACAGTTTAGTAGTAATGATTTTATGAATTTCTTCACTGAGAAAATAGAAAACATCAGAAACACAATTGTAAACACAACTGTTAATGTACAATCTTTAATGGTGTCTTATGATTCAGCCTCAATTATCGCCCCTCAAGAACAACTACACCGCTTTACAACTATAGGACAGGAAGAGCTAAATAAACTTATCATTGCATCTAAACCAACAACATGTTTACTAGATCCAATACCCACTAAACTACTGAAAGAAGTGTTACCTGTAGTGGAAGAGCCTCTTCTCAATATTATTAACTCGTCTTTATTTTTAGGTCATGTTCCAAGAATATTTAAGCTGGCAGTTATAAAACCTCTCATTAAGAAACCACAATTAGATCCAAATAACCTAGCAAATTACAGACCCATCTCAAATCTTCCATTTATGTCTAAAATATTAGAAAAAGTTGTGTCCGCTCAATTGTGCTCTTTCTTGCAAGAAAATGATATCTATGAAAAATTTCAGTCAGGATTCAGACCGCATCATAGCACAGAAACTGCGCTAGTTAAAATTACAAATGATTTACTTTTAGCTTCTGACCAAGGCTGCATCTCAATATTAGTTCTACTCGATCTTAGCGCTGCGTTCGACACTATAGATCATAAAATACTCTTGGATCGACTACAAAACTACACTGGTGTTCAGGGACAGGCATTAAGCTGGTTTAGATCGTACTTATCAGACCGTTACCATTTTGTCTGTTTAAATGGGGAAAAATCAAAAATAACGTCAGTAGACTATGGAGTGCCACAAGGATCTGTGTTAGGCCCTCTATTATTCTCAATATATATGCTACCACTTGGTAAAATTATAAGAAAACATGGAATTAATTTCCACTGTTATGCTGATGACACTCAATTATATATCTCATCACGACCAGATGAAAACATTAACTTATCTAACTTGACAGAGTGTCTTAAAGATATAAAATGTTGGATGACGCGTAATTTCCTGTTATTAAATTCCGATAAAACGGAGGTATTACTTATTGGTCCAAAAAACTACCCACAAAATCCCTTACAATACAACTTTAATTTAGAAGGATGTCCTGTTACATTATCCACTACAGTAAAAGACCTGGGTGTTATACTAGACCGCAACTTGACTTTCGAAAATCATATTTCATCTGTTACGAGAACAGCCTTTTTCCACCTTAGAAACATTGCTAAGCTACGTAACATGCTATCTGTTTCTGATGCAGAAAAGTTAGTTCATGCATTCATGACCTCGAGACTAGATTACTGTAATGCTTTATTAGCTGGTTGCCCTGCATCCTCAATAAACAAGCTACAGTTAGTCCAAAATGCAGCCGCTAGAGTTCTTACTAGGTCAAGAAAATATGATCACATAACACCGATTTTATCATCTCTACACTGGCTACCTATTAAGTTCCGTATCAATTACAAAGTATTACTACTGACCTATAAAGCCCTAAATGGTTTATCTCCTGTGTATTTAACGGATCTTCTATCGCCATACAATCCATCGCGCTCTTTAAGATCACTAAATTCGAGGCTTCTGGTCATACCTAGGATATCTAAGTCCACTAATGGAGGGAGGGCGTTCTCACATTTAGCTCCTAAACTCTGGAATAGCCTTCCCGATATTGTTCGAGGCTCAGACTCGCTGTCCCAGTTTAAAACTAGATTAAAGACACATCTCTTTAACCAAGCATTCACATAATGCAAACTTTTTATACTACTGCTGAATCAGTTATAATGCATTAATATTATGAACATCAGCTATGCTAATTATTTCCCATCTGCTTTTCTGCTGTTATCTCGGGACGCCAGTCCCGAGGTAAATAGCGTTCGTCAGCTCCAGTTTGTATCCAGCCTCTCACGGAGACTTCAGATGCCCCATCACCATGGACAAGGATCTTAAAATGGGATACATAGACTAATTATTGCCAACAAAAGCCTTCATCAGCCAAACAAGGACAATTGCATCTAAGTGAACTTCTGGAATTTAATCAAGGATGGACTTCAAAGACACTGGTCACTAATCTTGCAGTTCAAACACCTTCACTGTCTAAATACTGACCCTTAGCACTTAATAAGTTTAATAATTTTTTAAATCATGTTTTTTAACTATAAATAATTCTTATTTACATTATTCATGATGTTAGCCAGAGGGGAACTGGCCCCCACAGTGAGTCTGGTTTCTCCCAAGGTTATTTTTCTCCATTAACAATCATCTTTTGGAGTTTTGTGTTCCTTGCCACAGTCGCCTTCGGCTTGCTCACTGGGGTTATTAATACAATTATTATTTAATTATTTTTAAACACGATAAAGAATCATATCTTATCTAATTCCACAACAGGGCTCCAAACAAAAAAAAAAAAAAAAAAAATCAATTAAGGAGCCACTGGCTCCTACAGGGGGAAAAACAGGCGCCAAATATTTTAAATTTTTTAACTCCATCCATTCCTTTTCGTCCCGCAGCTCGCTAACAGTGTAGTCTGTGGAGCATTCTTCGCAATTATGTGATCACGTGCATTTTTATGCTTGTTACTGTCACCGTGTTTTCTAACAGTCTCTTTTTTGAAATTGTTAGTTCCTGCAATGAACTCCGTTTTCCCCGCTATTTCTTTGATATAAACTTTTGTTATGTATCTCGGGAAATGTAATGCAAATTTTAAAATCAAAAGGGAGTAAACTTTTACTGTCGCCAATGGCGACCTTGACAGAAATTACACTCACAAATAAATTTATTTGGTCACAAATGCGACCATTTTTAGTCGCAGTTTGGAGCCCTGCACAAGGATGATGATTTATCGACTTTATAGACATTACATTTTTATCGTCTGTTAATGCTGAACTTCTGTAAAGCTGCTTTGAAACGATGTGTGTTGTGAAAGGCGCTATACAAATAAAATTGACTTGACTTGACTTAAACTAGGGATGTCCCGATACCAGAGGGCACCTACAGGTCCCCAACCCTCTTGATGGATATTGTGAGCGCAGTCAGGAGGGCAGCCTTCTCTGAGACTGCCATTAGCTCAACTGACTATAAAGGCGCTAGTAGGATTCAGCCTCCTAGAGCCTTTCAGGAACCTGATAATCAGGTCATGCTTCCCCAAATACTTATACCTAAATACTTACCAATCCCTGAGAGAGGAGTTCCTGCCTCAGGGGAACCTTCCAGGGAAGGGCTGTCATGAGGAGAGTGAGAGCCGAGAACCAAGTCTGAGTGGGCCAGTACAGCACCACGAGGGTGACCATGTGACCAGGTTCAGCTGTGTGCCAACACGTCTGTGCAGAGGGCAGCCCATGTCTGGAATACCAGAGTGGGCAGTGGGAGGATTCCCGGGAACAAACAGGTCTACCTGTGATATACCACACTTGATATACCAACACAGTCACGGTCCTGTCCAGGAGCCAGCGGCTGTGTGCCCGTTCATATCATAGCAACACTTCAAAATAAAATCTCCACCAAAATAAAAGCTCAATTTAAATTAAAAAGTATTACAGAAATTTATCACTTCTTTATAGTTATGCAATATTCACTCTAATACTACTACTAATAAAAAATAAAATAAAAGTAATTTTATTATATTTAAGCAATATTAAGCAATATATCACATCTGTGATATTCTGTTATGGAGCACTTTATTTTTTGACAATATAAAACTTCAATGATGGATTGCTGTGAGTTTTTGTATAAAAGCACTACATTTGATAAAAAATAATACAATATTATGTTGAAAATTCATTGTTATATTTTTATTTGATTACATTTTTAATTTAAATTTGTAATATTTAAAAAACATTTTGATGCTAAAATTGAAATAGAGACTCTTTAATATCATTCAATCAGTTTGTATTTTTTATTCCAACCGTTATGGTCACTGGCCATATTTTTCTTTTTATAACACTATTGTTGGGTTAAAGATTTAGGGTAGAGAGGTCGGTTTTGTCGATTTACAACAATATAACAGTGTTTCTAAATCCTTTCCATGAGTACCACTAACACAACATATTTTGGATGTCTCATTTACAACACACCTGATTCTACTGTTTATGTCATTAGTAGAATGCTCCTTGATCAGAATTGAGTATGTAAAATATGGGAGACATCCACAATGTGTTAGTGGTACTCCAGGGATGAGTTTCCCATACAACTATGTAACTCACTGCTTAAACACATAGTATGATGCATGGTTGGAGAAATTAACTAGCTAGTTATGACTGTTTACCGAAACCGAAGAAACTGCCACACATCCATCATTCGAAAAATGTTAGTTCAACAACAGAAAGATCTTAACGTGACGTTTCAAACCCTGGAATAAGCCGTTCCCTGTCAAAAAGCTACACTTTGATTTAGTGCTTTGGGAAAAACTTTAGGTGTGAGCAGCTGTGAATGTGTGCAACACGTCAATGAAATTGACCAGAATTTATAGCCTCTGCTGGTGACATCATTGGATGCACCTGTAGCAGGGCTATAAATGGATGCATCAAAGGTGCATCATCAGATCTTTTGTCTTCAGATCACTCTGTGTGTGTTGTGGTTCATGAGCCTGTCAGAAACGTTCTACTTTCCTCTGTTAGGAGTTAGAAGATTTTGTTAGGAATTGCGCAGAAAACTTTCTCTTTTTTTCTACAAAAAAAAATGACTGAAAGACAAGCGGTGTGTGTTCCCTTGTTTATGCTCTATGGCTGAGAGGGACACACACCAGTTTTGTTTTGTATGTTTGGGCGAAAGCATGCTGCTCTTGCGTTGGGGCGAGGGCGAGCATTGCAATCTGTTCTCAGTCTAAATGCTTCATACTCGTCTTGCTTACTTCCGAGAGTCAGCACCCACATTTTCATCGTGGGGCTCTCGTATGGATCTGGCTGAGGAGAGATGGTCCGTCCCTATCGCTCGCTCTCTTCCTAGATCCAGCTGGTCCTTCCCGTGATCCTGAAGCACGCTCCGGCGCCTCTTCGGTTCATGAGGGAACCGTGAATCTCTTGAGACTACGGACTTCTAGTTACCCACCTCCGAGCATTCCGGGCATGATAATAAATCATCTGAGATATTACTCGAGGTGATTACTTGTGCGGTGGCCAGGCTTCAATTAGACTAAGGGAACGCCTCATCAGTACCTTCCTTTCTTTGGGAACCTTATAATTCCCATGTCTTCGTGCCCTTGACATCGACATATTCAACTACCGTGGGTGCTGAGGCACGGGGGTATTCGGTGATGCCGCCGGTTGAAGAGACACTTGCGGGTTATCTCTCGCCTAGCTTGGCATCATCGTTAAAAAGACCTACTCTCCCCACAAAGCCATGCAGGACCACATCCACCCTTGTGGGGAAGGCTTATCAGGCAGCAGGTCAGGCTGGTGCTGCCCTGCACACTATGGCAGTGTTACAGGTGTACCAGGCTGATCTGAGTGCGGGCACCACAATCGACGAGGAGGCTTTCTCCGAGCTTCGTCGTGCCACGGATCTGTCTCTCTGTGTGACCAAGCAGACAGCCCACACCATTGGTCGGTCTATGTCTGCTTTAGTCAGCACGGAGAGACACTTATGGCTCAACCTGTCGGGCATCAGAGACAAGGACAAAGTTTTCCTTCTCAATGCCCTGGTTTCGCCTTCTGGCTTATTTGGTGATGCTATGAATGTAGTTATCACCAGGTTCCAGGAGGAGAAAAGTCACGAGGAAGCCTTCGGCAATTCCTTCCTCGCGGCACTCAGGGGGAGGGGCTGTCGTCCACCCCGCCCTGGTCCTTCTAGGAAGGAGGCTCAGAACAAAGCATGATGAGACATGCTCCCCCTTGTGGAGACTGGGAACCGGCTCATCGCTCTCAGCAGCCCCCAAAGCAAGACTACAGGGCAGTCATTTCTAAGAGGAAAAAACCCTGACAGTCTTGCGCCCAGCCTTGTGGGGGTAGCCCCCCTCGGGACGGGGCGCATGTATCATCCACTTCGACCCTCCTGATACCCCCACGAAACGGCAGGTATTTCTATGTGGGTCCTAAGAACCATAGAAAAAGGCTACAGAATTCAATTTGTTTGCCATCCTCCGAGTTTCAACTGCGTGGTTTCCACTACCGTGAAACCGGAGCAAGCATGTCTACAGTGGAAAGAACTGCAAAATCTCTTGGTCAAAGGGGCCATAGAACATGTTCCCCTTCCAGAGAAAGAGTCAGGTTATTACAACAGATAGTTCCTGGTTCCCAAGAAGGTTGAGGGGTTGCATCAGATCTTAGATCTTTGAGGCTTGAATCGCTCAGACAGGGCATTCAAGATGCTAACAATCAAGACGGTCATGTCCCAAATCCAACTGGTGATTGGTTGGTCATGATCGATCTCATGGCATATGCCACTCTGGCATACTTTCATATAAAAATTCTACCAAAACAGAGGAAGTTCCTGAGGTTCACTTTCGGGGGCGAAGCCTTCCAATATCGGGTTCTTCCATTCGGCCTAGCCCTATCACCCCGCACATTCACGAAATGCATGGATGCAGCACTGGCTCCTATGCAACTCCGGGGCACCGTATTCTGAATTACATAGACGATTGGCTGATACTAGCACAGTCTCAGGAACTGGCAGTTCAGCACAGGGATATCGTCTTAGCTCATATGGTTTCTCTGGGTCTGAGACTCAACATCAAAAATAGTGTTCTCTCTCCCACTCAGGGAGATAGGTATCTGGGCGTTGTATGGAATTCAATCACGATGTGGGCACAATTGTCTCCCGCTCGAATCGTGTCCATTCAGAACACCCTGAGCAAAGATTTTACAGGGTAGAAGTGGACCTCTTCGCCTCTCAACAGACAGCACAATGCCTCTCTACTTCTCTCTGAGTCACCCATCCCCCCTGGGTCTGGACGCGATGGCGCATACATGGCCCAGAATGCGCCTGTATGCGTTTCCCCCGGAGATAATGTCTCTCTTCGACGGCTCGCTTTGGGTGATTCCGGACAGGAGGGACCTTCTGTCTCAGGTGCAGGGGACAATATTTTATCCCTGGCCCAAGCTTTGGGACCTTCATGTTTGGCCCCTGAAGGGTACCAACTGAGGGACACTGGGCTTTCACCTTAAGTTATTGAGACCATGTCTTTGAAAGATGGTGCAGAGCGCATAATGGTGGTGTAGTGGTCTAAAGCACAGAACTGTTAATCAGAAGGTCGCTGGTTCAACCCCCACAGCAACCACCATTGTGTCCTTGAGCAAGGCACTTAACTCCACGTTGCTCTGGGGGGATTGTCCCTGTAATAATTGCACTGTAAGTTGCTTTGGATAAAAGCGTCTGCCAAATGCATAAATGTAAATGTAGATCCAGTTAACTGACAGATTGCTTAAGTTCTGGACTTTCTGCAGGAAAAATTGTCTGCAGGCACATGCCTCGCCACTCTCAGGGTTTACGTGGCCGCTCTATCGGCTTGCCACACCTTGATTGACAGAGTGCCGTTGGGGAGACATCCTCTGCTCGCTCGCTTAGTTTGTGGAGCCATGCAACTGAGACCTCCTGCTAGGACCAGAATCCCTTCATGGGACTTAGCAATAGTCCTTGAGGGTCTAGCTGAGACCCCCTTTGAACCTCTAGAGTCAACGTATGATAAACTTCTGACTCTCAAGATGGTTTTTCTTATGGCAATTACTTCTCTAAAAAGAATTGGGGATCTACAGGCTCTGTCTGTAATCGCAGAGCAGGAAAGGCTTCACAGACTTTGTCCAGTCCGTGCCCTTCAGACTTATGTCCACCGCACTAGCCAGTGGCGTAAGTCTGGGGAACTATTCGTTTGCCATGGGGGCGGCCGCCACCAAGCAGACTATGTCGAGGCGCGCTGTCAAGCTTCGACAGTAGCCATCAGGGCTCACTCTACCAGAGGGGTCGCCCCCTCTAAAGCCTTGGCTAGAGGTGTCCCTCTGCAACATTTTTGTGATGCTGCAGGCTAGTCCTCTCCGCACACATTCATAAGATTTTATAGTTTGGATTTTCATGTCACTCCGGGCTCTAATGTCCTTGAGTCAACATCACAAGCTCATGTCTGAGAACGCTCGCACTCCTGTGAGCACAACTACACAACCGTAGGGGTTCCGGACATCCACAGTGCAGCATGGGTATTCTCGTTCCCAAAGCGTTAAATCAGCGCAGCATCAAAGTGTAGCTTTTTGACCGGGAACGTCTCAGGTTACTTAACTGTAACCCCTGTTCCCTGATAAAAGCAGAACAAGATGCTACGCTTCATTGCCTCACTGGGATGCCCCAGGACTGCTCTTCAGACAAAATACCTGACGATGCACTTGTGACTCATCTATTTATTGCCATGCTACATGTGCATCCAATGCTGTCATCAGCAGAGGCTATACATTCTGGTCAATTTCATTGACGTGTTGCACACATATTCACAGCTGGTCACACCTAATGTTGTTCCCAAAGCGCTAAATCTGTGCAGCATCTCGTTCCGCTTTTATCAGGGAACAGGGGTTACAGTTAAGTAACCCGAGACGTTTTCTTAAATGCACTTAAAATTTGTCTTGAAGCAATGAAAGATAAATATGGAATAAAATATATAGAAGCCTCAGCAAATTTAAATGATGTCCATATGTCAAATTAACAAGGAACTATGATTCTAAAAAGACGTAAAGAGCTGTAGTTCCAACCTCACAATTTTGCAATGCTGTTTGCGAATGCTTGTTTCAGGAAACACAAAATCATTGAACTTTTTTGCAAGCGATGGAGCTTGCAACCATAGTTGGCTAACTATGCTTTTGGAAAACGCACCCCAGGACAGGATTTAGAAACACTGATAGAGCAAAACCTCATCTATTTGGAAGAACAACTCGCTTGGACATTACACCTCAGAATTGACATGCCTTAGGAACCACATAATTTAACATTGCAAAAATGTTGCAACTCTCGTGTAATTTTTTATGAAAATACCTAAAGAAAATATTCCTGAAGGTAAAAATCCTTGAGAGAATATTGTGTGCCATGTCTTTAATGTGTTTGGGAGTATCAGGCCTATAATTTTACAGACTCCTTTAACATACTAATAATATACAAATCTTTGTTCTGTAGATCATTAAATGTCTAAATATTTCAAGTGGTTTCAGTTCATAAAGTTTGTAAATCAAAACAAATAGAACACATGATTTTTCTCTGTCAAAATGTAGTTAAAATGATATCCACCACATCATAATTTGAATTGGTTTTATTCATAAGCTTCACTCACGCCCCCAAACATGCCATCGTCTCAAACTGATTCATATTCTAAAATTGGATTAATGCATATTCTGATAAGCTTCAAATAGTGCTATGAGTTTGCTGATTTTCACTCTGCCTTGCACTTCCAAAAGAGCAAAACTACACACTTCACATTCCTTGCCCTTGGGTTGGCAGAACCAACAAACATAAAAGATTCTTAATGTTAAATTTCACACAACGGTAAGCTGCTTTCTGAGCATCTTTATGAATCATGTGTAACTACTATAGCTGCAGCTATTTATTTACTTATTTTGCATTACTTTGCACATTTAATTTTCCAGAATTTTCCCCTAAACAACAATTTCTTTAATATTTTCTAAAAATGGTCTCTAATATTTCTTTATGCCTTACTGTCAATCTTTAGTGTAGTTTTCATTTGAATACTCAGACACAAACTGTACCTCATTATGGTTAGGAGGTGACAAACATTGTGGGTATAACATGGGTATGTTTTGCCAACAATGTAGTTATTCTACTGTTTTTGAGGACATTCATTATGGAGAGCATTTGACAAATTCTTTCATAGGGTAGAACTTTTAATAATGCTAAACTGTTTGCAGACCTTCTAAATGCCTTTACCACTAAGATAACAATACTACTACTACTCTGAATTATACTTATGGAGGCAGCTCTGTGGAGTGAAAACTGTTCTCACAGTTGAACATCAAGCAGAAATACTGTGAGCAAAATGATGCAGTCCATTACACTTGAGAAACCGTGAACTTCAAGAGACAGATTCTTCATTTATAGTCATTAAAAGTCTTTTAGAACATAAAACTGTTCACATGAGGAAGTCACATTTCTAATACATGCCTCTGGTTCTCTTATTCCTGTGAGCAGTTTTACTGCACAGTAATCTGACTTGACAATTCTCTTGCCTTGCAGTTCAATTGTAAAATAACCGTACCATGAGCAAAAGGATTCAAAAATGTTAATTGACTTTGACAGATAATCTGGTGCCGCCCCACTTCCAAATGGGCAGAGTTGCTAAGAATGGGTTGTAAAATCAAAAATGCATTTGAAAGAAGACTTTAATGTGTGTTTGTGTGGGGATGTGGGAATGAAAGTAATGTGGATGTATTGTTGCATTACAGTAATAATGCAGTGTGGATAAATACAACAGCACTCTGTCTGAAGTGTCTCACATTTTTCAGCAGCTGACAGACTGCTTTTTCAGGTCAATGAAAAAAAAACATGTTCTAACCTAGATCATTCATAGAACACAATTTACAAAGCACTCAAAGCAATGGCATAGAATGCAAGCACAGCACTTTTCTAATTTGCTTTTTCCTTTAAAGGGAAAGAAAGAGAAAAGGAGCTGGCCATCAACATAACATTTTTACTTTTGCTAATAAAGGCATTTTAGACTTAGAGCCTTAATGGACTTGCAGAGAGCTGCTGTGAAAATACTGTCAGCTTATGAAGACTGACAGATTTAGGCCTTCGAACATCCCTGCAGCAGTGATGTATTGTATACTGTACTTTGTGGTAGGGTATATTTACAACTGCCAGCATTCATCACCAATAATATGTAAGAATTGTATCATGGAATTAGTTTAGGAATCTTGGCCACATTTGACCACCATTATATGAAGGATAAATGACAAATGATCAGATTAGAAATCTGAATAAAAATTCTCCACCATTAAATATGTAATACAACAGGCTTATTGTATCTGCTCACAATTAATATGTAAGAGAGTTCAGCTCAAGAAGGGAATTATGATTCATTCAGATATCATTGAAATAATTAAAGTGTATGTCTCGGCTATGCTGAGCTGATATGACAGCTGATATGACACTGAGTCTGTTTACTCTTTAGAGTAATACTATTCTCATGGCCATCGAAAATAATATCACATGTGTTGAAATATTGTTTGGGCATGGAGCGCAGATATTTTAAGAACCAATTGACGAGATTATTTATCAAAATACACCACAGTCAAGTAATCTACAACATAAAAACTAAACTAACACATAGACACACGTAAAACAGGTTGGTGAGTGAGTCTATAGACCATGCCCTGGACCATTGATACTTCATTTAGTATACCTCGATTTGGATTTGGGTTACCCAAAATTTTAAATAAAACACCAGCAATTTCTAGCAAAAGTCTGGAAGTGTTATTGCATTTCGTTGCTTTGGTTCTATGGCTGGGTCTGTAGAAAGTTCTGTTTGTTCCGTCGATGTTTTGGATCTCTGTTAAGATTGTGGACGCCCTGTAATTCGGTGCTGGAATGATCAGGCAGGGCTTTGAAAAGAGGCCTCCCACAAGGGAGACTTGCGAATCCCCGTCACATGTGAGTCATAGCACAGAGAAGAGAACTGTTTCTCTGATCTTTGCATTCCGAGCTTTCCTGGACTCTACTTATTTTGGAACCTTGGAAGAGGGGCACTGAAGCAAAGCCAGATAGTGGCTTGAGTGAATCAGAAATGTCTTTTCAGACATCATGTGATCATCTCTCTGTCCCTCCTTCTGAATGTGATTAATGAGTCTTTGTTCATAAGGATTCTGTTTCTCACTCAAAATTGGGCAATGTTTAATCATAACTTAAACTTTTATATAATGAAATCACTAAGAAATATTTGAAAATACCCTTCATAAGCACTTGAGATCTGCAAAATGAAACTCAAAAATAGTAAATATGACATACTTCATGAATATTCAACGTGCAAGTTACAAAGCATGAAAATACCTCATTAAAAATCATAATGGTTAATTCAGTGGTTTTACAACATAATTGTAATACATAATACATAATACATACATAATATAATACATTGCACGATATGAGAAACATAATTGTCAGGGTTATATCAGATTAAAACTTGAATGAGAAACATAATTGTCAGGGTTATTATCAGGTTAAACATTGAATGAGAGTTCTAGGCACTTTGGCAGATTATGTGAAGTATAACATTACAGTAAAGTAAATATTGCGAATGTTCCAAAGTTTCTGGATTAAGATGAGATGTCCTGATATGTGTATACACTTGAAAAGTTAATCTTGTACATTTTAAGTTATGAGCAGAGAAATAGTTTTATGTCCTGCTAAAAAGATAATACAAAGGGATCATTTCAAAGAAAGCCTGCTATCTTCAAGCTCTTTTTTTCTTGAATGCGTTTTTAGCATATTTTAGGAAATGTCTCATGCTCCCTTATTAGTCTAATTTAAGTGTAGAAAATTGTTTATATTGAAGGACAAAGGAGTGTCTTAGATTTTCAATGCAACCTCATTAGTCTAATTTAAGTGTAGCAAATTGTTTGTATTGAAGGACAAAGGAGTGTCTTTTAGATTTCATGGCAACCATTAAGGTTTCAAATCAAATCAATCAATCAAATCAAATCAAATCACTTTATTGTCACACTACTGTGTACACGAGTGCAACAGCAGGTGAAATTCTTGTGTGCAGTTCCGAGCAACATTGCAGTCATGACAGTGACGAGACATATACCACTTTACAATAAACAACATATTTACACAAAACAATTTACATAACAAATGTACACAATACACACAATGTAGAATACACATACACTAGATACGGGTATAAATATATATAAACACTAATTGAATTGGGAGAATATATTGACAGAGTGATGATTAATAAAGTGCAGTGCTGATTGTTGATCGTGAGAGATCATGTGTTCAAAAGTCTTATTGCTTGTGGGAAGAAGCTGTCATGTAGTCGGGTGGTGCGGGTCCTGATGCTGCGATACCGCCTGCCTGATGGATGCAGTGAAAGCAGCCCATGACTCGGGTGACTGGAGTCTCTGATGATCCTCCGAGCTTTATTCACACACCGTCTGTTATATATATCCTGGAGGGAGGGAAGCTCACCTCCGATGATGTTTCTGGCAGTTCGCACCACCCTTTGCAGGTTTCTTCAGAAGAGTCGCTTGCAGATGGTCGAGAAGTGTGGGGGTATTTCCTGATTTATAACATAAGTGAGGAGGGGTCTGAAAGAAGGTTATGTGCTATCCTGAAAATGTTCATTTGTTCAGACGATGGTTGAGAATAAACAGATGTACATTCTTACACAAGGTTAATTCAAACTTTAATGGCACCATCTCGGCAGAATCTTTAATTTATGACATTGAGGAATTTCATGGTAGACTCTGTATAATTTTGCTTACCCTTCTTCTGTTTGTGAGCTCCTCAGATCTTACAGATGTTATGGAGTGTATCACTTGATAAATCTGATATATAATAGTAAACAACAGTTAGTTCCAGTCATCGAGACTGATTGGACGAGATGCTTTCCAAGAGTGTTGATAGCTCAGACCATTAGCACTGGGACGCTTTATGGTTTGTGTCACTCTATGTTCATGGCATTCCAAACTAATGTGTAAAAGCAATCTGCAGTTCAGATATGTACATTTTAATTTACAAATATATACATTTTAATGAGCCAATTAGGCAAGTCATGTTTATTTATATAGACAATTTCATACACAATAGCAATTCAAAGTGCTTTACATAAAAAGCTAAAATGAATTATGAAACCAATTAAGAACAAGAAATAAGAATATAAAAAGTAATACGTAATATAATAAATAAGGTAAAAATTATTAAAATTAATAAAAAGGAAAAATAGTGCAGCGCAGTGCTCAGTGAATTAATCCTAGGGATGTGCTGAATTACTAATTTCACTGGCGTTTATAGGAGACCTATTATGCACCTTTTTACAAGATGTAATATATGTCTCAGTTGTCAGCTCAAAATACCCCATTTATTATACCATGTTGTAAATACCTCTTTTTGGGTGGAATCAAAAACAGCTGTTTTCGTGTGTGTCTCTTTAAATGCAAATGAGCTGCTGTTCCCTGTCTCATAGCTCTGGACTCTGTGAATAAAATCAGAGACACTGGTAACTTTAGCTGCATCAGATTTGCATGCTAAATGAACCTGGCGATTTGCAAACGTTCACAAAAAATAGTGATACTTACATCTTCAGGATATAAAGCTGGAACACGAACAGCTGTTACTGATCTATGCTTGAGAATTTTTTTTAAAATCCTGCTTGTTTTTTTGGCTAATATAAAGCCAAACATACGTAAATGTGTAAAAATGTTGAAAAATATTAACAGACTAGCAATTCCAGTGTCGACTATCAGCATCTGAACCATTTAGTCGACTAACAACTAGTCTCGCACATCCCTAATTAATGCACCGCTAAACAGATGTGTTTTCAGTCTGGACTTGTATGTGGCTACTGTTGGAGCACACCTGACCTCTTCTAGAAGCTGGTTCCAGCTGTGGGTGGCATAATAGCTAAACACTGTCTCACCTTGTTTTGAGTGAACCCTTGGAATTTCTAACTGACTTAATCCTAATGATATGAGAGGTATATTAGCTTTATATTCAAAAAGCATATCTGCAATGTGTTTAGGTCCTAAGCCATTGAGAGATTTATAAATGAGTAATATAATAAACAATATTAAATGTAACTGGAAGCCAGTGTAAATACATGAGGACTGGAGTGATATGCTCAGCTTTTTTAGTTTGGGTGAGAATCCTGGCAGCATCATCTGAATGAGCTGGAGGTGTCTAATTGTCTTTTTGGTAAGGCTGGTGATGAGTCCATTGCAGTAGTCCACCCTACTGATGATGAATGCATGCATACGTTTCTCTAAGTCTTGACTTGATACAAAACAACCAATTTTTGCTATATTATTTAGATGCTATAAGGCTGATTTAGTTATTGCTTTGATGTGACTACTGAAAGGTCTGATTGCAAAATAAATCCAATATTCCTTAAATGATTTTTTTGTCTTTAGATCCTTGGAGTCAAGGTATGTGTTCACCTTGGGAATTTTGCCTTTGTTGCCAAATACAATGACCTCTGTATTGTCTTTGTTTCACTGAAGGAAATTTCAGCACATCCAGCTGTTAATTTCATCAATGCTCTGGCACAGAGTGTCTATGGGGCTGTAGACATTTATACATACCTAGCGATAGGGCTAGGTAAATCTGGGTGTCATCTGCATAGCTATGGTATGCAATTTGTTTTTTTTTTTCATAATTTAACCACGTGGGAGCATATATAGATTGAACAGTAGTGGTGCAGAAATTGAGCCTTTTGGGACTCTATATTTTATGGATGTCCACTCAGATTCATAGTTGTCTATATTCACATAGTAACCTTTCCCATCTAAATTTGACCTGAACCAGCTGATGACCTTCCCAGAGAGCCTTACCCTGTTCTCCAATCTTGTGAATTTTGTGGTCAACGGTGTCAAAGGCAGCACTGAGATTTAATAATACCAGCACTGATAGTTGCCTTAATCAGTATTTAGCTGAATATCATTGAGTATCTTTATAACTGCCGTTTCTGTGCTGTGATGAGGTCTACCTATCTGTAAAAAGTTCCAAATTGAAAGCATGAACATTATAAATGTTATAATGTTCCTGCATTTTATTTTCATGTTTTGTAATGCTGTTGTTATTCTCCATGGTGGTTTACATCTGCCAGTAATCTACCTGACCTTTACAGGAGGAATGCCATCAATAGCATTTTTAATTTTTGAGTTAAAGTTATTGATGGGAACATCACCATAGTCTGTGGATATACTTGGTGTAATAGATATAGCCTTCATAAATTGCACACTAGTATTCTTATTTATGTACCTCTTTGTGACAGAGACAGTTCTAACTTCAGTGGCCGGAGAAATCAATATTTCAAAGAAAATATAGAAAATGTCAAATAGCACCACGCCCTTTTTAAGCTGATGTTGACAAACTGTGTTGCCAGGCAGTGTGCAAGTTTCTTTGAAGTCATCCAGAATTGCCTTTCACTCCATGATTGCTCAGTTTACTACTACACTATAGCTGAGAAATAGAGTTAAACTAACAGCTTCAGCATTACTGCCGATCACAGCTCATAGTCTCGACAGAAAGAGTTATCAAACACACTCAGGGCTCCTACCTGATAAAAGTTTTTGTTTCAGAGTTGAGAAAAGATTATTTCATCATGGCAGAGGAGAGAATGCTATCGGTGTCAAAATAAAGAGTTCCACAAGACATATACAAGAAATAATCTGGCATCCTTCATGCTTTCTCTGCAAAAACAAAACACTTTAATAATTCCGATAGCACATATGGCAATCCACAATCGGAGTGGAATACTACCACAACACAGCTAATGAATAGTTCAACTAAGTTAAACTAACAGCTGCAGCTTTACTGTTCATCATTGCAACAGACAAACACAGGTAATCACACACTCAGGCCACATCCACACTAATACAGTTTTCTTTGAAAAATATTAATTAAATAATACAGCAAAAACTTGCTCTCCCAAGTGGATGAATCTGAAAACGTAGTCTTCTCGTTGTACTGTGGACAGGTAATAAGGAGATATCTGAAACTGATGATGTATTTGTTGCCATGATATGCGGTCATATGATCCATTCAACCCAAAACAATAAATATGGTGGCTAATGTTATAGCAGTGTTGTTGTTCGCGCTATCCAGTTTGCTATCATTGTTAAAGATAAATATTACTTTGTACAACTTTCACATTGCATTCCTTCAAAGGCAATGTGAAGTTCACTCAGAATTACTGTCTGGCGACGGAACACGAGGACGATTGAATTTCAGACCATACATGGAATAGCAATTTTTCACATGCACAGTTAGGGTATTTAAGAGGTTTCTTATGTTTCAGTGTGGTTGAGCAACATTTTGAAAATGCTTAAAAATGGCAGTGTGGACAGATAGCATTTTAAAAATGAAAACACAGTTTTCAAATGAATCTGGATTAATGAGGACATAGCCTCAGTCATTCTCTCTCTATCTTCCTCAGAGACACACACACACACACACACACAAAATACCTTATATAATAATTACTCCAGAAACAGCCAAAACTGTTGTTACTAGTTCTAAAGTGTGGTTTTCAGATTAGTAACAGAGGCTTGGGCTCATATTTAGATCTACCAATGGCAGACCCTGAATCCATGGCTTAAGAAAAAAGTATTTCCACACACACGAGATTAACTGTGATTAACTGTGGTACAAAACCACTATGGCCGAATCACAGCATTGCTGATAGATTCACATATAGCACTCTTGCACATGGGATATTGCTTTAGTATGTCTGTGTGTAACAGCATGGCCTGATGGTGAAGTGTGCACACACACACAAAATCAGAGAGAAAAGAAATCCTTGTCCCTCCCCCCCCCCCTCCCTTCGCTCACTTTGTAGTTCACAGCCCAGACACTAGATACTCAAGTGTTCTTACAGACCTCAAAGCGAAGGATAGACGTGAAAGGGATTTTGTGAGAGTGAGTGATCGGGAGAGGAAAATATATAGAACTCAAGGTGAATGGCTTTAGAATGCATATGATGAGAGGCAAAAAGATAAAAAGATGGAGCATTGAGGGGGGCTCAGAGAGAGAGAGAAAGAGAGAGAGTATTGGGGAGGGCTCAGAGAGAGAGAGAGAGAGAGAGAGAGAGAGAGGGGGAGAGAGAGATCAGTAAAAATATAATACTGTTGTAGAAGAATTATACATTTCAGGCTGTAGTGGGAACCTGACAGGTGAGTTCGAGGGATAGAAAAATAAATAGAGAGAGAGAGAGAGAGAGAGAGAGAGAGGATAAAGGGGTGAATGTCACTCGCTGTAGGCTGGGTGAAAAAGATGTCAATCTCAGAAGTTGGACATGTCATCATTGGCCTGGACAGGAGTCTTCCAGTTTAGGACAAACCCCTGGCTAACAAGACAAGCATAAAGACTCTAACAGTAGAGGGAACTGATGTACACACACACACACACACACACACACACACACACACACACACACACACAAGTTTGCTCATCTACAGAAAATGAGACATACCATAGAATTCTGTTGTTTTTTTTTTTATACAGTAAAGCTAACTATAAAAAAAACAGGGTGTAGAGGATTGCCAGTGTCATGCAGATTTCTGACTCCCTAGTGTGATTATGTTTAGTGGTATAGGGACTAAAGGTGGGCTTTAGATACAAATCAGATTGCAAGGAGGAACGGTTCCATCTGCCAGGGGCCAGATAACTCACTGCCATCCGGTGGGGAAGTAGCGAGCTGGAGTCCGCCAGAGGGCGTAGAGGTTGAGGACCGGGCGACAGTCCATGAGCCACCGAGCAAGTTATTCTCTCTCCTCTCTCTCTGGGGGGGGTTGTTCAGGCCGGTGGTACCCCAGCCTGAATCGGGCAGGGGAGGAGTTTGATAAGGAGGAGGTCATGGTTGGTGCAGAATCAGCTGATCAGCAGGAGAGCAAGATAAATAGGAGCCAGAGGCACCAGTTCGAGAGTGAGAGAAAGAGACACGCTGTGTTTGTTTATATTTGTTTTATGTTGAGTTTCTGATTAAACTTTACGTTTACTGTTCAGACTGATTTACCATCAAACTGATTGACAGATTCACTTTTGAAATGAAATGCTGTGAACTGTATGCCAATGATTGGATTATGATCAATAATATGGTAGTAAACAATATGTTGTGTTCTAAATCCGCTTTTTATATGGTCTTATTAATGATTGACAGGAATGTAATGCATTGTAATTATCTGAATATTTATATATATATATATATATATATATATATATATACAGTATATATAAAATTTTAAATATTTAAAGATAACTATGTATAATTACATATTGATATAAATATGTATAATCATTATATATTGAATTATTGTTATATGATGGGCTTTCTCAGCAAATATTTGTATATGCGGAACCTACTTGAAAATGTAATATCCAGCAAAGAAATATATATATATATATATAAAATAAATAAATAAATGTTTGTTTATCAGAATCTGTATTGGGAAATATTATTCAGGAAAAAATCATTGAAAGATTAAATTAATTAGTTTCATTCAAATAAAATTAACAAGTACATTATATCATATTTATAACTATTTGAATATTCATCAACTAATGATCTGTTAAGCATTCTATAATGTTTGTTATGATTTACTTGTGACAGTTATTATTAAGTGTTACCACAAATTTTAAAAGAAGAATTAAATGGAAGCGCTTATATAAAATTATAAGATACGAATTTCGGACTTTGGCCCCATTCTTTTCCACTGTAATTGCCTCACAGTAAAAAAATGTCTTTCCTTTTGTTTAAGTCTAAATTAATGTTGTGGTAATCAACATTATGTCACGAATGTTATCAATTGAGTTTAACTCGTATTGAATCTTGAACATACCTTTAACTAAATGTTTCGGTAGCAAGAAAAATGTATTGAATATGTTACCCCCATAAATAGCTTCAATGTTGTGTTAGTAGCTTGTAGTGTATCGTATTACTCCTTTATACTTTAATAGTATCTTGACTGTATTAAGTATATAATGAGTAGGCTAATTTGTGACTTGGGAAATAAAAATTTTAAAGTAGCTTTAACAACACTGATCAAGACTAAAAACTTCAGATGATTTGAACACAAATGTAGATTTAGGCCATAGAACCTTGCTTGGTACGTTACAGACACATTTGCGTACACTTCCCCTGTGTATTATGGGTAATACACAGCTGAACTAGTGCTTAAACATTATAGCAAATCCACTTCCATCATCAGGCTTCTGCACACCCCCTGTGAATCAGGAGTCCAAAGCTTGGTAGAAACAGATTACATGTAATCTGGAGTAAATAATCAGAATCCAAAAAAATATTTTAATTAGTTTAAATTTTAAAATACTCATAAGATTAGTTACTTTTTATGTATTACATGATTGCATAATAATCAGAAAAGGGCAGTAAAATGTTCATTATTTATTGATCCCCACCAAACTTGTATTTCTTTAATCTTTTATTTTTTTAACATGAAGTGGTATTACTTAGCATTTGACCACTACATTTACAAAAATAATCCACTTTTAAGGAGACACAAGGAAAAACAATACTGTCCAATGCCAACAATGTTACCAAAATTTTATATCCTATCTATTGCAAACAATTCCGTGTCAAAACATCAGCATTTAGAGGTCTGCCTTTAGTTTTTTTTTTAACTTTACATTGCATATCAAACTCCTGACAAACACATTTGAATTATTATTTGAATTATCTCTCTCTGTGTCTTATAACCATGTGTCGCTACGTCTGTGAGCAAGCATCAATAAGAGACATGTTGGTGCAAAGGGAAACGTCTCGGTTACGTATGTAACCTCCGTTCCCTGATGGAGGGAACGAGACGTCGTGTCGAAGAAGCGACACTAGGGGTCTCTCTTGAGCGCCGAAAGATACCTCTGATCTATGAAAAAAGGCCAATGAGAGTTGGCGAACAGTATTTGCATACTCCGCCTCCGGATACGGATATAAAGGTGAGAGAAATACGCTCGTTCATTCAGGATTTTTCTGAGGAGCCGGGAGTGTTCCAGACATCTCAGCGGCTCGGCTCAGCGACGTGGCCGGGAAGACACGACGTCTCGTTCCCTCCATCAGGGAACGGAGGTTACATACGTAACCGAGACGTTCCCCGTCTGTCGCTCACTTCGACGTCGTGTCGAAGAAGCGACACTAGGGGTCCACTTCAAAACTCGCCATGCGCTGAGCCGTGTACGTGTACTGCTGACACAGAAGCGGGCAGGTATTTTGCACGTGCACAAGCGACCAACTGTGTTCAGGCTGCACGTACTCTTCCCCAATGCCCCGAAAAAGCGTCAGCGTCCTTTTGGTTACCCTAGGGGGGAACAAGGTGACGCTCCCAACTAGGGAACGGGCCAAGCCTGGCTGGGCCTCTTTTCTCTCTATGTTTTCTCGGCATAGAGCAAGAGCAGCCGGGGCCCTTACCGCATCGAGGGAAGGGGGTCTTATTCCGAATTCCTATTCTTAGGGGGAAAAGACCCTGCGGAGGCCACACCCGCCCAACAGGGGAGGTAAAGGTGGCAAAATACATCACATGGCCACTTAGGCATGTGGAAGGAAATGGCACAGTGGTAGATCCAACCTCAAGGAGGGGGGAGTTGCTACAACACGGCGACCGGAGGGCAGCGAAGGACTGCCTAAGGGAGACGTGGGTCAGCTCGTAAGGTGAACGTGCCGCGGAAATACACACAGGAGGAGTCCCGTAGGAGGCCTGATCTGTGGAGCACTTATTCCAGTAGGGGTAGCCGGAGGTACCCGTAGTGGACTGGACCAGCAAGTTCCTCCGATGAACTGCTGCGGGTCCGAAGTGCTAGGGAGGAATCAACCAGGGACCTGGGTCCTCTGGGGCAAAAGCGCACTGTTTTGCCTCGGCAGAGGGAAACGGCGCTGGAACAAGCGGTTCACCCGGTCAGATCGTCGACGTGTACCGAGTTCTACGGGCTCGGACCTGAGAGAACACGGGACGAGACTGACTCAACCCTGAGATCATAAGGGTGTTAGGTGCTGCCCAGCCCGCAGCTCCGCGAATGTCTGCTAGGGAGGTGCCCCTCGCCAGTGCCCATGAGGATGTCACGCTCCTAGTGGAGTGGGCTCGAACCCGTAAGTGGGGGGCATGGCCTGGGTGTGATAGGCCAACTGAATGGCATCCATCACCCAGTGAGACACCTCTGTTTGGAGACAGCGTTCCCTTTCTGCTGGTCCTCCAAAGCAGACAAAGAGCTGCTGAGAGCGCCTGAAGCTCTGGGGGCGGTCCAGGTAGGCACACAAGGCACGTACCGGACACGACAGTGAGAGGGGCTGGGTCTGCCTCCTCCCGGGGCAGCGCTTGTAGGTTCACTACCTGATCTCCAGAGGGCATGGTAGGAACCATGGGCACATAGCCCAGTCGAGGTCTTAGGATCACATGAGTATCTGCCGGACCGAGTTCCAGGCATGTGTCGTTAGTAGGGGACGCCTGCAGGTCCCCGACCCTCTTGATGGAAGTGAGCGCGATCAGCAGGGCCGTCTTTTCAGGAGAGGGCCCTGAGCCAACTGATTCTAGCGACTCGGGGGGGATCTCTGAAGACCGGCGAGGACCACAGAGAGATCCCCAGGAGGGGAACAGGTTTGGCCAGGAGGGGTTTTTAACCTCCGGGCACCTCTTGGGAACCTGATGATTAAGTCGTGCTTACCCAGAGAGTTGCTGTCTACTGGGTTGTGGTGAGCTGCAATAGTGGCAACATACACCTTCGAGGTGGATGGGGACAGCCTCCCCCCCCAACCTCTCCTGGAGGAGCGAAAAAGCCTTGGCTTAGCTCAACTCGTTGTGCACGTCCGGGAAGAAGGGAACGGGGGGGGGCGTGGCTGTGAGCGGCGCACCTGCCCGCGGAACCGATCAAGTAGCCCGGGAAAGCATAGCGGATCTCCGTGCGTCAGGCTCAGGCTGGGCGGCAGACCCGAAGGTGGCGGCCCAGGCGAACGATCAGCATCCGATGCCGCTGTAACGCTCTCCGATGCAGCGGTGATGTCATCCAATTCTGAGGCAAGCAAGCGTGCCGGGGAGGCGGGCGGTTCGAGGGGGTTTACCCGGCGAACAGAGCCCGTCATATTCCCCAAATCGCCTTCATCGCCCGCGGCGCCTGCGCCAATCCCGTAGGAAGAAGGCGGAGCGCGGGGGGCGGTTGAAGTGGCTTTCTCTCATTACAAAAGAAAGCTGTGCGACCGCAATGCTATAACGGCCATGTTCTCACACTGAGAAGATGAACCATTGGAGAGAATACTCATCCCGAGCTCAGACGGAAGCAAGCAAGCAAGCGTGCCGGGGAGGCGGGCAGTTCGAGGGGATTTACCCGGCGAACAGAGCCCGTCATTGTCCCCAAATCGTGTTCATCGCCCGCGGCGCCTGCGTCAATCCCGTAGGAAGGAGGCGAGGCGTGGGGGGCGGCTGAAACGGCTTTCTCTCATTACAAAAGAAAGCCACACGACTGCAATGCTAGCAAACAAGCGTGCCGGGGAGGCGGGAAGTTCGAGGGGATTTACCCGGCGAACAGAGCCCGTCATTGTCCCCAAATCGTGTTCATCGCCCGCGGCGCCTGCGTCAATCCCGTAGGAAGGAGGCGAGGCGCGGGGGGCGGCTGAAACGGCTTTCTCTCACTACAAAAGAAAGCCACACGACCGCAATGTTGCCATGGCTATGTTCTTGCACTGAGAACATAAACCATTCATAAAACACTGCTTGCATGTGATCGCAGCCCAGGCATGCAAGACAATGTTTTATGACCGAGAGAGGTGGGGAGAAATCACCGCATCCAGAAACTACACAGGGGCAGAAATTACATCTTTATAAAGACGCGTCCTGAAAAGGACGTTCAACGCCGCTGTGTAATGCTCTTTCAGAGAAATAAACTCTTTTATGGAGAGAATCACTCTTTCAACTCTTTTAACTCTGCGCTGTCGAAGCGCCCAGGGGCAAACTGCACGCCGGCAGTGAAGAGAAAAGCCGCTGTAGTGCGCCGTAAATCCAACAGCAAAGCAGAGTGTCAGAGGATCAGAAGCAGGATCAGTTGTGTTACTCGCAGCTGACTGCATACACACGACCATCGGCTCCGAAGAAAATTACTGAATGAACGAGCGTATTTCTCTCGCCTTTATATCCGTATCCGGAGGCGGAGTATGCAAATACTGTTCGCCAACTCTCATTGGCCTTTTTTCATAGATCAGAGGTATCTTTCGGCGCTCAAGAGAGACCCCTAGTGTCGCTTCTTCGACACGACGTCGAAGTGAGCGACAGACGGGGAATTAGTGTTTGGCTTTTAAATGGATGATTACTGAAATTCTGAAAGAATACTCATTTGTTCATGCTTCTGATATCACTGCTACACTAGAGCCAGCTGCCTCTCCAATAGCTTCTTTTAAAATAATATCTGCAATGTGTGTGTTTGGCCTCCTGTTTGGCATTCTGCTGTGTCTTCCCACAGTGAAACGAAATTACTGCTGTAATGTCATTCCAAATAAGAGGGTGTGGTGGGTGGTCTCGATCCAAAACAGACAGAGGTGTAATAAACCTGGTCTTTTCTTGTGTCAGAACTGTAATTTAATGTTGCTAATTAGCCAAATATAGCTAATATATGTTCAAGTCAAAGGTGCTGTAGGTGATTTCTATGGAATAAAGATATCACTGAAATAGGTGATCTGAGTTATCCCATCTGACTCTGTGACAGCCCTTAGCTCTCCTAAACAGCAAACTAAAATGTGACCACATCCAGTCAGATGGCTCTTCCTGTCTAAGTGGGTGGTTCTTGGCCAGAATTTTCTGCATATGGACCAGACCAATTGCCGCTAAAGGTCTGGCTATTCCTGACTACAGCAGTTTAATTCCGCTCCATAGTTTACTGTCAAAAATCAGTATGTATCACTTCTGATGACATGGAATGTTTAGGATCCATGGATGAGACATGGAACTCGGGACTTAAATCAGAATATCATCAGTATCAACTATGACATATTTGTTGATCATGTCACAAAATTAGCTCATTGATGAAGGACAGGAAGACAGAAGGGGAGTAGACAAGTCCATAAGGCATCACCTGATACTCATAGTGCCCCCTGGTGGCAATTATTGTGGTTTTCCACTCATCACCTTCCTTGATTCGGATGAGGTTGTAAGTGCTCCTGAGGTCCAATTTTGTGAATATATGTGCCTCCCGGACCTGTTCAAGTGGCTCTCCTGCTAGTACACCAAGCCAAGGTGCTGAAAAAACTGCACGAGGGTAGTCCTGACCCGGGATTGATGCAGGAAGCCATCCAACATATCCTTCCCCTGGCACATCTCAAGATTCCGCACCTCGTCTGCTCGACAGCAAAACCAGCTCCACCGCAGCCTGCCCCATTAGGCCAGCCCCGGTGTGGAGACACCCGCAGGAAGTGGACACAACCCGAGGAAGGCTTCAAAGCACCCCTGAGACGGGTGAACCAGGGAGTCAGAGACCCGCTACATAGGAGCAGATAAGAAGACCACTCCTGGCTGGATGGAAAATTCCTTGTTTACCATTTACACATTTCGCTGCACGCCCAAGTGGCTGCAGTACCCACAGTTTCAAGAAAAGAGCAGTTTCCTCATTTCCTGGGTCACACATTAGGTGTCCATGGCTGTCGTTGTCACAACCTCTGGGCACCGTTCCTTTATGGCAGGTACGGCACTTCAGAGCCGGTACCCCCGCCTCCATGCGCCCAGCTTGGCATGGCCACCATTGGGGCCTCAGGCTCTGCCCTGCCGCGATGCCCCACCAGCCGGTACGTCCGATGCAATTGCCCCCTTTGTCCCCCTCGCCCGGAGCTAGGGGCCGTGGCTCGCACTACCCAACCCATAGCGGTGGCTGATCAGGACCACGACACAGTAGACGGTAAGTTTTTAGGGAAGCACGACTTGATCATCAGGTTCCTTAGGAGGCACGAGGAGGTTGAATCCACTCGGATCGCATTTCATCCTCTGGTGGGGCCTCTCTGTGGTCCTTCAGGCCTATGGGAAGCTCAGTTAGAGCCCCTGGAGTCAGCTGCGCTAAAGGCACTCTCTTTGAAGACTGCACTTCTGACTGGGCTCACTTCCATCAAGAAGGTGGGGGAACTTCATGCATTCTCTGTCAGCAAAATGTGCCTAGAGTTCAGTCTGGGTTACTCTCACGTGGTCCTGAGACCCTGACCGGCTATGTGCTCAAGATTCTCACGACCCCGATTAGGGATCAGGTGGTGAACCTGTAAGCACTGCCCCAGGATTAAGCAGACCAAGACTTGAAGTTGCTGTGTCCGGTACATGCTCTATGCATCTATTTGGATCACATGGAGAGCTTTAGATGCTCTGAACAGCTCTTTGTCTGCTTTGGTGTACAGCAGAAAGGGAGTGCTGTCTCCAAACAGAGGATCACCCACTGGGTCATTGACACCATTGCTTTGGCATATCACGCCTAGGACGTGCCGCCCCTTGGGGCTACGAGCAAACTCTACTAGGAGTGTGGCGGCCTCCTGGGCCCTGAACAATGGTGCCTCTTTGGCAGACGTCTGCAGAGCAGTTGGCTGGGCAACACCCAATACCTTTGCAAGGTTTTACAATCTCCAGCTTGAGTCAGTCTCATACCGTGTGTTGTCAGGCATGAGCAGGTAAGTTCCGGGACAGCTGGCCGGGTATACCGCTTGCACATAGTGCCTTTCCCCTCCCTGAGGTGAAGATGTGCGCTTTTTACACCAGTTGTGTTCATGAAGTAGTGGACCCTGGATGTCCTTCCTCCATAATCCTGCCAGCCCAGTATGTGTGCTAACTAGGCCCAGTACTGGGGTAGGTGCTCCACATGTGCTGGTTGCCCGTGGTAACCCTGTGTGATGTATATCTTGCGAAATGGTTTCTCCACTGGTAAACCCACATCTTCCTTGTGCAGATGCCCCTCTGCCCCCAGTCACCATGTTTGTAGAGCTCCTCCCCCCTGGGGGGATTCTCCACACGAGACACTGCCAACAAGTCTCTGTAAGACCATGTGACATATTTCCACACAAACCACTGGTTACTTTTGTAACCTCCATTCCCTGATGGAGGGAACAAGATGTTGCGTCCCTCCTGGCACAACACTGAACTACCAGATGAAATGGCAGAGACTTTTCTTGGTTGCAAGCCAGCTCCTTTTCAAATCAAATCAAATCAAATCAAATCACTTTATTGTCACACTACTGTGTACACGAGTGCAACAGCAGGTGAAATTCTTGTGTGCAGTTCCGAGTAACATTGCAGTAATGACAGTGACGAGACATAAACCACTTTACAATAAACAACATATTACACAAAACAATTTACATAAACTTACACAACAATTTACATAACAAATGTACACATACCTACACAACAATTTACATAACAAATGTACACAATACACACAATGTAGAATACACACACTAGAGAAGGGTATAAATATATATATATATATATATATATATATATACACTGACTGAATTGGGAGCGAGAATATATTGACAGAATGAGGATTAATAAGGATTAATAAAGTGCAGTGCTGATTGTAGATCGTGAGAGATCATGTGTTCAAAAGTCTTATTGCTTGTGGGAAGAAGCTGTCATGTAGTCGGGTGGTGCGGGTCCTGATGCTGCGATACCGCCTGCCTGATGGAAGCAGTGAGAGCAGCCCATGACTCGGGTGGCTGGAGTCTTTGATAATCCTCCGAGCTTTCTTCACACACCGTCTGTTATATATATCCTGGAGGGAGGGAAGCTCACCTCCGATGATGTTTCTGGCCGTTCGCACCACCCTTTGCAGGTCTTTGCGGTTGTGGGCGGTGCTATTGCCGTACCAGGCGGTGATGCAGCCAGTCAAGATGCTCTCAACAGTACTAGTGTAGAACTGTGTGAGGATGTGTTGGTTCATTCCAAACTTCCTCAGCCGTCTCAGGAAGAAGAGGCGCCGGTGAGCCTTCTTCAGAACGGCCTCAGTGTGGACGGACCATGTGAGTTCTTCAGTAATGTGGACACCGAGGAACTTGAAACTGCTGACTCTCTCCACCGGTGCTCCATTAATGGTGATGGGGCTGTGTTCTCTGTCTTTCTTCCTGAAGTCCACCACAAGCTCCTTGGTTTTACTGACGTTGAGGGAGAGTTTGTGCTCCTGACACCAGCGCGTCAGAGTGTGCACCTCCTCTCTGTAGGCCGTTTCATCATTGTCAGTGATCAGACCTACAACCGTCGTATCGTCAGCAAACTTAATGATGGCATTGGAGCTATGTGTTGCCACGCAGTCATGTGTGTAAAGGGAATACAGGAGTGGGCTGAGAACACAGCCCTGCGGGGCTCCAGTGTTGAGGGTCAGTGATGAGGAGATGTTGCTGCCCATTCTAACCACCTGACGTCTGCCTGACAGGAAATCCAGGATCCAGCTGCACAGCGAGCTGTTTAAGCCCAGAGCCCGGAGTTTCTCATCAAGCTTGGAGGGCATTATGGTGTTAAATGCTGAGCTGTAGTCTACAAACAGCATTCTCACATATGTGTTCCTTTTTTCCAGGTGGGAGAGAGCAGTGTGTATTGTAGATGCAATGGCATCATCAGTGGAGCGGTTGTTACGGTAGGCAAACTGCAATGGGTCCAAAGAGGTGGGCAGAACAGAGCAGATGTGATCTCTGATTAACCTCTCAAAGCATTTGCTGATGATGGGGGTCAGAGCAACAGGACGCCAGTCATTTAAACAAGTGATTTTGGCTTGCTTCGGTACAGGCACAATGGTTGATGTTTTGAAGCATGTGGGGACTACAGACAGGGAGAGGGACAGGTTGAAAATGTCCGTAAAAACACCAGCCAGTTGGTTCGCGCATGCTCTGATGACGCGGCCCGGAATGCCGTCTGGACCCGCGGCTTTACGGATGTTCACCCGTCGAAAGGATCGGGTTACATCCGCAACAGAGACGGAGAGTGAACCATCATCTGTAGTATCGGCCGCGAGTGCTCTCTCTGTGAGGGCGGTGTTGTTGTCCTCGAAACGAGCATAAAATGTATTAAGCTCGTCCGGGAGAGAGGCAGCGGTGTTCATGGCGGAGTTTTTATTCTGTTTATAGTCCGTGATGATGTTAATTCCCTTCCACATACTTCTGGAGTCAGTGGTGTTGAACTGACCTTCAATTTTGTGCCTGTACTGGCGTTTGGCTGTGCTGATGGATTTACGGAGGGCATAACTGGCTTGTTTACGCTCCTCCGCGTTCCCGGAATTAAAAGCGGTGGTCCGCGCAGTAAGTGCCGCGCGAACATCGCCGTTAACCCAGGGTTTCTGGTTGGGGTAGATCCGTATGTTTTTCGTCGGAACAACGTCCTCTACGCACTTCCTGATGAAACACGTTACGCTAT
Source organism: Moxostoma hubbsi (assembly GCA_032164185.1). Taxonomy (NCBI): domain Eukaryota; kingdom Metazoa; phylum Chordata; class Actinopteri; order Cypriniformes; family Catostomidae; genus Moxostoma; species Moxostoma hubbsi. The sequence continues at coordinate 14,374,899 of JAVLUX010000003.1, read as the reverse complement.
CAGCGTAAACCTCGATGTCGTCATCGGAGGCAGACCGGAACATCTCCCAGTCCGCGTGATCAAAACAGTCCTGTAGCGCAGAGTCTGATTGGTCCGACCAGCACTGGATCATTCTGAGGGCGGGTGATTCCCGTTTCAGTTTCTGCCTGTAAGCGGGCAGAAGCAGAACGGAAGAGTGGTCAGATTTGCCAAATGGTGGGCGGGGGAGGGATTTGTAGCCATCCCGGAAAGGAGAATAGCAATGATCCAAAACCCGGTCCCCTCGTGTGTTAAAGCTGATGTGTTGGTGGTATTTTGGTGCTATTGTTTTGAAGTTGGCTTTGTTGAAGTCCCCGGTAACAATGAACGCAGCCTCAGGGTGTGCGGTTTCCTGCTGACTTATACTGCCATACAGTTCCCTAAGTGCCCGGTCTGTGTCGGCTTGTGGGGGGATGTACACAGCTGTGATAATGACCGCTGTGAATTCCCTCGGTAGCCAGAATGGTCGACACAGAAGCATGAGAAATTCCAGATCAGGAGAGCAGAAAGACCTGATAAAATGTACATTCCTCTGATCACACCATGATTTGTTGATCATAAAACATACACCTCCACCTCTGCTTTTACCTGAGAGGTCTTTCGCTCTGTCCGCTCGGTGCACGGAGAAACCCGTGGGTTCGATGGCCGAGTCTGGAATCTCTGCGGACAACCAGGTTTCCGTAAGACAGATAACACAGCAATCTCTCGTCTCTCGTTGGAAGGAGATCCGCGCTCTCAGCTCGCAGAGCTTGTTGTCTAGAGACTGAACATTTGCCAGTAGTATACTGGGTAGCGGGGGGCGATTTGCGCGACGTCTTAATCTGATGAGAACGCCGGCTCTTTTTCCTCTTTTCCTTCTGCGTTTCCGCGGCCGGGCAGCCCAAACAAAGGGCTCCGCTGGCGTGTTTGTAAACCGCGGGTCGGCATTGAGGAATGTGAAGTCCGGTTTTCGGTGTGTGATTGCCGAACCAATGTCCAAAAGCGTTTGTCTGTCGTACACAATAAGGCAGACAACATCCAAGACAAAAAAACACAGAACTGTAAACAAAACAAACAATAAACTGCAGTGTTTTGACGGAGCTCGCGACGCAGCAGCCATACTCGGCGCCATCTTTTATATCCATATATCCGTGGGAGTGGCATGAAAATTCCACTTACCAATTCCCATTGGCCTTTTCTCAAAGATCAGATGTTTGGGGTTCATACTGGCAACCCCTTGTGTCACTATATTGACACAACGTCTCAATCCCTCCATCAGGGAATGGAGTTTATGAAAGTAACCAGGATATTCCTGAGTGTAAATGGGATTCTGTTTTGGGAACACTTAACGCTTTGGGAACTCATCAGTGGTCACGTGGTCTGAAGCCCTATACAATCACGCCAATTTATTGGCTGACGGCGCTTAAGCAATGCCCCTAAGCAGCTACATTATGGACTCTTCATAAGCGGTCACCCTGGCACCTTCACTCCAGATTATCTGCAAGAGGCATAAGCATACACAGCAGTTAGCGAGTATGGTCAGCCTTTCGTTTCCACTCAGCGAACCAGGGTTACCTCACTTTGGGAAGTGTGTAGAGAGGACCACCCTGCCACCACACATATTTCTTCCAAAGACGCACATCTAGCCAGAGCTCTCGATGATGCCACGCTCCTCACAGAATGAGCCTGAATGCCCAAAGGCAAAGCCAAACCACGCACCTCATGAGTATTCAAAATTGCTTCAACAAGCCAATAAGGCAGCCTCTGCTAACACTGCAATAATTATTTTCAAGACAAGTATTTTTGTCTTGTTTTAACTTATCTAAACATTCTTAAAACATTATTTATTTACTTGTCAATCAAAATGTAATAAGATATAAAGCCTTGTTTTTGTCTTGTTGTTTTTAGTGAACTTTAGATATAAAACAACTAAAAAAATATGACAATGAGGTTTGAAAAAAAAAAAAACCTGTTTTCCCTTTGAATCAAGTTTTTTTTCTTATCCCATTGACAAAAAATGATAAGATTTCTCTCAAAACAAGTCTTATGCCCATTTAATTGTCAAGTAAATAAATCACGTTTTAAGAATGTTAAGATATTTTTATTGGAAAACAAGTCAAAAATACTTGTCTTGAAAATCAGGTTTTGTAGTGAAGAGTCTGACACACCCTTGTTGCAGGCACCAAAGCATGCAAACAGCTGTTCTGACTCAGCCACTGGCTAGTGTGATCAACATAGTCTCAAAAAAATCTCTAAAAGGGCACAACATATGCAAACTTTCACTCTCATCTGACTTAAATGGGGGATGAGAGAGAGACTGCAGTCATAACTTGTGAGCGAAATGATGTAGAAACAACTTTAGGCAAATACCCCCTACAAGGCCTAAACACAATCTTTGATAACATCAGTGCAAAATCTATATACAATGAATTGAGCGACAAGGCATGCAAATCACTAACCCTCTTAAACAATGCCAATGCTTACAGCATGGCTGTTTTATGAGTCAAAAACTTATCAGAGACAGATGCAAGGGGCTAAAACGGGGCACCCGAGAGTGCCTCTAGTACCACAGATAAATTTCTTGAAGGGACGCGGACAAGGTGAAAAGATCTGGTTTCAACCACAGTGGGGGATAAATCATCATTCATAAGAGCCCCCCTGTAACGAAGTGGGCAGACGAGGGAGTGAGGATCCAGGTACAGCTTTATTGAAAAGTCACAAACTAAAGGGAAGTATTAACGCAGGAACAAATGAAACATCCACGAGGGGAAAATAAAGAGAAGAACACAAGAAAATAACACGGGGGGTCTTGCAAGGAGGGCACAGGCAGGAACACGGACCAAGGCAGGATTCGGGAACTACAGGAACAGAGCATCAAACATTAACAATAATATAATATTATATAACTACTTAAATACTAAACCAAAGGGGAAACAAAAACCAATGGGAAAACAGAACTCAAAACAAGATGGTAAGGCAATTAACTAAAACCAATGACAAAACTAGAACTGATAATAAAGTAATCAAACAATGAACCAATGAAAACCAGACACATAGACATGGAGGGAAAACAGGACATGACAAGACTGGGAAACAGGAACATGTGAATTTCAAAATAAGAGTGCATAAACAAAGAACAATATGGAACATAAAAGGTGCCAAAACTTAAAATAAAAGGTACACAAACCAAAGACGGTGTGGATCGTTACACCCCCATTGAGGGACCTAACCCATAATTTCCATAAGTCTGGACAGGGGTGTCAAATGCTGCCCTGTGCTTGAGACAATATATCCACCAGTGCATCGATGCCCAGCAGGGCCGGGGGTGAGAGGGAAAACCACAGGGGACATTGTGAAATCTCGCTCAATGCAAACAGGTCCACTTCCACTCTCCCAAACCTCCTCCAGATTAAATTGTTTAGCCATTGTGTAAATGGCTAAGAATGACATCTTAGTGTTGAGCAGCCAGACTTTCTGTGTGGGTTGACACCAACCAGTTGTCATGTTATGTATTTATCTCCCACATTCAAGACCCCTCCATTGCCAAAAACATTGTTCCTCCATTGCCCTCCATTGTCTGGGGCAAAATGAAAACTGAGTGTCCAGTACGTCACACACAAAGTGCTGGATCCTCAGCCAAAATTCCTGAATCTTAATACAACCCAAAAAAAGATGGGTTGTGTCCCCGTCCTCTGACTGGCATAGTCAGCAGGTGGGTGAGTCTTTAAGACCAAGACTATACAATCTAGAGGGGGTCCATTAGAATCTATGCAAAATCTTAAATTGCATCAGACGGACCCTTGCATCTCTAGATGCAGACTTGATGCTTTTTAGGATCCTAGCCCACACTCCCTCCTCCAATACCAAGTTTAAATCTTTCTCCCATAATCTCTTGAGAGAAGATGAAGCTCCATCCCCCAGACTCTGAACTAACAGGGAGTAATACACAGATGCTTCATGACCTTTCCCATAAGCAGTAATCACCATTTCCAGAGTATCTGCCACTTTAGGGGGTGTACACTACTCCCAAAAATAGTACAGAGCAGGTGGCGCAGCTGTAAAAACCTAAAGAACTGGGATCTAGGAATCTTAAATTGTTGAACAAAAGATCTCAGTACTCCACACTCATATACGTCACCGAGTGTACATAGTAATCCCCCTCCCAATCCACTCTGAACAACAGAAAGGGGACCGTGGCAGGGTGGAGCCGGGTTGTATTGATACACACCCGGTCCCGTATCAGAGGGATAAAGGCCGATGGCGGACGGTGGTGCGACAAGAGAGAGATCATTTACGGACATATTCGTAGTCATGTGTTTGTGTCCTTTGTTTTAAGTTCATTATTAAAACCTTATTTATATTGTCAAGCCGGTTCTCGACTCCTCCTTTCCCTTGAACTACATTACAGGGACTTATTCATATGTAATTTAGGGTTCAGCCATATGCTTGAAGCAATATTTAAATAGATGTCTGAATTACCCACTGTGGACTTTTTTCTCCAAACCAAGTGCAAATGCAAAATAACAGGATGTGACTTAACTTCTTTGGTTAGTTTAATCGATATAAGCCCCTTAATATTTCTAAAATCTTAAAAAGATAATCCCATTCTACCATGTCAAATGCCTTTTCAACGTCAAGTGAGATGGCAGCAAACAGAGTCTGATCATTCACCACTGACCACATGATAATGATGAAACGCCTATTGTTATCAGAAGAACTATAGCCCTGAATAATAAACTGATCATATGAACAAGCGATGTCATAACTTTACTTAATTGGTTAGCCAAAATTTTTGACAACATTTTTACATCTAGCTGGATCAGGGAAATTGTACAGTAACTTTTACACTCACTTGAATCAGCGGCAAAGCCATCTGGCCTCGGAGCCTTGCCAGTAGGCAGGGCCTTAATTACCTCGTCAAGCTCCTCAAAGCTTATCTCAGAATCAAGAGATTTTTTTTGCTCAGTTGTCAATTTAGGGAGTTCTAATGGTTCCACAATGTTTCTAATATCTTCATCTGTAGATGATGACATGGAACTATAGAGAAAAGATAGAATTCTTTAAAAGCATTATTAATATCAATGCCCATGGAAGATATTTCACCACCAGCAGATTTCACTGAGGGAATGGTAGAAAAAGACTCTCTCTGTTCTTGTATTCAGTATCTAGCCAATAGCTTCCCTACTTTGTCCCTGACTCAAAGTATTACTGTCTTGCCCTGAATAACCAAAACTCCACCTTCAGCGACAAAATAGTATTATATCTGTATTTCAGTCGGTCAGTTCTCTGAGGCCATCAGACCACATCTGGCGCTTCAACTCTGCCTCGGCACTTTTAATATTTCCTTCCAACTCCACGAGTTCTCATGCTTTGGATTTTTTGGTGAATGAGGCATACTATATGATCTGACCCCTAAGAACTGCCTTAATTGCCTCCCAAGCCATGCCCACAGAGGATACTGAGGACCAGTTGGTCTCAATATAGACATTGTTTTCAGCCTTTAACATTTGTTAGAATTCAGGATTTTGTAAAAGGGATACATTAAATTGCCAAATATATGATTTATTTTTCTCCATATGTTGCAACACCACTAAACACACCAGGGTGTGATCTGAGACTAAAATGTTTCCAATTGAGCAATCAACAACAAATGAAATGAGGGATTTAGATACAAAAATATCTATTCTGGAATCAATCTTATGGACTGGTTAAAAAAAGTATATTCCCTACCAGATGGGTTCAAAAGTCTCCAAAAATCTCTAAGGCCAAGATTTTTACACATCCTGTGAAGCATCAATGTTGCTTTAGGGGGTTTACACACTTTTTCTTCACTATGATCAAGGACTGATTTGATCAATAGATTAAGGTCTCCCCCCAATATTATATCATGAGGGATGTCAATGTTTGCAACATCCCTTCAAGATCTATAAAATATCCCTGATCTTCAACATTAGGAGTGTAAATATTAGCCAAAATCAACCATTGCCCCTACATTTCTGGTAAAACAGTAATGAATCTTCTTAATTTATCATAAATCTGTTTGAGAAATTTGATTTGTAGATGTTTATTTATCAATATAATGACTCCCCTGCTTTTACTTGAGCCAGCACTAAAGAAAACATGTCCACCCCATGTCCCTCGACATCGACCCTTTCTATGGTCCGCGTTCGACGGCCAGGCATATCAGTACAAAGTCGTCCTCTTCGGCATGTCCCTGTCCCCTCGCTTCTTTACGAAGGTCGCAGAGGCAGCCCTTGCACCGCTTCGGAAAGCAGGTGTTCGCATACTCGACTACCTTGACGACTGGCTCATCCTGGCCCACTTCTGAGAGTTACTATCTGCCCACAGGGACCAAGTGCTCAGTCACCTCAGCCGTTTAGGGATTCAGGTCAACTGGGAAAAGAACAAGCACGCCCTGGTTCAGAGCATTCCTTTTCTCTCCAAGGAGTTAGACGGTCTCAATGTCAGCACACCTCACCAACATGAACCTGCAAGCACTGCCCCGGGAGGAGGCAGACCCAGCCCCTTCGTTGCTGTGTCCGGTACATGCTTTGCATATCTATTTGGACCGCACGCAGAGCTTTAGATGTTCTGAGCAGCTTTTGTCTGCTTTGGTGGACAGCGGAAAGGGAACGCTGTCTCCAAACAGAGGCTTTCCTACTGGTTGGTTGATGCCATAGCATGGGCCTATCACACCCAGGACGTGCCCGCCCCTTGTGGGTTCAAGCACACTCGAGAACTTGAGAAGTGTGGCATCATCGTGGGCACTGGCCAAAGGCGCCTCCCTAGCACAAGTATGCAGAGCAGCAGGTTAGGAAACACCCAATACCTTTACAAGATTTTATAATCTCAGGGTTGAGTTAGTTTCATCCCTTGTTTTCTCAGGTCCGAGCCGGTAGAACTCGGTAACGCGGTGACAACTGACCTGGTGTACCGCTTGCACCTAGCGCCTTTTCCCTCCACTGAGGTAATACCGTGCGCTCTTACCCCAGGAGATCCCACTAACTCAGCTCCCGGAATGACTCCTCCCTAGCCCTCTGGTCCACGAATTCAGCGGAGGAATTCGCTGACCAAGACCAATGTGGGTACTCAATTTACTCTGTACTGGAATAAGTGCTCCACAGGATGGGCCCCTACGTGTACCTCCCAATGAGGTAGGATCTACCACCGCACCATTCTCCACATGTGACCTAAAAGCCCATGTGATGTATTTCACCACCCTATACCTCCCCAAGTCTGGGAAGGTGTGGTCTCCGCAGTGTCTTTCCCCCCCTGAAAGAATAGGAAAACAGGGAAAGAACGCCTTCTCAATGTGTGTGATAGCGTTAAGATGGCCCCAGCCACTTTAACTCTATGCGAGAAACATATCGAGAGAAAAGGCACGGCTGGCGTGGCTTGCTCCCATGCTTGGCACGTCGCTTTGTTCCCCCTATCGGGGTGTAAAGAACCAGAAGGTTTTGATGATTTTATGGGGTGTTGGGGAAGAGTACGTGCAGTCTGGCACAGCCTGTTGTTTTGGCACGCAAGCTACCTGCCCGCACCTGTGTCAGCAGTGCACGTACACAGTTCAGCGCATGGCGTGATTTAAATTGGACCCCTAGTGTCGCTTCTTTGACACAACGTCGAAGTGAGCAACAGACGGGGAACTTCTAGGTTACTGTTGTAACCTCCGTTCCCTGATGGAGGGAACGAGACGTTGTGTCCTCCCGGCCATGTTGCTGAACCGAACCATTGTTGCGGCTGAACCTCATTGTCGGCTCCTCAGACAAATCCTGAATGAAACAGACGCATTTCCCTCCCTTTATACTCGTATGTCCATCAGGGAACGGAGGTTACAACAGTAACCTAGACATTTTGAATTTGACTATTGTGCTAAAAACCCCCCCAAAAAAAAACATTTCTAACAATGAATTGAGACATTTGAGAAAGATAGAGAGAACCGTTAGACAATGGAAGAAAAAAAAGGGGAGAATAGGCAAGATACAGCCTTGTTGGATAAAAACGCAGCAAAATAGAATTATGTTTCCATGAGTAAGGATGGTCCAATTTGTGTTGTGCCCAAGAAGCCCGCTTACCTAGGGTAAAATCACTGTAACACACAAATTCTCATGGCTTAATGCTTTATTAACCACTGGAAAATCATTTGATTCAGAATGAGAGGCAGAAAACCAGTCCCAAATATCTCACAGGCATACTCGAGGAACATAGGACGAGGGACTTCCAATACCCCTTCTGCACTCTAGAAACCTTATCAATATCTCAGCCAGCTCTATCATGCCACATCAAATAACGCTTGGCTTTATCCTGGGATGAACTTCCATCTCATCGAACCCAATAGAATGACTTGTGAGCTGCACATTTGTTAATAGACAAAACACTCACATCATGAAATGCTTGTTTTTGCCCACTGTTGGCATATGTGAAGGGGCACTCGCAGCCTGCAGATTGTGCTTCAAACCCCTGGCGTGAGAGGCAGTTTGGAGAGGACTGCCATCTTGGAGTGCCCTACAGTCAGGAACAGATGGACGTGGTGGCATTTTCCACTGAGCTTAGCCAGCAGCATGTAAGACTCTTTCATCACCACCCATTTGTCCACCTTGTTCTCCTGTTTCTCTAACAGCATGTCCCAATATTAGCTTGTCCACCATCAGTAATCAAATCATTACCAGAAAGAGTTATATTGAACTTGTTATGTGTGAATTTATGTATAGGAAAGGTGTGGAAAGTTTGGATGAGCTGAATTCTGTGATGTGAAATTTAAATATATTTCCATTCGTTTTGCAAGGATGGTGTCCAGGAGAATTTTTTTTTTCCAAATGTTGTAACTCCTATTTCATGCATGAATATAGGCAACTGTGGTGTGTCCAAAATCTAAGCATTCTAAGAACTTTGACTCTGTCAGTGCTTCTCGATTTTTCTGGAACAACTTAAGGCCTGCTGCCTTTAAAGTGACTGAGGTTGTCAAACTGACGTTGTCAAACTTCCTGGGTTTTCTCACCTCAGTCATTTCCCTGTGTACATTTCATCATGGGTTTCATTCATATTTTTCTCATTTGCAGTTGGCGTGAGTCATTTTGTGCATGGCAGATTGCCTGTCACGCTGCTGAAATCTCTCTTTACCAAAGCAGAGAGAGAGAGAGAGAGAGAGAGAGAGAGAGAGAGAGAGAGAGAGAGATAGAGAGAGAGAGAGAGAGAGAGAGAGAGAGCTGCAAGGAGAGCTGCTAGGAGAGCAACATTATCTGTACTTCTCTCTTATTAGAGTCAGTTCACACTGTTCATCTGTTGGCTAATCATTCAAATTTACTATATAATAATAATTTTATTGTTCTGAAACTGGAACTGTTAAAGGTTATTTTTCTTTCCAATGTTACAGCGACCTTGCTGGCCAGGCAACTGTTATCAGTCATGGCCACACCAGTTGGTCTCAATGGATCTGAGACGTTTTTTTGAAAATAAGATTCCACCCCACCAAACGCATGGCTATATTGGGATTGCAGGATGGGACAGAGCTAGATTTTAAGTGCTATTTACTCTGAAAGGAGAATAAATCCCTCACCATAATGAGCTGTCAAAATCTGGCAGTGGTTTTGCTGCAAAGAGTTGTCACAGTGTTCATGGGGAGATTTGAGACATGTTTTGAGTATGTTTGTGCCTGTGCTAGTACATTTACAACATTACTGCATATGTACATGCATATGTACATGCATATTCATGGAGTCACACAGAAAGATACATGTGATTAATCTCCAATTAATAACAATAAAAAGACTTGTATTAGTATTTTTCTTTTCATTCTCTTTTGTTTAAAATATTGATTGGTAACACTTTAAAATAGGTTCCATTTGTTAAAATTAGTTAACAACATTAGTTAACATGAACTAACAATGACAATACTTATACAAAATTGATTAATCTTGGTAAATGGTAATTTCAACATCTTTAAAAACAAAAGTTATACATGTTAACATTAGTTAATGCATTATGAACTAGTAGACATGTATGAAATTGCAATTACATCACTTTAGTTTTGTGGCTTTTACTTTACTGTATTGTACAGGGAAGGTGGAAAGGGGGATTTGAAAGTTTTATTCTGATGAGACATCATTAGACAAATAGAAGTTGACAACATTCTTTGAGTACTTAATTGTGCTCAATGCTAATAGGAGACATTTCCCCAATTTTCTTTTAATCAGGAACAAAATAATTACAATGTCCAATTTTAAATGGGCCTCAAGATTTTAATGTTGTAAGATAATACAACATAATAAAAAGGTTACTCTAAGTATGGTAATATAATCAATCATATACTGTACGTATCTATACATTACCTTAAGCAAACTTTGACCCTCGCATAAAATGGCTGTAAAGTTTTCTCACTAAATGCCAGTTTAATTTGTCAGCGTAGGTTGGCGAACAGTTAAATAATCCCCTCTTGCAGGCAGCAAACTGTAAGTGGTATTGGGCCAGTGATGTCTGAGCCATGTAATGACAGTAAGGATGTCACCGTGGTGCAGCTGATACATTAAGGCTGAACGAGAGCTGGAAAATAAACCAGTCTCTTGTAATGTTCCCTTCAAAACATCATATTTTTTATAAGGGTTTGGTGGTATGACCAAACACTTACATCACAGTGAGTATTTTTATATCAACTAACTGTATACAGTATATTGTGATATAATTATTCTTTAATAACTTACAAAAATGTAATACATAAAAAAGAAATACGTCACAAATGATAACAATTCAGCAAATTAAATAATTTACTAATCACATTAGATTCTCTCTCTCTCTCTCTCTCTCTCTCTCTCTCTCTCTCTCTCTCTCTCTTTCTTCTTTGTAGGAAAACCAAACATGTATTCCTAATGAAAGCGATTCTCATGAAACCTGTAAAGAAAATGTCTTGGTAATATTTTAATCTAAAATCAAAAGAAACGGAAAAGAGTTTACTTTTTGACTACAGAAAATGGAGCCTATTTTTAAGGTTTTAAATTATTACTTTATTTTCGTGAGCATTATGCAGATTTTCATTTTTGCTTATTTTAATTCAGAAAATCATTGTGCAATATCATCTTTTTAATTGTAATACAATAAAAACATGACAAAGACATTACAGTGACAAAAAATTCCCATTGAAAACCATGGATATAGTAAACGTAAAAGAAAAATAATGTCACAATGCAAAAAGTATTAATGGTCTTAAATGTAGGCTTCATTTTCTTAATGCAAAATCGAATTTAGTATTTTATTAATATTTAAATTTGTGGTTAAATATGACCAGAACTTTTTTCTGGTAACATTTTTACAATAACTACATGGTAAAAAGTATTTGTAAAGCATTAGTCTATAATCAATTGATCATTTATAAACTATTGTTCCTATATTAATAAGCTACATACAACTAGTTAGTTATTTGTTTATATTCATTGAGCAAATTATGTATTATTGTTTAATAAGATTATTTATAGGCTGTTTGATAATGTATTTTAACATGAACAAAGCATGAATTCATAGTAAATAAAGAAATCATATATGTAATTAATTGGATTTACAGTTAAACGTAATTAATGTATTTGTTACTGTTTTAGTAACACTTTTAAGCAATTATTACTTAACATATAGGTCATGAAAAAGCAACTAACTAATTGCTAATCATTTTGTGTGATCGAATCTAAAGTGAGAACTGTATATGCCTAATTATACATTTATTAATGATCCATTAATAAGACAGACACTGTGGAAGACGGCCTGTAAGACACTCTGAGTAATGTATTACAAGAAATTAGACAAAAAGATGGGTGTTTGATGAAAAGTGATTATATTTTGAATAACAGATGAAAGAAAGGTTCCCATCTGATTTGATATGTGTGTGCAGTGAGCTCTGCTGTTCACGAGTGCAATGAAAGTGCTTCTCCAAGACACGTACATGCATAGAGTTCTGGGCCTCATTTCACAATAACTATTGATCTTAGCTGTTAAGAGAATTTTCTACAGCGATTTTATGAACGTTTTTTATTTTTCATGTGCGCCCAGAGTGTGAAATAGCACCGGCCACCCGCAAATGCAACAAGGCTCAATACAGTTCGCAAGCTCCTCGTCCAAATGTATTTCATGCTCGAGTAATTTTGCTCATCAACCCACAACATGTGGATGACATGTAAAAATTCTCAGAATAACACGTGACAAGAAATACTGTTAATCAAAAAGACACGCTTGAAGAAACACACTTTATTATATTTTTAAGAACAGGCAAAAGAAAATATGTCAATGATCGTGTCTGATTCTGTTTGTTCAGAGGCAAGCAATGGGACCCTGTCTCATGGAGCAAGCCCATGTAAAAAGCCCATGGGGGAACATAACCAATGAACAAACAGAACTCTAAACAAGATAATGAAACAATAAATCAATGAAAACAAGACACATGAACATGGAGGGAAAAACAGGACATCACATGACTAGGGGAACACATGACATGGACAGGAACTAAACTTTTCATGACATGGAATCAAGACATGAACAAAAACACATCTAAACATAACAAAGAATAATATGGTGTTCTTTTATTAACCATCAGACAATCTCTTCTTATCCAAGTGAGCTGTAATAAGCTCTCAGTTGATGACGGTAATTCTCTATTTTTATTTGTGATCTGCCATTACAAAGTGGTGGTGATTACGTGAGTGGTGGTGGTGTAGTGGTCTAAAGCACATAACTGGTAATCTGGTAATCAGAAGGTCGCTGGTTCGATTCCCACACCACCACCATTGTGTCCTTGAGCAAGGCACTTAACTCCAGGTTGCTCCGGGGGGATTGTCCCTGTAATAAGGGCTCTGTAAATCGCTTTGGATAAAAGCATCTGCAAAATGCATAAATGTAAAATGTAAATGTACAAAAGAAGAAAATGATGCTGCCTGATTCTGATCAGCAGACAGAAATATGCCAGATCATCTGATGTTTTGCCTGTAAAACATCTACGCTATAAGGAAAGCTATTAGTTATAATCAGACCAACATGATGTAGCTTTTGGTCACGCTACACTGCTACTTGCTGGAAAAAGTAGGTCGCTACTGGAAAAGCTACTCTGTTTTAAAAGCAGCTGAGCTACTGTCAAGCTAATGAAAAATGTATTTGTTAGTAGCGTCGCTACATGTAGTTAGCTACTCCCCAACAATGCCATTAATCCATTACAATAAACTTGGCCCTGAAATAACCATCTTCACAGCATCTCAATCACAAAGGCTCAAAACAGACACTAAAGCTAAATAAAATAAATAAATAAATAAATAAACAGACACAACACAAAATTACAGGAATAATAGAGAGAGAGAGGAAAATCCACAGTTTATTAAAAGACATCCTCTAATTGCACAAACACCACTTTAGCATTTTCCATCCAATTAAACTTTATGAGCAGACTTGTTCTCATCATTGCCAATTAAAATTACTGTTTAATTCAGTTTCACCAGTGGACCTACTATAAATATTTCAGAAAGAAAGTTAAAAAAATCCCTCTTCACAGTCTGTGTGCGTGCACTGGAAACAACAAGCACTTCACCACAGTCAAATGACAGATAAAATGTCAAAAAAATAAATGAAAAAAAAAAAAAAAAAAATAGGAAAGAGCATGTAACGTTATATTATTGACTTTAAATAATTTTTTTGCCAATTCAAAGGCTATAAAACTCATTAGTGAAAATGTCCTTATTATGCTACTGAAGTGTACAAGTTTTTCTCAGCTCTGAGCTGGATGGAACAATAACAGTAGTTTGTGGTTACTGAATAGAGCATTTTATGCAATAATTTTCTAGAGATTGTAGGGGTGGATTTGTATCTCCGGTACCAATCCTAGTAGTAAAAAAATATAAGCACAGTATTTAATGTACAAATGTCTGCAGTATGACAAAAGCGTCCAAAGATTTGAATGCTGATTTGAACGAAGAATTCAGCATTCAGGATTCAGGCCAATAGGCGCCCCATTCAGGAAGACAAATTTGTCTCTCATAGAAAACAATTTTTAGCCAAAGTATTAATGAGCAAAATTAGATATTTGATACATCAACAACTTGTATTACTTAAAAGAAAATGCAAATATTTAAGTTTGCATGGCATAAAAAAATAGGACCTGTGTGACACGGCGGAGGGTGGGGCCGGGTGGTGATTCTGCAAACCCGGTCCATTATCAGGCTAATTAAGCCTCCGAGAGGGATAAAGGCCAACTTCAGATGGTGGTTCGACAGAGAGAGAGAGATCGTTTATGGGCAGCTGCACTGTCATGTGTTCATTTTTCATTAAAATCTTATTTATATTGTCAAGCTGGTTCTCTCCTTTTTAAAATATTTTGTTCCCTTTACAAAAACCTTCACTTATGATGCTGTGCTTTGCTAAGCGCTTTGGGAACGACCCTAGTTGTGACCGAGCTGTGAATATGTGTGTAACACGTCAGTGAACATTGACTGGAATTTATAGCCTCGGCTGATGTGATCATTAGACGCACCTGAGGCCAGGCTATAAATGGATACGTCACCAGGTGTCGTCAGATCCTCTTTTTTCAGAGCGATTCTGTGTGTGTGTGTTTTACAACTCTGTCAAAACTTTCTTTCCTCTGCTAGGAGTAATAATTTGTCAAACAGTGTGCAGTGAACCTTTTCTCCTTTCCCTTCTGTCTAGAAGATATATATATTTAAAAAAAAAGAAAAAAAAAAAAGAAAGATTGAATGACTGAAAACCGCAAACGCTCTATAGCTGAAGAGGACACGCATCAGTTTTGCTCTGTTTGTTAGGGGGAAGAGCACGCTGCTCTAGCGTTGCAGCAGGGCGGGTGCAAGCATTGCTTTCAGGCAAAGTGCTTCGCGCTCGCCTCGCTTGCTTCCGGGAGTCAGCACCCGCGCTTAGTTCGTGGGGCTCTCGAATGGATTTGGCTGAGAAACAAGAGATGGGTTTTTCCCTTTCTCTCGCTCTCTCCCCAAACCCAGCTGGTCCTTCACATGATCTCGGAGCGCGTTCCGACGCTTTTTCGGTTCATGAGGAGGATCGCGATTGTATTCCCGCCTCGGAGCTTTCCGGTCACGATAAATCTACGGAGGAATTGCTCGATGTTATTACTCGTGCGGTTGCCAGACTCCAGTTGGACTGGCCACGCGAAAGAGAGACCCCCAAACCCTCCAAATTAAGGGATAGATTTTTATCCTCCAATCTAAAAAAGGGAACGCCTCATGAGTCCCTTCCCTTCTTTGATAACCTCCATGAAGAGCTTTCTCGCTCATGGAGGAACCCCTATTCTTCCCGTGTTCACACACCCTCGACGTCATTATATTCGACTATCGTGGGTGCTGAGGCACAGGGGTATTCAGTGATGCCGCCGGTCGAAGAGACACTTGCGGGCTATCTCTCGCCGGGCTCGGCATCGTCACTTAAGAAGCCCTCTCTCCCCTCAAAGCCGTGTAGGACAACCTCCACTCTAGTGGGAAGGGCTTATCAAGCAGCAGGTCAGGCTGGTGCTGCTCTGCACACTATGGCTGTTTTACAGGCATACCAGGCTGACCTCCTGGACGACCTGAGTGTGGGTTCTGTGCTCGGCGAGCAAGCCTTCACTGAGCTCCGCCGGGCCACAGATCTTTCTCTCCGCGCGACCATGCCTTGGTAACCGTAGAGAGGCATCTTTGGCTCAACCTTTCAGGCATCAAAGATAGGGACAAAAATTCCCTTCTTGATGCTCCGGTTTCGCCCACTGGCCTATTTGGAGACGCAATGACCACGACTATCTCCAGGTTCCAGAAGGCGAGAAGCCACGAGGAAGCCTTTGGGCAGTTCCTCCCTCGCCGCACTCAGGGGGCGGGTCCTTCGGCCCCCCAGACCCACCTCGGTCCTGTTAGAAGGGAGGCTCAAAGGCAAAGTGTGGCGAGTCGTGCTCCTCCTCCCAGGGATTGGGGACCCCACCCTCGGCAGCCCCCGAAGCAAGACATCAGGACTATAATTTCTAGAAAGAGAAAATCCTGATGGTCTTGTGCATAAATTAGGGGGTAGCTCCCCTCGGGACGGGGTGCGTGTTTCACTTCACCCCTCCCGGTACCCCCTCGAAGCCCCTCCATTCCCGCCACCTCTTGGTGTTTCAGGTGGCAGAGGCTCCCGTCAAAATTGGGTGTTTTCGCTGTTCCTGCATTTTATGCAGGATGCGAAACACTCGATAACCCCTCAACAGGAAGTGTTAAAATCTAATACCCGTCTCAGAGATCCTGGCAGTGTGGAAACTTCTGCCAGATATATCTTTCTTTGCTGTGGGTCTTAAAAGGGCATCAGGATTTAATTCACTCGCCGCCTTTCCGTGTTTCAACGGCGTGGTCTCACTACCGTAAACCGGATTTCTTTTTATGTCTGCTATGAATAGCAAAAAAACAAACAAAAAAACCCTAAAATCTCCTGGTTAAAGGGGCCATGGTATGTGTTCCCCTTCCAGAGAAGGTTATTCCAGTTAGGTTATTACACTAAATACTTCCCATTTCCCATGGAGGGTGAGGAGTGGCATCTGGCTTAGATCTTAAAGCTTGAACTGCCCATGGGTGTTCAAGTCCTAGATGATGCCTATCAAGACGGTCGTGTCTCAAGCCCTACAACTCATTTGGCTGGTCACCATCAATCTTATGACACACTTCTATACTTCATTTAGAAGTTCTGCAACAACATGGAAAGTTCCTGAGGTTCGCTTCTGGGGGCGAAGTCTTCCAGTGTCAGATTCTTTCATTCGGCCTAGCCCTTTTTACCCACACATTCACAATGCATGATGTAGCGCTGGCTCCTTGTGACTCCGGGGCATCTGCATTCTGAATTATGCAGACGACTGGCTGATCCTAGTGCAGTTCCAGGAACTGGCAGTTCAGCACAGGGACATCGTCTTAGCTCATCTGTTTCTCTGGGGTTGAGGCTCAATGCCAAGAAAAGCGTCCTCTCTCCCACCCAGAACACTGTCTATCGGGGCATCGTATGGAGTTCAATCACAATGCGGGCACACCTGTCCCGCTAGGATTGAGTCCATTCAGATCACCCTGAGCAAAGTCAGGCTAGGCCAAGGTTGCACTGTTATCAGTATCAACGATTTCCAGGTCTCAGGGCGACCGCATCCTCGGTGATCCCTCTGGACCTTCTGCTCATGAGACCGTTGTTGTTGTGGCTCAAAGCCAGGGGTTTTCTTCCAAGGGCCAAAACCCCTAGGCTAATAAGGGTTACGCGCCTCAGGCTTCGTTCCCATTCTATGTGGTTCAGACCCCGGTTTTCTGCCTTGGGTCCCACACTAGGTGCGTCTTGTTGTCGCAGGTTGCTAACGACAGATGCCTCCCTGACGGGTGGGGTAGTGGCCTTAAGTGGTCGTCCAGCTTAAGGGGATAGGAGGGTCGTCAGCTCGGTTGTCACAGTCACTGTCTCGGGTTGATGGCTGTATTTTTGCCCCTGAAATACCTCCTCCTGAGGCTGCCATGTCTCGGTGCGGGTGGACAATACAGCGGTAGCCTCTTACATAAATCATCAGGGAGATCCACGTTCTTGTCAGCTGTACTTCTGATGCGTCGGATTCTCCTTAGGGCCCAGGGCAAGCTCCTGTCACTCAGGACAGTTATATCCCTGGATGCCCGTATGTGGGAGCAGACTTACTGTCCAGAGAGAAAATACCAACGGGGGAGTAAAGAACTCAACCCTAAGTAGTAGTTGCCCAGAGTTTGCCAGCAAGGGTTTTTGCCTCTTACTGATAGCACCGCACTGGCTGAACGGGGTTTGGTTCTCAGAGCTAATTTCTTCCCTCAACGGCTCACCTTGGGCGATTCAGGAAGGATCTCAGTCACAGGGCAACATTTTATCCCTGCCCCGATTTGTGGAATCTTTCATGTTTGGCCCCTAAGGGAACCAACTGAGGGACACAGGGCTTTCTCCTGAGGTTATCGAGACCTTCTTAAATGCTCGGGCTTTTTCCACTTGGAACAAGTTCGGATAAGATCTTAGGGCAGAAGAGGACCTCTTCGCCTCTATGAATAGCGCAATGTCTCCTCTACTTCTCCCTGAAATCACCCAGCCCCCCCTTGGGTCTGGATGTTAAGACACATACATGACCTAGAATGCATCTGTATGCGTTTCTTTCCCCGGTTTTTCTGCTCCCGGGAGTCTTGGCAATGTTCACCCTCAAGGGTCTTGTCTCCTACTAATGGCGCTGCGCTGGCCGAACAGGATATGTTTCTCGGAGTTAATACCTCTCCTCGACGGCTCGCCTTGGGCGATTCCGAACAGGGAGGACCTTCTCATCCCTGGCCTGAATTGTAAAACCTTTCATGTCTGGCCCCTAAGGGTACCAACTGAGGTTCACAGGGCTTTCTCTTGAGGTTACCGGGACCATTTCAAGTGCTAGGGCTCCCTCCACTTGGAACTGATCTGGGCAGCTCTTACAGGGCAGAAGAGGACCTCTTCGCCTCTGTTGATAGCGCAATGTCTCCTCTACTTCTCCCCGAGTCGCCCTGTTCACACACCCCCCTCTCGGGGGGGGAGCTGATCGTGGTGATGCATACATGGCACAAATGCGCCTGCATGCGATTCCTTCTACTAAAGTTCATATTACAGAACCAGCTAACTGCCAGTTTGCTTTAGTTCTGTATTTTCTGTAGAAAGAACTGTCAGCGGGCACTTGCCTCGCCACTGCCAGGTTCTATGTGGCCTCCACTGCGGTTTGCCACGCCTTGGCGGGAGGGGTGCCCCCTAAGAGGCATCCTTGCTAGGGCCTCTTCATAGGGTAAGACCCGCTTTTTAGACCTCTAGAGTCAGCGTTTGGTAGACTTCTGACTCTCAAGATGTTTTTTCTTATGGCAATTTCATCTCTAAGGAGACTTGGGTGCCTACAGGCTTTGTCTCTTTTGCCGGCCTGTTTAGAGTTTGCCACAGCTATGACCATAAGCATTCTTTGCACCCTCACCCTAACTGCCTGCCCAAGGTGCGACCCTTGGCCTGTTGTTTTCTAAGCCTTCTGTTCCCTGCCATTTGTAACGCCGGAGCAGCTAAGACTTCTCAGACTTTGTCTAGTCTGTACCCTTCAGACTTATGTACACCGCATTTGCTAGTGATGTAAAGTCAGGGCAGCAATTCTTCACTTGGGAGCCGTGACCGGGGGCGGTCACCTCCTGGCAGACCATGTCACTTTGGGTGAGGGACATTATTGCACTGGCCTATGAGGCGCACGGTCAAGCTTCGCCAGTAGGTTTTAGGGCGCACTCTACCAGAGGGCTCTCCTCCTCTAAAGCCTTGGCTAGAGGTCTCCCTCTGCAGCAAGTTTGTGATGCGGCAGGTTGTCCTCTCCGCACACATTCATTAGACTTTAATAATTTGGATGTTCTGCCACTCCGGGCTCTTATGCCCTTGAGTCGACATCTCAAGCTCATGTCTGGACAAGTTTGTGATGCGGCGGGCT
The DNA here is from genome assembly GCA_032164185.1 of Moxostoma hubbsi. Taxonomy (NCBI): domain Eukaryota; kingdom Metazoa; phylum Chordata; class Actinopteri; order Cypriniformes; family Catostomidae; genus Moxostoma; species Moxostoma hubbsi. Next base: position 14,355,470 of record JAVLUX010000003.1, on the reverse strand, counting down.
GGTCCTCTCCGACACATTCATCCGTTTTTATGACAAGTTTGTGTTGCGATAGGGTCCTCGCCGCACACATTCATCAAATTTTATGGTTTAGATGTTTGTTACTCCAGGCTCTTATGCCCTTGAGTCGACATCTCAAGCTCGTGTCTGAGACCTCTTGCGTTCTTGTGAGCACACTGCACAACCGTAGGGGTCCGGACAGCCCCAGTGCGGAGGCATGGGTATTGCGTTCCCAAAGCGCTTAGCAAAGCGCAGCATCATAAGTGAAGCTTTTTGTAAAGGGAACGTCTCGGGTTACATGTGTAACCCTTGTTCCCTGAAAAAAGCAGAACGAGATGCTGCGCTTCTTTGCCGCACTGGGACGTCCCAGGACTGCTCTTCAAAAAGAAGTATCTGACGACACCTGGTGACGTATCCATTTATAGCCTGGCCTCAGGTGCGTCTAATGATCACATCAGCCGAGGCTATAAATTCCAGTCAATGTTCATTGACGTGTTAAACACATATTCACAGCTCGGTCATGACTAGGGTCGTTCCCAAAGCACTTAGCAAAGCGCAGCATCTCGTTAAACATGTAACCCGAGACGTTTTCTATTTAATTTTTCCGAATTCCAAGTTTAAAATATTAATAATTTTTTAAATAAAAAATATGACTAATCAAATGAATTCATAAAGAGTTATTATGTGTTTATGTTAAAATATGTTTTTTTGTCATAACATCTTCCATTTCACTCGTCCATTTAAACCAAACTTTTATTTTGATGGATCACTGTGTCAGTTTCTGTGTCTGTTTGATGGAAGTTTCACACAGCAGTTTGCTATGTGGTGATTTGATTGTTACACTGTACGAGGCTACAATTCCATGAAATAAATAATGGAATGTGCTGCATGCTTCACATTAAATGAGCGTTTCGCTTTCTGTAATCTAATACCAGTGGCGATTTCTCAGGGCCAGCAAAGCCTTCACTGCTTGTGTAACATGCCTAATAATTAAATCTTTTTTTATCCTTTCATTATCATTTGCCTATTTGCCTATGTATTTTCAATCGTTTTCCACTCCTTATTAATCTACAAATGAATGGCAAAAATAAAATATCCAATCAGAATTTATTCCTTGATGCTTACAAGCAAAGTGTGACAACTGTTTCACTAATCTTATCCCTGAAGCCGAAGCAGCATGTGAGATTGTGCTCCACCCCGTCAGGCCCATGGGCATAACTAGACCAATTTTACTGGGGCACGTGCCCCAGTAAAATCTCAAATTTGAGTTATAACAATTTACTTTATTTGTCAGTGCATTCCTTTACATTGATAATCCCAGAAAAAATAAATGGTTCTATCTAAATGGAATGCAGTAACCCACCCAATAATCGCTTGTAAATGCAATGCAGTTTAACCAAAAACACAAATCTGATGCATGAGTGCAGAAATCCATGTCCGTGCAGCGAGCGCCTGTGCGCTTGCTATAACCAAAGCCGCTGCAACGTGCACGGCCACACACACAATTCCAGGGGCTGGTTGCACCAGCTATACGTACATTACAACTTAGCCTAGTTGTGTCATAAATGGGCACTAAGTCACATTTTACGCACTACTAAATTTTTGAGCATAACACCATTAAACTTAGGTAGAACGTAACCCTACCTATGAACAAAATATTTACGGAAGCCTCTGACCAGGAGTAATGGTTGTAATAAAAAGACTAATTTAATGACATCAATGTTCTCATGTTTTGTGTGATTGTCATCAATCATTTTGACATATGTGATGATGTTGGCATTTACACTCATTTACATTTACAAGAGAGAAACATAAAACGTACTTTTAAGTGGCTCTATAGCATGAAAACATTCAAACGGTGCAGTTATCAGGGTGCGTCTTCTGGTGTCAAGTGCCAACATATACAAAATATATAAGATATTAAAATGAATAAATGTCTATTTTTCCAGCCTGTTGTATTAGCATTTATTTATCACCCATTATTTATTTTATATACAGTTCCTATATATTGTTATTAACAAAGGGCAAATATACTATTTAACAAATTGACTTTTATTGCATATCATATTTTAATGGAATATAACTTATGAAAGTTACACGAGCAGACAAGGTTTGAACATCAACCGTTGTGAGATAAAACTGAAATTCACTGCTTTTTAACACTCCTGTGTACAAATTTGAAGGTTGATTATTGGATCAATACAGGTAAACATCATATTATGCGACTACGCATTAATTTATTATGGAGAGTTTATGACCTACTAGTTAAGTCTTGCCTTAAGAACAGGTGGTGCAACCAAATTATGTACGACTTAGTTACAAACTAACTAGTAAGCCCTTAGTGTGAATTTTACATCCTAACTTACGTGACAACTTACGCACAACTGGTGCAAACCTACCCAGGAGTCGGCACGCAAGTCAGAATTGAGGTAGGCTACGAAAAGAGATTTTTGCTGACGAGTTGGCTGTCATCACCGGAATTGCCGTTGAGAAAGAGATCCTTATGGATTTAACAACCTGAGATGTTCTGCATGATCATGCGATTGATTAATTAAACAGGAAATGAGGGCTGATTTTCTAAGTGTAAATTAGTTTGCTGAGATTTCAGTGTCAAATCAAGTTTTGAAAAGTAACCATGTACCCTGATGAAACAAAATTTATAGCAAGCAAGATTAAGAGATATTTTTGTTGGTATTAGACCTCCTTGGTTCTAGCTTTCATGCATGGAAGTGCTTTTAAAATGTAAATTGGTATTATTAGTTGACTGCCATGTAATGTATGCATACAGTGTCTTATTCATTGTGAAACTGTGTTTTCTTAATGGCATAAATCGCACTGAAGGACTAGATTTAAAATCGACAGGCTGCAGCTGTCTAATACACAGATTACAGAAGTCAAAATGTGATGTTAGGGTCATCGTCTTCACACAACACTTTGAAGCATGCAACACAAGAGAACTGGATATGTCTTAATTGAAATCACAGGCTGTTGTGGTTTAATAATAAGACTAGGACACATGTACAACAAATTTACAAGATCAACGGAAGATTTAGTGACAGCGCATTACTGGCCCAAAAGGGCGAATCTCTCACACTGACCCCATGTTAATAAATGTTTAATTAGGCCTATTGAGTTCTCACATTAGATTAGGTCAAATTGGTCAAAGATTAGGTAGGTGCTTTATTACGACCTTTATTAAGCATTATTTGATTTAATAGTATGTGTTCCAAAAACATTAATATACACAATAAGCAGAAATGTGTATCCAATTCATTACATATTTAATAGCTTTATTAACTATGAATGTATGCTTTCTTAATGATTTCATAAACACTTATTTACCACCAGTTTGTATCGACTAAAATACATCAGTTAGGTTTGATTACCAAGTTGTTTACTAAGGATAAAAAAAAAAAAACATTATCAAACTGCTTATATGTAAACTTATTAAACAGTAAGTGAATAGAAACAAATAACATACTATTTATATGTAGCTTATTAATGTATTAATGTTGTAGGAACAATAATTTATAAATTATCAATTAACTACAAACTAATGCTTTACAAATACTTTATGACACGTAGTTATTATAAAGTGTTACCCTTTTTCATGACAGGTTTAGTGAGAAACAGTTATGTAATACTTAAGTTAAATACAAAACACTCAAAACAGTACAATTTACATAATAAAATAGGAAGTTCCGACTCTGAATTATAATTTAATAGCGAGGTACAAAACTGTAATAAAATAGCCGATGTACTCACTCCAGTGACTGTACATCGAGTTCTGTATTAATGCGGCAAGTTGCAACTTTGCTCTGCAACTGCAAAACAACTAAAATCCGATTCACGTTACACCATTTGATGCATATTCTTTTTCATCTTGACTTGTTTCAGACAGATCCCACTCTTATTATCGCATTACTCCATGTTTCTTTGTCACATGTAAATTACATAAAACACTCTTGCCCAATGCCACATAAATATATCTACTGCGGTATAAATGTTACCGGAAAATCTCTACCGGTTTACATTTTTCTACCATCGCACAGTATTCACAGTCACAGTCATACCACCCAACCCTAATCTGTCATGTCAGGGAGAAATTAATTTACAATAGGGTGTGGTGAAATGGCAAAGCAAAGTGAACTAATGAGTTCACTTACTAAGATTGCAGCTACATAGTGCCAGTTCTAGCTGTCATGTGCTCTGATATGACCACAATTTCCTAGATAATGAGACAAGCATCTACCTAACGTGACACACTCTTGAAAGACTGGTTTTGATTAGGACTGTAGACCTAATAGACCAACTATGTATTATTTTCAGAGAAAAGGCTGAGAGGGAGATAGATGCAGAGAGGACAGAATGAAAGAGCTCTTTGGAAAAAGATTAACAGATGGAGTACAAGTAACTGTATCAACTCTTGAGAATTAATTCACTCAGAACGTAAAACGTTATTTTGATTAACAACAGCATCTGACTATAGGTTACATGGTGGAGAAGTGTATCATCTCTGATTAAAATACTAAATCAAAAACAGCCAACAAACAGAATCATAGCTCACTTCATCATTAAGCAATGTAACTACAATCCTCGAAAACAACAAAACAAGAGATAAACCAGCTGCTTTTTTAAGATTGTACAGCCATCAATAATTCCTCATAGTACATCTATTCAATGTACAAATCTTTGTTTGATTGTTACAATTTTGCAATAAACACTGAGTGTCGGATACACAATTTAACACACCATAGCCAGTATTCAGTGCAAGTTGCAATAAAGGGCTCAAATGACACGTTTGCAGTTACTGATCATGCCACTTTGTTATGCTCATCATTCTAAATCTGTGTAGATAACGTCAACGACACATCAAGTGTGTGTTTTAAATGCATGCAACTGCAATGCACAGAAATGGATTTTGCATTTTATGATCAGTAATCACTGATCTGGCAACATGATCACACGGGAAGTCGGCATGCTGTTTCCGAAGGTTCCGGTACCCTTGCATCGGCAATAGTATGCCGACTCACTGACATGCCTTATCACCAATCGAACATATTTGGAATGGCTCAACAACAACGACTGTCCCTCATGGCACGACTGTTAACACATTGTGTCAATTGCACGGGAGACCACATTTCAATCCCCATTCTACTGAGGAATAAATGGATGTCACACTTGTTTATATGCTCTGAAACACTTACCGCTTTTGCCTCTGGAGGAAGTGTTTTCAAATTCGGTCAACGTATACTGATTTCGGCTAAAGAAATATTGGCGTGCGCATACTTGCCGAATTTAATATGAGATAAGGCTGGATCTGGGAGCAGCTTTGATGCTGGATTTTTCACAGGAAAAGCAAGAGACAAGAGGCTTGATTAAACAACTACAAAAGAATAACAAAATATATTGACATGAATAAAAGGAGAAAAAGCAATGCACTCAATCTAGCAGTATAACTATAATGTATTTGGTGTATAGCTGAAAAGTGAGTGAGATGACACTGAAGAAAGGCTTTAGTGTAATATTATTTTGCCTTTTTAAATTGACATTTTGGCACTTTAACTAATGGTAGACACGTACCAAGCATTGTTAAAATATTGCTTGCTACACTTTGAATTGGTTCATTTGCATTAGTACTTCATAATTTTCCCTTTATGTAGTATTAATTTATCAAAAATAGATGTGCAAGTATATTTTGTGTTAGAGTGGAAATTCACTGTTAATAGTCTCCTCTAACCAGAATGAACGACAAGACATTTTAGCGTTTACATTTTTTTTTTCCTGCAGTGTCATGCTGGGTAGCCCTACCCACCATGAAATCTCATTAGGGGAAAAAAGCCCTCTCATTGGTTTACATTAAACATTAGGGGTCAACCAGCCACAAAGGTGGTTGAAAGGGCATATAGCTGATTAATCAGCCAAACGTTTTTAAAAAGTTTCTTTTGAATGATACAAATTTTCATTTTAAAAGTCTTTCTGGGCGCAGAATTAGAGGCAACACGTCTCCACAATTAATTTCTATCCCAGATGTAGTTCATGCAACCACAATACCAATAATAAACAGAAAACGATTTGGTGCTTAAAGTGTGACTTTTAACTATAAATATGACTGAAACACACCAGGGACTCTTAATTTGAAAATGTCTGTGCTCACAGCTCACACAAACACATAAGGGGAAAAAAGTATGCACTCTTATAGTAATCTATAATGTGTTACAATATACAGTCAGATAAACAGATTTAGACATAGCTGTGGCAGCGGGGGCGTTGTCATGTGCCATCCGGAGAGAGAAAGCAGTAAGGGCACCTGTCTCTAATTCCAGTGTGCATGGGGAGAGTGGCAGTAAAGCACCCACGCCACCAGCAGAAGACAGAGAGAGACTGAGCCAGAGAGTCCAGACTTTGGACTCCAAGTTAATTGTTATTGTGATGCTAATTTCTTTTTCTTTCTTTGACTCAGCTTCACTCTCTCTCCATTATTCTCAGGTGTTCTCTCTTCAGAGACTTGCTTATTGTTGGTTATAATCCTTATTATGCACCATGTGCACACAAACATGCACACAAGCGTTGCAGGTGTAGGTACACATCTGCATATAATATTTCAACACCAGTCTTTTACCCACAGTAATGTGCAGAAAGATGTATTAAAAAGAGGTATTTCTTTGTTTGTTTCTTTCTTTAATAATTGTGTGAATTATAAATACATTTGTCTCATTTAAACTGTTTTATTCCATATCAGCCAACCACAAGGGTGCAGAGATGTCAAGTTGGAATTATTTGCTTTTGCAATGACAGTTTGTGGTGGCAACTCTCCCAATTACACATCCATGAAACCACAACGAAAATAGTTGCCCCTCAGCTATCCCCACCCCTCATCCTTTTTAGTCACTTTCTGGCAATAATGCTATTATCCTGTTGTTTGCATGTCCCATGCCTTATGCACAGAAGGCTGTGGGTCCGAGCGTTGCACATGTTCACTGACCCTAATCTTATTTTACACAGCTGGCTTTGAGCACTATGTCTTTGTAGTCAATTACCAGTTTTAGACTTGTTTGTTTCCACCTATCACACTCATGGCATACAGGCAGGAGGTTAGTGTCCGAACATAAGACTTTGTTGGCAATTTGCATAGTTCTGTGAACAGCTTTGTTGCAAGAGGCATCATGGAAGCCTATAATTCTTTATCCTGCCTACTATCTCACACAAGCATTTCAATCTAAACCAGTTTATTTGGACTGCAACATACATCTTGCTCTACAAATTGCACATCAAAGCCAAATCACAGATGGGTGGGCAAATTAATTTGGGGAAATTACATTTCATATGTAGATTGCACCCAGTTTAATGACTGGATTACATTTGTGTGTGTGTGGGTGTTGGGGGGGGGTGTGCATGCCAATTGGATGAGGGGATTTGGAGTGCCTACTGTCTGTTTGTGTGGGTGAGTCTTGGTGGGTGTAGGTTATAAATGAAAGGTTTTTCATAATGCACAGCATGCTTCAGCTCACTAGTATGCAGCATGTGTGTGCCATTTTCACTTGACTGTAAAAGCCTGTGCCCAATGGCCTGAGGCTTGCCTCCCTTCCCCTGGAAGCAGTTCATGTTAAATAACTCAGAACAGCACCTTCCTCTCAACCCCTAAACACTCAAATTTTCTGCCTCTTATGACACAGATGCAAGCTATACTTTTGCCCTGCAAGCACAGCAATATGCAGGAGAGCAGTGATGCCAGACAGACAGTCACATAGAGAGAGAAGGATGGGAAGAGGAGAGAACACAGAGGAGGCCATGGAGAGTAATTTAGCTGAAGAGAGGATGGGGGGAAATATATTCAGAAAGGACAAGGAGGAAAAAAAGAACTGTGAAAAAAGAATTGAATGGGATAAAAGAAGGGTATGGACAGTTGTACAAGTCACTCTGAGAGAAAATTAGGGGCAGAGTACATTGTGGATATGACAGCAGGAGAATGTTGCACAATCCCCCAGGATGACCACATGAAGAACTGCCTTATCACACAAAAGAATAGTGTGAAGGACAAAAACATTGATAAGGACACAGAGAAAGAAAGATATATGCAGAGAGAGTTTATGGGAACCACAGGATTCAACTGATCAAAAAGTATAGCCAGGTCATTAATGATGTAAAAAACAGCAACATCTCTATTTGAAAAAAGTAATTTTTCATCAAATCTAGAGAGGACCCATTTCCAGCAGCCATCACTCCAACACCTTATCCTTGAGTAATCATGCTAAATTGCTAATTTGGTACTAGAAAATCACTTGTCGTTATACCAAACAAAGTTGAAAGCTATTTGGGTTGTTAATGAAGCTTAACATTGTCAGTGTTCTTGAGCTGCCACAGTATGCAACAGACTGGCATGTCTTAAGGTCAATATTAGGTCAAAAAATGGCAAAAAACCAACAAACGAAAAAACAGCTTTCTTTAGAAACTCGTCAGTCAGTCATTGTTTGAGGAATGAAGGCTATACAATGCTTGACATTGTCAAAAAAACTGAAGATTTCATACAAAGGTGTACAATACAGTCTACAAAGACAAAGGACAACTGGCTCTAACAAGGACAGAAAGAGATGTGGAAGGCCATTTGTACAATTAAACAAGAGGATAAGTACATCAGTCTCTAGTTTGAAAAATAGATGCCTCTCATAGATATCCTCAGCTGACAGCTTTATTGAATTCTACCCACTCAACACCAGTTTCATGTACAAAAGTAAAGAGAAGACTCAGGGGCGCAGGCCTTATGGGGAGAATTACAAAGAAAAAGCCACTTTTGAATCAGAAAAATAAAAATAAAATGATAGAGTGGGCAAAGAAACACAGACATTGGACAACAGATAATTGGAAAAGAGTGTTATGGATCTTAACACCATTGAGCTTATGTGTGATCAGCTAAACTGTAAGGTGCATGAGAAGTACCTGAGAAGACAGCCACATCTATGCAAGTGCTACAGTAAGTGTGGGGTAAAAGTTCTAATGAGTATCTGGACAATCTGACAGCTAGAATGCCAAGGATCTACAAAGCTGTCATTACTGCACTTGGATGATTTTTTGATAAGAACTATTTGAAGTAGTTTAAGTTCTGATTTTTTTTTTTTTTTAAATTGTAAATGTAATTTATCACATTATTAATTGCCTTTTTCAGAATTCTTTTGAACCGGTTCTTTTCAGTAAACGGTTAAAACAGTTCACCAGATCAGACTGAAGTTATTCAAGTTAATCCATAAATTACTCAATCAGTGAACCTGTCTCTTGGACATGTCCAATACTCCGATTTGGATTGAGCTGATAACTGGGAGTAGTATGATCATAAACTGAGGATGCCTGCTTTTGAAAACTTATCTTTGAAATGAACCACTCCGACTAGCTAGCAAAATTAACTGAACAATCTGATCGCTAGAGTTGAGTTAATCAAGTTCGGACTCAGACTTGTGTTTGGACTCGAGTCTGAGTTACAAGTCCAATTTTAATGGTCTTGGACTTGTCACAGACTCAGATTAATTTTTACTCAGACTTGACTCGGCCTCGAGCCTTTCGGACTCTGGATTGTTTTCCGAGTCCAGACGAGTCCATGGCATTTGTGATGCAATGACAAACAAACTAGCAAACAAATAATGTAACATAGGGTGACCATGGCTTTGTTCATTTCTTCATGTTGATGAAGACTCTCTACAGTTAGCACATAGCATCATACTGTGGCAGGGAGGAGGATGGGGCCGGGATCGTGATGCTGCACACCCGGCCCCTAATCAGGCTAATCAAGCCCTCGAGAGGGATAAAGGTGAACAGAGACTGCAGTTCCAGAGAGAGAGAGTTACTGGCAGCTGCCCGGCATGTGTTTGTCTGTTTGTTTGATCATTAAAGTATTATTTATGTTGTAAAGCCGGGTCTCACTGCCTCCTTTACCTGTTACCTTGTACACTGGTGCCAAAACCCAGGAAGGAGGAGGGATACACCGTAGTAGAGTCCTCGCCACTACCATCCACCCCAATGAAGCAGCCGCAGCCATCCACCAGGGGATGGAGGAGCCTGGCCACCTGAGAGTGGAGGAATGGCTGCTGACATCGAGGGGAGGAGCGGCCTGGTTGTGATGCTGCATACCCGGCCCCTAATCAGGCTAATCAAGCCCTTGAGAGGGATAAAGGTGACTGGAGGTGGCAGTTCCAGAGAGAGAGCGTTACGGGCAGCTGCCCTGCATGTTTTTGTGTTTTTCATTGAAAAAAGTCAAATCCAATTTTACATCTTAGTTGTCATTACGACATTATGCTGTAAAGTCAAAAATATCCATAAAAAATATGATTTAAACAATTTTACCTCTCAATTAAGACACAAGTTTTAAAGACAAAAAAGTAGTAATTTTATGAAATTATAAGCTTCACATTTCTGTCTTAAAACGCTATGGCTGATTGTGAGGACGAGGGAACTGGTAGAACCAGTACAGGAAGCTGAGCAGAGTGAAAACTACGGGAACTGGGTGAGTATGGTAATGATGAGGAGGAATTGGCTGGGACATGCACGCATGACACACACAGAGCAAGGACTAACCGACCGACCGGCCGACTGACGGACTAAGACAGGAGACCCAGACTGGTAACTGGGAAGAGTCACAAGACAATCTGGCAAAAGACAGCAAACGTGAGGGAGTAATAAAGGGGAAAGGGAAATGAGGAACATGTGCCGTTGATTGGGATAACAAGCATGCTGGCCCTGCAAGGAAACCCTTTAGTGCCAGCGAGTGCGTGGCACCTGTAAACAAACACACAGAGACATGTGGGGAAACAGGAAGCATGACACAACAGAGCAACTCACCACCATAACACCCGGAAATCACAACAAATGCTGATAATTCAAGTCAAGTAATTTGTATTTATTTGTTATAGCGCGTTTCACAACACACAAAATTTCAAAGCAGCTTTACAGATCATTATGCTGTAACACAAATTGAAGCTTGTAATGTCTTAATAAACATCCTGAATATAATACCAATATTAGTTAACTATGTGTAATACAAGTCATGGTTTAAATGAGTAAACTGCGTAAATAAACTGAGATTAAGCTTACAGGGATCATAACATGAGGAATACAATTTTCCTTGAACTTTTGACATATAAGAGGTCATTGTACTATAAAATCATACTGTAAGTTTCAGACCTCAAAACTTCCTCCTCACTGGAAAAAGAGCATTTGTTGAAACCAAACTGCAAAAACGACTTGTTCTCTACTTCCTCCACATTGTGATGTCACACTTTGGTGGACATTTGCATCTGACCGCTTCCACAACAATACATCAATGCCTACTTTACATATAATCAATTCTGTAGCCCGCCCAGTAGTGGTGAGCAGTGAGATGGCAAATGGAGACCAGGTCAATCAAGAGCAGAGAGCCAATAATAAGCGTGGGTGTTAGGGGTGTGACAGTTCTCAGTAAAAACTAACCATATGGTTTGCCACCTATGGTTTGGTAAGCATTGTCTCTGCAGTTTACCTCAAGTTTAATGATGCATCTGGTGCACAAGGTTTGGCAAAGAAAACAATGTTCCAAAAAGACAAGCACAGTTCCAACCTCTGTTAATGCCCCTGAATGGATACGCTGTAGCTGTTTTTCATGTGGGTCAACTTGATGACATCACTGTTCTGCACGTGTTGAAAATGGCTAGCGGAGAAAATGATCCGCTGATAGAGAAGCCCCTGGATTTGTTGTTAATCAATTTTCCACTCTGGGAACATTATCTTTTTGCAGTCAATTACAACAATGATGGTCAAAAAACTGGTAATACATCGATGTAATTAACCATTTATGCCGACATCACCCAGGAAAAGAGCCGCAGGTGAGCCGAAACTGACAGACACGAAACAAGAAGCGCTTGGGCTGTTCACTGCCAATGATATGTTGCCCTTCTCTGTTGATGAAGATGTGGGATTTCAGCGTGATTAAAACAAGCCAAGCTGCTTCTTGTATCCATTTTAATAGCAAGCTTATTCCTTGAATAGTGATCTAGGCTACAACTTCCAAATGTTGGATATATGTTGAGTTGAGTTTAAAATGCACTTTATGTTTGTTACATATGTATTAGTGCAGGTATTAAGTTAAAATGTCGATTAAGTAATAAGAGAAAAAAGTTTTTCATTTAAGGACCCTAATGAAAATTATTCTTTGTTTTGCTATAGTAATATTGTAGCAATCATGACTGTAATAAACAAGACTGCTGTAACCATGGTTTACCATAGAGAATTCTTACTTTGGATTTGGCATTAGTATATTTTTGTCTGAACATAGCAAATACCGAACAATAACGGAACCGTGATACAAACCAAACCATGAGTAATTTGAACCATTAAACCCCTAGTGTTTACTGTCAAGTCTTAAAGGAGAAGCAGCACCAAAACCAAGATCTTCTGGTGGAAAACCGTAATGTTTTTCAAATATATGCAATAACTTTTACTTATATTTGTAAGTGAACCTTAAAGGGGCATTCAGTAGTTCTCTAGCTAGCGTTAGTATTGCTCTTCTTCGTGTAGCTACTTCAAGTACCAATTTTACAGTGGTGTTAGATGCTATACTGCCATCTTTCAACACCGATCTGCATAATCGTCTCTACTGCCACCGTAGGCTTTGGAATACCATTTGCATCTAAAAAAATTTGGTATTTGAGGTAACTTTTAAAGTAATTTAATACTCCTACGATATAATTGCTTTGCCTAAAAACAAACGTCAAAAATCAAGTGAACAATCTTCTACCGTTAAGGATAGATTATAATTGTCCCTCATATCAATAATCTTTGGAGACTTTCTACATTTCACAACTTTCTAAAGACAGTTATTACCTTTATTAGAGGACTGCTTAGCATACATTAAACCTCAATTATCACTGTGACAAACTATTTGCACTAAACGATTGAAGATGTAGATGCCTTATCGTTACCATTTTTCGCCTTTGCCGGTCTTTCTGTCTTCTTGCTTGAATAACTTTTTTTGCTTATTCAGCAGTACAGCTACTGGATCTCCCATTGTCACCGCTGCTAAAGCATGATAAATAAGTATGTTCCATTGTGTTCTGTCACTCTGACAAATTCCTTGTGTGTAAGCATACTTGCCAATAAAGCTCATTCTGATTCTTTTCGCTTTTCATGTCACCAAACAACACTATTCTAAGCAAAGCCAAGAGTATCTATCTACACAGGCGGCAGACAATTAGTGTAAGGATCCTCTTCTTCGACATTTAGTGAAACACCACAGGCCATTTGATTTCAACATGGCAAAACACATTGAAGGGGGTGACCCTTACCATGTAGAATAAAACACTTTATATAGAAAACTATTACTATCTATTACAATTCGGATCAAACTTAAAAAAAAATACAATCCATTCATTATGTGTACAATGTTTTAAATTGGCACTAAATTACTGAAAAGACCCCTTTAACTTGTATTGAACCCAGAATCTCCCTACATGTTTGAAGCTGGACTTCCAGTCACTAGTAATATAGCTTTTTCTCTGAAGTTGGTAAAATATTTACGCCTGAGTTTCATGCTTTAATTCTTGGTTCGTTGAATATCATAAAGAGATTTCCAAATGCAATGAACTTAGCACAAAATGAAGTACTTCTTACATACAGTTTTTCAAAACAGAATTTTTTTCCCAGTCAATTCAGCTGCTTCTAACAGTGAAAAAGAAATTTAAGAAAAACACTTTAGAAGAGTGCTTAGCCTGAACAACAGAGAATGCATGTAATCTTCCACCACTCACTCCATCTTAGTGGTGGAATGCTTCCTCTGTCATTTCTTTCTTTCTCTCATGCAGGCACCAGTGCTTATATACAGTAGTTTGTGTGCTCTGGACCACATACAGCGCAACTTGCCAATACAATCAGCACTGGCAGATTCTGCCTGTAGACCAGTCAGAGTATGGCTGACTGATATCAGCAGAGGAGCTAGGCTGCCTGTTAGCGCAAGGCTAATATCGACTGGCAGAGTGGTGTGGAGTGAAACGTGGTTAGGCTCAGGGAATTGACATGCTAAAGTTAGAAAAGCCTGAGAAAATAGTTAGTTGGTTAAACTTTTGCCTATACACATTATACATGGTATTTAGTGTAACAATGTTACAATTCAGTGATTTGTGTTTGTTTATATAATTAACTGGATGGAACCTGCAATGGACTTAGTGTTTTTTACACTTTTGTTTGCTTTTAACCTTAATGTATCTTCAGGCGTTAAGAGGAAGCTATTGACATGCATCGCCTGGTCTTTATATCCAGGAAGGCGAAATGATCTCCATTAGCATTCAGCCTCAGAAGCTAATTGGCTAATTAATGCCAATCCAAACCGTTTTATACCTCACAAGTTTTTGAATGCCTGTGTAAAATATTCCTAAGATCCTGACATGGCATTTAGTGACTGATTTTAGATGTTAGTCTTGTCAAGTGCTCTCACCTTTTCTAGCCAATTGGGCTACATTCAGATGACTAATTTCTAATTTCATTCAGTGGTGTTATTATGGCTTGCAAAAGTGTTCTTTTCCTTCCTCATAGAGTGAGTAATTAATATTTATTTCAGAGTTATTTTAAAACATACATTCAATATTTTATTTCTAAATTTGAAAAGTGCACCCACACATTTTATGTGATACACCTGACCTGTGATTTTTTTTCATACCGTTGGGTGCTTTAACCCAACCCTGATAAATCCAAGACTTACTCCTCTCCTCACTCTATTCCTAACCTTCTTTTGATTCTCTGTGTTTATCTACATTTATTTTCCCTTAGCTCCTTAAAAGGCCTTACCGCCATTCTCTTTAAATTAATAGGCTCCTTCCTGCATCCTTCTGAAGCCATTTTGTTGAGAGAAGACAAAGTCTTTTAAAGTTTCTGCAGCCCTAGCGTTTGACGGATGAACACACATTCTACGTGCGCCCTCATGCAATCCAAGTAAGAGTTTTACGTCTGGGCAGAGATAGAATATCATAGTTTGTTATTCTTGTGTATCAAGGTTATTGCTTGTACAGTTTACGGACCGCCGAGTCCACTCATTGCTGCTAAATAATACTCAAGGTATTACTGTTAACACGAATGAGATTTGCTGTGTTGTAATCCAACCACATTGGACTGTTGTGTATTTACACCATTGCGGATGAGACCGGCATGCTGAGTTTATCCATTAAAGGACCAAGGACGTGTTACGAGCCATTCACCGCATCTCTGAGTGATAAACTAACAGCTGCCTTCTCTCCCACGATTGCGAAACTGGCTTTGGCGCCGCTACTTTATTATCTCTCTCTGTCATACAAAGCACACACACACACAAGACCCCTCACAAACATTTGGCTAGTAGATAACTTGGTGAAAAAGCTCAGCTTTGTCCTCAAATTATCGTTCAAGTGGAGACACGTGATAATAGGAGAAGATGCCTTTAACCGGCTTCTCTCCGCCCACATTTGTGTCAATATTCTCTGGACGGAAATCTTGCATGACGTACTATATATATATATATATATATATATATATATATATATATATATATATATATATATATATATATATATATATATATATCAAATCAATATTTGATTACAATTTCTTAATGAAAATGCACATCATTTGCATATTTCAGCATGCCACTTGAGATTTCTATTGTGGATTCAACATAGTGTAGCAACAAATTAATGACAAATTAACAACAATTTATGTCAAATTTGAATAAAAAAACTTTTTAAAGTTGTAACATATGCAACAACTGTGAACTTTTTCTGCCATCGCAGCTCGTCTCTACAACCGTCTCACGTGCGTAATGAACAACGGAAGATCTCTCCATATACTTGCTGTGTAAGTCCCCCCCACTTGGAGGTGCCCACCCAATTGCAGCATAATCCCCTCCCACTTGGAGGTATCTGTTCTCACTTAGAACCGATTGGATCGCTTCAGAGGACATGGGTTAAGCCACTGGAGTCTTATAGATTACCTTTATTCTGCCTTTATGTCCTTTTTGGACCTTGTAAATTTGGTCACCATTCACTTGCATTGAATGCACAAAAATTTAAGTAACTTTGTTTGCGTTCTGCAGAAGAAAGATTTAATATGCGTTTGAGATGTCATAAGGGTGAGTAAATGATGAGAAAATTATAATTTTTGTGTGAACTTTTTCTTTTTGGGCTCTCTTTTTCTTTTTGGGCATCTCTATCCCTCGAGATGCGGGATACTTCACTGACCACTTTCATGCAAATTTTTTTTTTTTTTTTTTTGAGCTTCAGATTTTTCAGTTGTCTGGGAGAGGTGAGTATTGATTTTGGGCCTATTCTCTGTGGGAATATAGAGTTCTGGACCATTGCAATGAAAAGTTATGCTCAGACAAAAAAAAAAAAGAAAAAAGAAAAGTAAATAGGAGCTATATTTATACACTTTCACGCCAATGAATGAGGTTTTTATTATCTTTCTCTGTGCTGGTCTACATATATATTTGATATCAGCTATTCAAGTTAAACCCACTCCTCAATGTTAAAACAAAACAACTGTGGTTGGTCTCACAATGTCAGTCAATGTCTACCTGTTTAAGTGTGCAGTTCTTGGCTCTTCTCTGCACAACCGTACCCTGCACATACTGAATCATTTTAGGCTACATTATTACCCACCACAAAGCACTTTCGTCTGACGCCCATCTATTTTGTTTGAACTTTGGGACTTCCACCATATTACGTGTGTAAGTTTTGTAAGTTGAAAGATGTAACCTATCCCTGTTGCTGCAACGAATGGTTCTTTGGATTTGAACACACAGAAGACAAACACACATAGGCCCAACACATTAACAAAAGAAGAAATCTATACATATACTGTAAAGACATGTCAGGTGTCTACATAGAGTTTAACAAGACAATTTTGAATTTTCTGGCAAAATTATAATGCCTTATTTTTGTTGTATAAGGCAATATTTGAGTCATTTTTGTCAGGCATCACAACAGTCGGGTGTCAAATAGATACCCATGGCAAATACACTGGGTACAAGCAGTGACAGCTCAGTATAAGCCCAAGATGTTTTCCTGGGTCTCATGTTGTTGTCAGTTATGTTGCCTAATAATATAGCTGCCATGGCAATCGTCAATGCATTTAGTAGTTTAGTAAATTGCCGTTGCAAATACCTGCCAACGTCAATGACAATACAACTTTTTTTTACTAAAGAAGTGTGCCTGTAGAGGTTCTATGAAAACTAAAAAATGTTAAATAAAAAAATTATATAGAGCTATGGCAGAAAGAGTAAGAGTAACAAATATACTATGCCATTCCGAACTCAGACTAATAAATTATATTACTCACAATCTGCCGATGATGAGAACCTGGTAATGAGAAGAGAGAGGTAATGACACTTCATCATCCCTTGCAAATCACTGACTTAATGAATTTGATGGTGGCTACAAGCTTTTCAATGCCACAGCCAGCAGAAGGGTATGTACTACAACATGCTGCTCTTTTACAACTAACGACAGCTTTGGAACATCACTTATTTTCATTTATCTCTTCTGTTCACTTTTGTGCTGCTCTTAGATACAGTATACTAACTTCAGAATACATTCTTGCAAAATTCAAATCTATACTTTATGCAAATTAAATCACTTTATACTTTCAATTTAATAATCACCAGCATGCAGCATATCACCATTCTTTTGGCACCATTCTGATTCAATTCTAGAGACTGTTGTGCGTAAACATCTCAGGAGATAAGCAGTTGCAGAAATAGTCAAAGCAGCCCGTCTGTCACCAACAATATTGCCATGGTCTAAATCATGAGATCACATTATCTCCATTCTGATGGATGATGTGAACATTAAATGAAGCTCCTGACCAATATCTTCATGATTTTATGTATTGCACTACTTCCACACAATTGGCTGATTAGATATTGTACGCTTTATTAGCATACAGTTGTTCCTAATAAAGTGCTCTCTCCTTGTTTTAGATCTAATCCAAAAAAAATTAATAAAAATAAAATTGTGTGTGTGTGCAAGAGTGTGTGATTATGTGTGCCACCTGCCTGTTAAATTAATATTGTTTTTATTACAGTATGTTAATGATCTGATGAACTGAATAAAGATACAGGCAATGTTTACTAAGCAGTACAAAAAATGTGTGATTAATATTGAAGAGACAATGTAGATAACTAAGGCAAGATTAAAAGTGTTTTAATAGTAATGTAATGTTTAAATGTGTTCACTATCTGTCACTCACTCGATGTTGTGTCGATGTAGTGACACTAGGGGTCGCCCTTGGGAGCCCCAAACACTCTCTTTGATCTTTGAAAAAAGGCCAGTGGGAATTGGCAAGTGGAATTTGCTTGCCAATCCCCTGAACATACGCGTATAAAAGGAGCTGGCTCACAACCACTCATTCATATTTTTTCTTCGGAGCCGAGCGGTGTTGATGTATTCCACTGCTAATCCATTCTCCTCATTAGAAAGCAAGCGATCTCTGCGACTGTTGTATTTCATGGCGCATTACAGCGGTTTCTCCCCCTCACTTACATATAAGTGTGGAGAACGCCAATGGGCACTTTGACAATGCGCATTGAGAACTAAAAGAGTATATTTCTTCCTAAAAGAGTATATATTCCCTGAATGAGTGGGCACTGATGGAAAGCGTCTTTTTAAATATGTCTTTATGGTTATGTGCAGTTCCTGGTTGTGGTTGTTATCTCTCAACTACTGACGGTCACAATCGCTGCCTTACGCATTTGGGCTCCAGACACGCTGAGACAGCATTCGTGAATGGTTCATGCCTGCACTGCAAGAGCATGACCATGGCCACACTGCCTGCAGGCACAAGACCGCGACAGTTAGCGCTGGGGGCGATTTGGGTTCTTCAATGGAAGTAAATCCACCGGGTGAATCCCCACAGACCTTCCATTTCCCAGCATGCTCATGTGCCCCAGTTGAATTCTGGGATGAGTCGGGCAGTCAGAGCGGGTTCGACCGATCATTCGGTGCTCAGGAGGAGGATGAGATATCGATAGCAGCATCAGACAGCAGGCTGCTTCAGTCCGATGAGGAGGACTCAGCTAGGCTTCCGCCTTTGTGTGTGGTTACCCAGTGTGAGGCTGACATTGAGCTGATGGTCAGTCAGCCAACATCGGCCTGGAGTGGAATCCTCCACCCCGCCCTGAACCCTCGTGGCTTGATGATTGGTTCCTTGGCTCGGAGCGCCGCTCACTGTCACCTGTTCCCAGAGGTGCAAAAGGAGCTCACAATGTCATGTAGGGTACCTTTCACTGCCCAGACCCGATCTCTGAGCTCCTCCACTCTCACTACCCTCGACGGAGGGGCTGCCAGGGGGTATTCTGTGATTCCCCAAGTGGATAAGGCGATTGCGGTGCACCTCACTGGCGACTAAGGCCTGCAGTACCTCTGGACAGGCCAACTCTGCCCTGCACGCCATGGCTCTCCTACAAGTGCAGCAAGCCAAAGTGCCAAGAACTACAGATCTGACCCGGGATTGCCCTCTGGGTGACGAAGGTCTCGGAGCAGACTCTCAGGCAGGCGATGTACACCTTGGTGGTCCAGGAGCACCACCTATGGCTCAACTTGGTTGAGATGAGGGAGGCTGACAAGGTACAGTTCCTTGTAGGTTCAGGCTTGCTTATTCGTCGAGGACTTTGTGCAGCAGCTCCAGGTGGTTAGGAAGCAGACAAGACCATTCAGCATAACCTACTCTGGCACGGATCAAGATCCCGCACCCGTCTGCTGGTCACTAGGTGCATCCCCCTGTGGCATGGCACCGGCTCCACAGCAGCCTGGGCCAGCGGCCCTGCCCCAGCGTAAAGACCCCCACTGGAATCACCCACAGGAATCAGGCTCCCCCGCCTCATGGGCCGCTGCCAAGAAGGCTTCTAGATGCCCCTGAGACAAGCGACCCAGGTATGTGGAGATCTGCCACCACTTGTTCAGCCCTGGAATGGGCCTTGCATTCCTGCAGGCAGTAGTCCCCTTAGAGCAAGTGCCCCAGGTGGGTTGTGGTTACGACAGACACCTCCGAGTGTAGCTGGTGTGCCATGTGCAACATGCACGCAGCCGCAGGCTCCTGGACAGGGCCTTGACTGCATTGGCATATCAACAGCCTCAACTTGCTGGCAGTGTTGCTCGCCCTGCGGAGGCTACGGCCGTTGATCCAGGACAAGCATGTGTTGGTCTGGACAGACAACAGGGTGACTGTAGTGTAAATTAGATTCCAAGGTGGCTTGTGCTCGCTTCGCATGTCATAAATCGCTGCTGCCACCTCCTCTGGAGTCAGCAGCGACTCAAGGCACAACGCAGTTGACGGTATCTCAGGAAACACAACCTAATCATCAGATTCCTTAGAGGTGCAAGGAGAGCTGAACCTCTAAGTCAGTTGAGCTAATGGCGGTCTCTTGAAGACTGCCCTCCTGACTGAGCTCACATCCATCAAGATGGTAAGGGACCTGCAGAAGTTCTCTGTCAGCGACACGTGCCTGAAGTTTGGTCCGGAATGCTCTCACATGGTCCTAAGGCCCTGACTGTGTTATATACCCAAGACAAGCGAAGCTGTCCCAGGAGGAGGCAGACTCAGCCTTTTCGTTGCTGTGTCTGGTGCATGCTTTGTGCATCTAATTGGATCACACGCAGAGCTTTAGACACTCTGAGCAGCTCTTTGTCTGCTTTAGAAGACAGTGGAATGGGAGCGCTTTTCCTAACAGAGAATTGCCCACTGGATCGTTGATGCCATCGCTTTGGCATACCACGGCCAGGATGTGCATGTTCTCTAGTCCTTTGTCGAGTATTGTTGTTTGTAACTTTATAGTTAAATCAAGTCATAGTCTAGTTTATGTTCTGGTTTATATTCTGTTTTTTTTTTTTTTTTTTTTTTTACTTTGGATTTATATTTTTATTGTACTTTGTAAATAAACTGCACTTGGGTTCTTCATTTCTTCATCGCCTTTTCTCGTCCTGTCTTCAGCCTGTCCTGCCTTGCCTGAAGTAAACATAAAGGAGATTTTGTTTTTAAACTACTCACGAGACATTTACCAATTAAATATTGGTAGTATTCTCACATTTTCAATATTTAAGAGTGTAAATGCATATCTACAACTTTGTAGGTAGTATTAGTTCTGGCATCAGACAAAAAATAAATCTCTTTATTTTCAGTATATATCATTTATCGTACTTTCACCTTTTTTGATCTCCTCGTCATGAATTACTGACACTTCTGAAAATTACATAATGTATTTAATAATAAATAATAATGGCTCAGTACAAATATGTTTAAATGTAACTGCATTTTAAAAGGTCAGAAAAAAAAGTGACAAACTACTTGTAATTCTAACATCTAGTGGCATTTAAACACATCTTTAAGACTGAATGGAATTCAATCTTAAGACTGACATTTCTTGTTCAAATAAACAGTTGACCTGGGGGAGATTCCAGGTACACTGCACATACCCTTACCACTTACTCAAGGTTAAGTGCTTCTGTGTTTCAATAAGCCAGTGCAACAATTTTCTTAATTAAACTATAGATGCAGGATCAGGGATCAAAGTCTAACTTTTAAAAACTAATGAAAGACTATAAATTGCAAATAGATTTTGGACAAAGGCTGTAGTATTGTATAATTGGAATGTGTAATAGCCTGTAAAACAATTATAGAAAAAAAGTAACTGTGCCCTGTCAGTGCCTTGAAGACAAGATCTAGTGCCTTTCTTTTAGTAACTGGAAAACCCCCAATGTCCTCTGAACACAGGTGTAAGTGAATATTGGTAAATGTTTGTGTGTGTTTGTGCCCATTAGGCCACACACTTATATCAGACACATACACAGGTGAGGTCATCCATTCGTTTAGCCTTACAGCTTATCTCTTTATCTTTCTGCCCTCTGGTGCCACTTCAGAGCTGAGGAGACAGGTGCACAAGAATATAAGAAGTGATCTAAAGCAGGTGTTTTAGTTGCTTCAAAGGCCAGCTGGAGACAAACTCTAATAAAATACTTTGCTGTATACAGTAGATGGCTCACAGGTTATATAATGTAAACATATCTTGAGTCAGCATACAAGCAACTGTATGAAAAGTGAGTATGTATCAAATTTTATCCTGCAGAATATTTAATACTGTAGAGAGTGATATCATGTATGACAGGTCACATACATTTTTAGTTAGGTCTCTTTAACATTTTAGGTCAAAGGTGGTTTGTTTGGTAATGCCACCCATCTGTAGAGCATAAAATGCATTAATAGTTGACTGGTTTGAACAACTGATTCACAGTAATCATACATTCTAAAGCACTCTCATGGTGTGATGCTGCTTTTCAGAGATTCACTCTATTCAAAACCACTAAGGCATGTAATGATCTCACAACATGAGACTTATTCTTTGGCTCCCATATTTAAGCCCCATAGAAATGCAGCCAATCAAAATGAATGCAATGCAATGTCCGTGAGAGGCAGCACGAAATCATATCTTCCACGCATTACAAGAGGGCCTGATTCTATAAGGAAGCAATTTTTCAAACATAAAGGTTAAGCACTCAGCTGTTCAGAAAAGATTATTTCAGTGAAATCAATGAAGATTTTGTGAGTAATTTATCTCTCACTCACACAAACACACACATTTTAAAAATATATATGGTAGAAATTATGATTAGTTTTCTGTAATACATTGTGCTACACTATTTGTCAATTTCACACACTGTACATACATCTATATATTGTTTTAGATCTATATAAATACATTCTGTCATCAAAGCTAGTGCTCTGCATTGCTCATATCTAATAAAGTCTTGTTTCATTAGAGCTTTACACAAACTTCCAATACATAAGGGTGTCAGGGTCAGCTTTTGATATATGATCATGAAAGATTTCTAGTCATGACATATTGATATGATGTAGACCTCATCATTTTAGTAGGGATTCACCCTTGTGCTCAACCTTGTAAAACATGAAACCTGGTCACATAAAATTGCGTTACTATACCTACATTTTTTTAAGTGGTTTATATGTAGGTTGTTGTACGTGTCATGGCAGTTTCTTGGTGAAATGACTTTTATTCCCTTTCACACAAATCATGAGTAAAACGACCTTATGATATCAAAACACTTTTACTTTAGAACTTGACTGAGGCGATACATTTTAACGTTTGCATAACATGAAACACTGCATTAACAAGCTTGTTTGAGAGTGATGAAATGGCGCAATAGCTCAACTGATAGAGCATTGCACTTGTTACGCAAAGGAGCGGGACACAAGTCCTCAAGAGCATGTGAGTTGACTTATGAGCAAAAAGTGTTCTAGAAGCACCACAAAATAATCTGGTTGCCTTAGCAATTGCATTTTTTTCATATTTGCTTTTTAACATTATTGGTTCAGTTTAGGGTTAAGGTTTATGGTAGGGATTTTACTTTAAGTGATTTAAAAATGTTATACTTTTTCTTTTACTTGAGACCATTTTATGTGATGTAACCATACTTTTACTGCGCTATTTTCCCACCGTCTGTATTTGCTACTTCCCTGCCTGATTTTATTTTATCTATCAACATGATTGTCTAGGGAGAGTCTCGTAACTCCCGTCAAATCAAATCACACTTAAAAAACTTGAACAGCAGCTGCAGATCTGGCGCCAACTGTGGAGAATGCCTCAAACACAGTTTACAGCTGAACATAACCAGCCGCACCTAACAGAGAGTTTAAGTTGCTCAATCCATATATCAGCATTAATCCTGCCTCTAATTTGAAGAAAAATAACGAGGTATATTTCATATTTCTGCTTAGTAGATTCTGTGTGTCCATAATGTAGCCTGTAATTTAACTATCTATAACTGAGATTAGTGGGATGCTGTGAGAGATTAATGTAATGTTAATAATTGGGCTGGGCAATAAAATGATCTATATGTTCATCTGAAAAAAGTCCTCGATCAAACTTTTGAGACTTTTTTATGTTTAGCCTATGTTCTCCAACTAAAATAGGGGTGTTCATTATATCAAATGCGATAGCAAGAGCACCACTGGATGGTTGATCTAAATATAAAAGATTTTACTTTTTGTTTCCTGACATCTGTAGCTGTGCACTGTTTAATTGACTGGCAGTTAATGTTTGAGTGCTAAAGCGGGTTCACCCCTAAATGATCAAATACACTTTATAATTTCGTCAGTGCCCATCTTGGTGAGGCATTAATGTACTTGGACTTGAAATGTACATGGAACCGAATTGAACACTGTCTAGTAGGCTATGTCATATAAAGGCTGTTAATGAAACAACAATAACAAGGAAACGAGAAAACCACTCACTACTTTTAGCCAAATCACTTAAATACATTTAAGTATTAATGTAATAGAATTAAACAGTGTCATTTTAAATAATAATATTTTTTTAAATATTGTTAGTTTTTAAAAAAATACTGACCCCTGATGTAGTGTGTTATTTGGCATAATAAATTACCAGGAAAGTAGAGATGATACAATAATTTATAATTATGCTTAGCCTTTATAAGGATAGAAAAGTATCAACATTTGCAGAGCAATAATTCAGCAGAAATTTCCACTAGTCACACACTTCAAAAAACTATTTCTGGTCTTAAACGATACAAGAACTAAATCATTGTGGAACATTGTGTCTCAAAAGGAGCACGATGTGGCCTCTCATGTGCTTCTTAAATAAATAATTCACAAAAAAATGAAACTCACCCTCATGACATCTGTCAATGACTTTCTTTCTTCAGACCACAAATTAAGATTTTTAGAAGAATATTTCAGCTCTGTAGTTCCATTCAATGTAAGTGAAGGGGTGCCAACATTTTTACACTCCAAAAAGCACATAAAAGCAGCATAAAAGTAATACATACAACTCCAGTGGTTTAATCAATGACTTCTGAATTGATATGACAGGTGTGTGTGAGAAACAGATCTATATTTAACTAGAAATTCTTCTCTCTGCCCAGTAGGTGGCGATATGCATGAAGAATGTGAATCACCAAAAACACAAGAAGAAAGTTAAAATGGAGATTGACTGAGCAGGGAGGAGAAATAATAGTAAAAAAGGAAATAAATATCGATATATGTTTCTCACCACATATATCATATCGCTTCTGAAAACATGGATTAATCCACTGGAGTCACATGGATTAGACTACTTTTATGCTGATTTGTGTGATTTGTGGAGCTTCAATATTTTAGCACCGACTCACTCATTTTATGGACCAAAAGAGCCGAAATATTCATCTAAAAATCTTAATTTCTGTTCTGCAGAAGAAAGAAAATCGTACCCATCCAGGATGGCATGAGGGTGAGTAAATGATGAGAGAATTAAAATTTTTGGGTGAATTATTCCTTTTTAAGCGTGATGTAGCCCCTGTACCAAACAACTTTTCCCATGCCTGCGCTACCTCCTCTATTGTGCAGGACATGATGTGCCAAGTGATCCTGCTTATTTAGCATTTTTTGGATTCCTTGCATTGTTTTGAACATGTTTTATGCACAACAATAACGCTCTGTCGGCATTAAGTGAAATTTAGACCCTACACATAAACAGTGGTGGAATGTAACGAAGTACAAATACTTCGTTACTTTACTTAAGTACATTTTTCACGTACCTGTACTTTACTTAAGTAGAATCAATAGTGCATACTTTTGACTTTTACTTCGTTAAATTTTACAGCAATTATTATACTTTCTACTCCACTACATTTCTACAGCATTCCGTAAAATTTTCGTTACGTTTTCTGATCAGTTTTTCCCCTGCCAAAACGTCTTCCTGACCGTCCGTCCGTCGCACGTGACGTTTGTCTCGCCAAGTTTGGTTGCCATAGATATGGGTTGCTATAGTACCAACGATTCTAGAACGCTAATCTTTGACCCAATCAGAGCCCTATAACTAAGGCTCTGGACCCAATCAGATCCTTCGATCCAAAGATTCTAGAGCCCGGCCCCTTTCGCTTTTCCAACGGCCTCATAGTCTGGTGTGGTCAGTCAGGGGGGTCACTGTGGGTGTGGTGCTTGCCCTTATCCGATGGAGTCTGAGCCCGAATCAATTAGCCACCCATGGCCGTATTTACAAGAATTATTCGAAATTACAGGATCAAAAAACGACTCGTGGAGGTTCCTATGTAAACTATGCCTGCCCCGAAAAAATGAGCTGCTGGCCTTCAAGAACTCTCCTTCAAATCTGAAGAAACATGTTGAGGTAAGCAATCTTGTTGCTGAGCAGAATTAATGTCATTTTCATTAAAAATGTTTGCCCATAAATCGCCACATTGACTTGATTGTGTAAGAATGTTTTTTTATACAAAAAATTAAATAATACATTAATGATTAACGTTAGCTAGTACTATAGTTAATGTCCCCGCTGCTTTTGCATGTTCATGTTGTTGTACGTTACTGCTATTAATTTTGGTTAGTAACGTGGTATTTATGCTGCAATCTTGCGAAATGCATCTTGACATATAGCAATCATAGCGAAAAGAACACGGTTATGGCTATTATAAATCCATCGTAGACCTAAATGCCGGGAAGATAAAGCTAACGTTAGTAGATTAGTGGATAGCTAACGTTAATATTTTGCGGGAAACGGAGGGAGAGAGACAGTAACCTCCATCATTATAGGACTATTAGGTTGAATGAGTTAGAATTAATGAATTAACCAAGAGTATATTGTTACTTTTTATTTTCAGAGAAAGCATGAACATCACCTCAACCAATATCTTCAACTGACAGCACCCACAATCAGGAGGAAGGGAAGCTTGCCTGCTGGTGAGAATGCATCACACAGTAAGCAGCTGAAACTAGAGGACACCAAAGCCTCACAAAAGAGCATGGACCAGGCAGTCATCAACTTTGTTGTTCAGGGTTTGCATCCCTTTGGAGTTGTGGAGCAACCAGGATTTATAAATTTAATACAGCATACTATGCCAAACTACACAGTGATGTCCAGAACAACGGTCAGAGCTAAAATAAAAAAAAAAAACAGAGGAAATGAAAGCCAAAATAAGGAGAGCGATGCAGAACATTGAATACATCGCGACTACCACAGACTGCTGGACGGCTTTTCGTCAAAGTTTTATTGGAGTGACCGCCCACTGGATCGACCCAGACAGCCTAGAGAGATGTTCGGTTGCTCTTGCGTGCAAAAGGCTTAAAGGATCACATACATTTGATGTATTAGCTGGAGCCCTTAATGACATTCATACTGAATACAACATTTGCAAAAAGATTGTCAGGACCACTACTGACAATGCTTCAAATTTCATCAAGGCCTTCAGGGTTTATGGTTGTGACGAAGAAAGTTCGGTTGGGGGGGGAGAGGAAGATGTGAGTGACAGTGAGAATGCTGAAGATCTGGAAGAGGAGATAGAGGGTGTTGAGATACAAAGTGTCATGGATGAAGAGGATGGTGGTTCCGAATATCAGCTCCCAAAGCATCACCGTTGTGCATGTCACCTTCTGAACTTGATCTCAACAGTAGATGCCACAAAAGCCAACTCAAATCAGGTCTACAAAAAAATGTCACATGCAGCATTTGCTAAGTGCACGGCACTGTGGAATAAGAGTGCGCGCTCTACCACAGCTGCAGAGGTGATTGAAAGGGATTGCAAGCTCCAACTTATTCGACCAAATGACACTAGGTGGAACTCCCTCTTTCTTTCAGTGGAACGATCGCTAAGAATCATCCAAGACAGTGGAGAAGGAGCCATCAGAGCAGTTTGCATTGCACTTAAAGTCCCCATGTAAGTGTTATACTGCCAAACACATTGTCTTACATAAACATACAACATAAAACTTTATGCAATATTAACTAATGTAATATTTAGTAACATTAGCCATCTGTGTATGTTACAAATGTTATCGCCACATGACATTTTGTATGATTTTCTATCGCTGTGACAGGTTCAGCCCTGCAGAACTTGCCTTTTTGACTGAATATGTTGCTACCATGAGCCCAATCGCCAAGGCACTGAACATAATGCAGACAGAGGTGAATGTCCATATGGGATGGCTGGTGCCAACTATTACCCTCCTAACTGTGAAGCTTGACCGCCTCCTAACCTCATCCAAGTTCTGCGAGCCACTGATCTTTGCCCTTCAAGAAGGAATACAGCAGCGGTTTGGACCCATGCTTTTGGACCCCGAACTCATTGCTGCTGCATTTTTACTTCCGAAGTTTCGGACATCCTGGACAAGCAATGAGGACTTGCTGAAACTGGGTAAGTCACTGGCTCTTTAAATTGCAAGATGGAAAGCCTGGCAAAGAGCAGCACCTAACAGTAGAATAAAAAATGTGTTGTTACAGTTTTATGCAAAGGTTTTGGTGCCTCTGATAATTTTTAGGCTTTCAGTTTATCATCTGCTGGGCGTTCGAAGCAGCAGCTTGACATATTTCGCACCTTATGTAATTAATGACGTTTCAGTTCCAAAATAACATTTATAGAATAAACGTTAACAATGTAATGTGCATCACAACCAGTTTCAACAACAGACAGGTGAAAAAGCTTAGGCGTCCCAATGGAGTAAACACATCATCAGTATTTAGCGCCCTTTTCCTGAAATAACAGCCTGTCGATTTTTCCACTAACCACAGCTACGTCCCTGATGTCTGACTGCAAGTATTTTAAACCATTTCTCCTTACAAAATATCTCCAGATCAGTCAGGTTTGATGGCTGACAAATGTGGGTTTTCGGGGGTGCCCAAATGCATAAAACTGTATATTTACTGAGGAGCAAAATAACCATAGCCTAGTCACCCTAATGGTTATATCTGGTTATGGAGATACAGTAGTATTTTCTTTTTTTCCCCTTTATTTGTTCCAATGGACAGGCATGAACTACATCAAGACTCATTTGGAGCAGGAGCCAGTGCAGTCTAACCAGTCAGAGCAGCAGGAGAAGGAGGAGGAGGACTACTTTGACATCATGAAAGACAATGTCCAAGAGACCTCTAAGCAGCTGGAAGTATACCTGGCCAGCACAGCTACCACCATGGTCGTTCTCAAATCAGTGCCTGCCGTGTACAGATCGTCTCTTAAGGTAAATACGCCGTTGCCTGCCTCTGCAGCCTGTGAGAGACTCTTCAGCTCAGCAGGGCAGATTTTTACCCCCAAAAGAGGCAGGCTCGGTTCAGAGAACTTTGAAAACCAACTCCTTTTGAAGCTCAACAAAAAATACTGGTGATACGGTGAAGTTTTTTAAGTGCTCCAAAATGTTCACAGGTTGTTTTGTTTTTTGAGACTTGATGGAGACTAGAAACGGAGTTGAAATTCTGATGATGTTAAGTTAAGGAAAGTTTTATACTTAATGGAGACTTGAAATTGAAGTCTGAAGTTGTGTGAAAATTTAAATAGATGTACTATAAGCAGAGAATACATGTTTCTGTCAAATTAAAACTGGTGCACTGAATCAAAAATGTTTACAGCCTTAAACATATGGTAATTAACAATTTTATTGTTAGAATATTAAAATGGTTAATGTACTGCAATTAACATGTAATATTTGTGTTACAGTTAAATAAATATTAAAGATGTATACCGAGTCTTCTTTGTTGGTTTTAATGGTATTTTAATGCTAATTAAGCTAATGGTGTTTAACTCTGCAGATAACCTTGATAGATAGCCAGAATTGTAAGTCACAATGTAAACTGGGCCACAGATGGTAAGCACAATTACAATGCCACAGCCCATACTGTTCTTTTTTAATTATTAGAATATAGACGTTAAGAGAATAAATTGTTATGCAAGTACTTTTACTATTAATACTTAAAGTACATTTAAAATCGGGTACTTTTTACTTAAGTAGGGTTGTCATTGTGGTACTTTTAATTTTACTAAAGTAAATTTGTCACTGGTTATTTGTACTTTTACTTAAGTACTGAGATTCAGTACTTCCTCCACCACTGCACATAAACTGATTTTAACATAATTGTTTCATACATTACGATTTAAAATGGTGATCAGTGTAATGAAAATAACTTTTTAATCTTTTAATTTATGTTATCATGTCTCCCTATTATTTTTTTGAATGAGATTCATGTAGTGTTTATCATAGATAAGTGATGTATTTTAAAGTTGGCATACAGTGTTCATTATAATGGTGTAAACGTTTTGCAACTCGGTACTCAATACTCACTACTCATGATTACTTTTAAAATTGTTATATTTTTTTTAAACACTTACTCTTGAGTAGTTTTTAGGACAGCTACTTTTACTCTACTCAAACTACATTTTTGGGGAAGTAACAGTACTTGAGTATGATCTTTCAGTACTCTTTCTCTGTTCATTACGCCCCAACCCTGCTTACACAGTCTTTTACATCAGGAAAACAAAGAGCATTGATGTTCTTTTTGATTAATCTTCTATCTTCAGGTGTTACATAATATCAATGATTGTATTTGTCCATATGCCCATGCATATGCCCACTCTTCAAGAGAGTTTCAGAAATTGACAGTCCTTGCTTGAGCCATATTTCAATGAAGGCTAATGATTCTGGGTCAATAACCCCCCCATCTTCTTTAATACACACATGATGTCCCCTGTGTTGAAGCATTTTGTTTACCACAGGACCTGTAAAGCTACAATTTTTGATGATTTTGAAAGACACATTAGCCCTTGTTTTTGTTGAGTCTCCTTGACTATTCCCGCTTGCTTTGGTTGATCATTCACATGCAAAGTAGAAGTAGTCTTTATGAGTAGACACAGGATTTGATGTTGCTGTTTGTTTCATCTTCCACTTTTTTAATTTAATCTTGCATGAATTTCTCTCCTCCACAGAAAAAGATAAAACTTCTTGAATGAACTGACCCTTCTTTACTATATGTGACTTTTGCCTTGTGCCTTCAAGCCAAATGTTCTCCATTGATCTGGAAAAGTTAAAAGAAAACAATTTAAGGAACCAATCAAACACACCCAATCACACACACACACACACACACACACACACACATATACATATACATATACATATATATATATAGATATATATATATATATATATATATATATATATATATATATATATATATATATATATATATATATATATATGTATATATATACACACATTTATCCTTAATACTATATACAGCACATTAACAAGGTGATATAAACATATATTATATTCCTGCCCTAAGGGATCAATGTGTTATTTATTAATTTATTATTTTCTCCCCAATTTGGAATTCCCAATGTGCTCTAGGTCCTCGAGGTGGTGTAGTGACTTGTTGAGCAGGTTACCATGGAGACATAGCGCATGTGGAGGCTTCACACTATTCTCTGCGGCATCCACACAAAACTCACCAAGTGTCCCACCGAGAGCGAACCACATTATAGTGACCACGAGGTGGTTATCCCACGTGACTCTACCCTCCCTAGCAACTGGGCCAATTTGGTTGCTTAGGAGACCTGATTGGAGTCACTCAGCACACCCTGAATTTGAACTCGCGACTCAGCGTCTTTACTTGCTGAGCTACCCAGGCCCCCTCAATGTGTTATTATTAACAATAACACATTGATATGAACCTATAGAATAGTCCTGCCATAAAGAGCAGCAGAAAGTACACTAAGAGCAGCATAATTAACTAATAATAACAACACATCAATATGAACCTGTAGAATATTCCTGTCATAAAGAGCAGCAGAAAGTACACTAAGAGCAGCAGGATGTACACTAAGAGCAGAAGAATGTACACTAATAATAACACATCAGTATGAACATATAGAATACCCCAGCCCTAAGAGCAGCAGGAAGTACACTAATAATAATACATTGATATGAACCTATAAAATACTCCTGCCTTAAAATCATCAGAATGTGCACTAATAATAACACATTAATATGAACCTATATAATACTCCTGCCAGAATGAGCAGCAGAAAGTACACTAAGAGCAGCAGGAAGTACACTAAGAGCAGTAGAATGTACACTAAAAATAACACATTTATGTGAACCTATAGAATACTCATGCGCTAAGAGCAGCAGAATGTAAAATTACACATCAACATGAACCTATAGAATACTCCTGCTCTAAGAGCAGCAGAAAGTACACTAAGAACAGCAGTAAGTACACTAAGAGCAGAAGAATGTACACTAATAATAACACATCAATATTAACCTATAGAAAACTCCTGCCATAAAGAGCAGCAGAAAGTAAACTAAGAACAGCAGGAAGTACACTAAGAGCAGATGAATGTACACTAATAATAACACATCAATATTAACCTATAGAATTATTCCTGCCACAAAGAGCAGCAGAAAGTACACTAAGAGCAGCAGGAAGTACACTAAGAGCAGAAGAATGTACACTAATAATAACACAACAATATTTAACCTATAGAATAATCCAGCCCTAAGAGCAGCTGACTTACACTAATAATAGCACAATGATATGAACCTATAGAATACCCCAGACCTAAGAGCAGCAGAAAGTACACTAATAATAATACATTGTATGAACCTATAGAATACTCCTGCCCTAAAATCATCAGAAAGTGCACTAATAATAACACATTAATATGACACATTATATAATAAAGCAGTAGAAAGTACAATAAGAGCAGCAGGAAGTACACTAAGAGCAGTAGAATGTACACTAAAAATAACACATTGATGCACTAAGAGCAGCAGCATGTAAAATTACACATCAACATGAACCTATAGAATACTCATGCCCTAAGAGCAGCATAAAGTACACAAATAATAACACGTTGATATGAACCTATATAATACTCCTGAACTAAGAGCAGCAGAATGTACACTAATAATATCATACAACTCATTACTAGGCTTTCTAGACAGTTTAGTTATCGCTGTTCATTTTTTTATATATTTTTTTAGCATCTTTTCTTTTGAATTTGGAATTCCCAATTCCCACTACTTATTAGGTCCTCGTGGTGGCACGGTTACTCTCCTCAATCCAGGTGAGGTCAAGCCTCCGCTTCTGAGACAGTCAATCTGCATATCTTATCACGTGATTCATTGTGCGTGACACCTCATATACTCCCAGCATGTTGAGGCTCATGCTACTCTCTGCGATCCACGCACAACTTACCACATGCTCCACTGAGAGCAAGAACCACTAATCGCGACCATGAGGATTTTACCCCATGTGACTCTACCTTTCCTTGCAATGGGCCAATTTAGTTGCTTAGGAGACCTGGCAGGAGTCACTCAGCACACCCTGGATTCGAACTTGCGATTCCAAGGGTGGTAGTCAGCGTTAATCCTCGCTGATCCACCCAGGCCCCATAATCATCACTGTAGAGTAAATTAGAGATCTATTGATATTGATTTTTTACAACTGGTACGATACTAATTATTTATATGTTGCTGCTCTAGCACTAAAATTGACAATTCTAAGAGAAAGAAATAACCAGCTTCTGTATGTCCCTGTGTCTTTCCATTTTTAACTGTATGCATTTATCACTTTTTGGCAGTGACTTATAAGGATGCCATGTTGTTTTTACTCACCGGTAAACGCATTCACCTCCTTTATTCCTGGTGGAAATGGAAAGTTTAGCTATTATACGGTAGCATGTGGAGATGTGTTGCTCAGTTGCATTGAAGAGACAGGTTGATGGATGGCCAGCGACAGGCTAGCAATGGGGGTCAGTTATGAACATGTATAAATGCGCAATTACGTCTCTTAGCCTGAGTTTAGATCCATACCATTCTCTTTCATCTGTGAGATGCCTATTCCCAGAGGGAATAAAAGTGACTCAGTCTTCGTTAATTGCTGAAACTTTGATCTTTTCACCACCAGTTTTACATGCAAAGATGGCATCAGAAGAGAATTTATGAGATAAAATGGAAAGAGAAGAAAAGAAAAGAATAAAATAACTACATTACTGAGATGCACAGTACAATCTAATGGAAAAAATAACACATCAGTAATGAGTTAATTTCACCTTGATAATCGAATTAATTAGTAGCATAAGTTGCATGCTTGACTGTGTAGATAAGCTGCTATTTGGTCATATGTGTACAGTCTCTTATCGCTGGGAACTGGCTTGACCTTTTACATGTTGGTCTAATTGGAATGCATAGCTGTTTTTGACATCTTTCAAGTGAAAAGTTTGTAGATTTGTGGTGAGGAGATTTTCCCTTGAAATAAGGTGCGTGTTAATTAATTCATAACAATGTATAAATGTCACACTTAGATTTATCATATGTATTACCAATTTGCAGGCAATATGGTGTATCCCGAAATTTTTTTGAGAAAAAAGTGCTTATTTTATTTGATGAACATGATACAAATGTTGTAGCCTTGCTTGTTGGTGGTCTCATTGAACTCTCAGAGTTGAGTAGCTACATGCTGTGGTTGTCATGAGTGCAGTGAAGAGAAAATAAGACTATGTTTACCTTATGTTGCACCTCCCCACTGTCTACCTCAACTCACAGTGGGTTGGATCAGTAGGTTGGTCTTTCAGATGAGAGATGCCAAACTAATCTTGAATCCTTCCAAATGTGAAGACAAATAGAAGGGAAGGATAAAGGTCAGGAAAAGGAAACAGATTCCATTTAATCTCAAATTTTTGGAGTTTTAGACTTTTATTCTACATTGATCTTGCCCTTATGTTTACCATAGTTCTTCTATTGTTTAACAGTGCAATTTTTAATGCCATAACCACAGGAAAGACCATGAATGGCTCTTCATTATGGTGTTTATCTAGTTAGTATCTATTTATTTATAAAATAATAATTCTGAAAAAATTATATCTGAAACACATTTAAAAACTTTTTAGCTACAAAAACCACAACTACAGCTGGAATGAAAAAAGTCTGTGATAGCTAAATTATATTAAGTATGTGCAGTATGACAAGTTCTGTAATTGATGCAGGGCACAGTGTTTTCTCTTTTCATCAGTGCTGTTCAGGATAACAGTGCTGTGTAGTTAAAATGCTTGAATTGATGCATAGCCTTTAAAATAGAAAATTCTCAATAGAATTCAAATAGGTTGTTACGTTTTGTGGTCTGAGGTCCAATATTAAGGGAAGCCTGATTGACGCACGCACACCCTGCATGCTTCAGATATATAGTAGGATAGCTTAAGGCGGATAACTTCATCTAGTTATTCTGCTGTGAATTCTGCGACAAGCACCTGAAACTGCGCACATTAGCATTTCACATGAAAAATGTTTAGCACTTTTAAAGAACTGAAAGCAAAGTGAATATCATAAAATCTGCTTTGATGGGACAACATTTTTTATTGGTTGCCGCAATTTTATTTTATTTTTTTAAATAAACAAAATAATGAAATGCAGGAAAAAAAACCCTGCTTGCATGCCGATGTGGTGCTAAAAAACATATTTAAATGTTTTTATTATTATTTATAAGGTTTAGTTGTTACCTGAAACTTTGTATTTAGCTAGGAATGGAATAAAAGCTTTAATGCCTTCCTAATATTTAGACATCACAAAGAAGAGTGGGAATGTATTGGACTGAGCTGCAAGGGTTCTTATTGGAATCATGTCTGAAGCTTGGCATCTTGAGAGAGACATGTGTAAGCCCTCCTTGTGGCAGAAAAGCTTTGTTCTATGCATGTGAAAGCAATAAGTAATGGAGGCGTTTGCATCTTGGCCTTTTATATTGTTACAGAGGGATATTGGTGGCAAATACCAAAGCTTCTCAACAGGCTTTTGAGCCTCTTGAGCAGGGGTGGGAGCTCTAATTCCTTGAGGGTGAATGTTTGCCAGAACAAAACATTTCTGTTGAGGTCCATTATGTACATTATCGACCTAGAATGCCCAGTTTCTCAACAGTGAAAGAAGATGCAAATTGTCAGACCTCCATAATGGATACAGTATGTTGGCCATGACCCCATTCTTGTGTATAGTCAAAAGAAGGCGCATGCGCAGATGGCATGGAATGTCCATGTGTTCAAAAACAAATAGGCTGCACAGGGACAATATGAGCATACTTTGCTGATAAGGTAATTTGTATCATGTGCACGGTGTACTTTGGCCTTAAAAGATGAAGATGAACATTTCTAGAAAGTCCAGAATTTTGAGTGTTTTCATGATTATTTGCCTACATTGCACAAATTACTATTATATAAAATACATTCATGTGAAAATGCTTTTTTATTGTGTCACTTTAATAGAATGTGTTTACCTTAAGCATTGTCTCCACAATGAAAAAAAGGAAAAGCTACACATAGCTTGGGCGTGTCTCACCATATCTCTATATGAGAGGCCTGATGTATTTGTGTACCTTCATTATTTACGTCAGAGACAGCGATCTGCATTCATCTTCTCCCTCTGTCTGCTTACAGAGGAGCAAATTAATTTCCTCAGGGAAATTAAGCACTTCCATGCCATATAAATTCACCCACCCCAACACACACTTACACAATTACTGAATTAACCAGCATCACTTACTTGCTTGCACAGTTATATATTTTTTTTTTTCATATACAATACAATTTTATATTGAACAATGGAGAACAATTTCAAGACATTTTACTTGAATTGTTTTGGGATTCCTCTTGCATTCAGAACAACATACATCTTCACTTTCATCTGATATATGAAAAGCAGGATGCAGAATGGGAATGCTGTTTTCAGTGTTATATAAAATGTTATAAATTGTTCATATACAATTTATTGTTTTTCTATCTATCTATCTATCTATCTATCTATCTATCTATCTATCTATCTATCTATCTATCTATCTATCTATCTATCTATCTATCTATCTATCTATCTATCTATCTATCTATCTATCCATCCATCCATATATTAAATGCTATGATAATAACATTTTATCATTGCATCTTATTGTAAATATAACAATCCACTTATTTATAACAAAACTGTATCAAATGTATAATAGTATACAAATGTATAAAAAACATTACATTAGTTAAAATTCTAATAATATAGCAGCAAGTTGATGGATATAGTATTTTAAATAAAGTAATTTGCCATTTTATGGTGGCATTTAACTATCATCAAAGCTTAAGGATTACATATTAGGTCTACTTCCTAGCAAAATATACCATAACATTGAAGGATAGTAGGAAAAACCTTTTGAAACTGTTTTATGCATGAGAAACATGAGTATAGTGCACTCTTACATAAATCTATCTGTCTTTTCATACCTATATATTTTATGTGTAATCCAGACGAATTGTGGAACCAAACTATTGAAGCCCATAATGTTATTTCCTTTCCAATTAAATATATGTGTTAACTAGAAAAGTTATTTCTCGCAATTAAAACTTTTAAAGCACAACAGGCCAATGCAGTAAATCAAGCATGCAAATGACAAATGTTAGATTGATGTAAAAAGCATGTATAAATCTGACTGGCTGTTCACACTGAAGGCACATTGGCAAATCGTAAAAAAAAATAAAAAAAATCAAACAACAAAATGTAGAGATTCGTATCCATTAGCTCTTCATTTAATCTCATTCCTCTTCTAAGGTGAGGTTTTCAGCTACAGTGGTTCAGCTGCAGGAATGCTGAAGTGACAGTAAGATGGTATAAAAAAATTGCATTTCTAGTCTATTTCACCACATTCTGCTACTTATTCCAATGAATGAAATGTATGTGGGAGAGAATTGTTTATAACTGTACTATGACCTAATTGTAGTGCAATATGTAGCACTTAATTGTTTCATCTTAATAGTTACACACCTCACATGAATTATAGAGTATGTATAATAATAGTGAAGTCTTAAAATGTTTCATGGTTTCAATTTAGTCTCAGATCAGATTTAAAAAAGTCAGATTCAGTGTGATTGTGACCGTTTACACTGTCATCCAAATTAACAGATCTGTGTCACATATGATTTAGGACACATTAAGCTGTGGTGTGAACATAGCCATTGTTATTGTAGTGTCACCGTGACAATAAAAGTAAGAAGAAAACAAATCCAACTTTCAGGCACTGTGTAAAGTCTAAAGGGATTGTTGCCTCAAAAATGCTAATGGCCTGATTTGTAAGATAACTCAATATTTGATTATTTGGTTTAATACATATCTTGGCTAATTAGAATATCTCCATTATAATTGCATTGAGAACTGTAAATGTCACCAGTAACACTTGACACGTGTGCCCTCTTTTATTGAGTCTTTAAAAAGCTATGCTATTTTTAATCAAATTACAGTAATCAAGGTAAGTCTACACACACACACACACACACACTTACACAAATGTACACACTTGATTTAATCAGGGAAGTACTAATTTAAAAATATAAACGATTGTTTTCACGAGTTATATCTCATTAGCGGTAACTGGGTGTGTCAGTTTTATATTCTCTGCAATGTTAAGCTAGAAAGATATGTCATTGCCCCATAGGCAAATTAAAGAACATGTTTGACATATACTGTACATCCTCAGCCTAACGTTTTCTCTGTGATGTCATTAACATGATTATTCAGTGTGAGTATTACCATTAATAATTTATGTGATGGCAGACTTTTTCCTCTGGTTTGGGCCCTTTTTAGAGCGAGTCGTTAATGAGGCGAACTGTGCTTTCTTTTCTTTGCCAATCTCCAATTTGTAGTGAATTCCTATTCACAGGAAAAAAAAAAGTGATGCTTGCACATATCTCTTTGATATTATTGGCAAAATGAAGCAACAGACACATTGAGAAGCCTCTAACCATCTGTCATCCTCGTGTAACAGCAGAAGTCTTTTTAAACACATGCATTCAAGATCAAAAATGAAACATTTATGAAACATTATTCTATTTCCAAATCACTGTCAGGAACCAATCAGGTGCTGCTTCTCACACCACACTACGATCACTCTCTCCAGAATTCTAATCACTTGCACCTGTTCCAATCAACGTTCAGTTCCATATAAACACCCAATTCAGAATCAGTCTTTGTCGAGTCTCCAACAGGAACAGAAGCATACAAGTCTCAAGAAGTCTCTTACTCTACCTACACCAGTCGAGTAACGTATACTCACCTGAAAAGATACTAACCTCTATGTCCATGTTCTGATGTTCCCAGAAATCGCTGCTGAATCCAAGTTTCCTGATTCCTTGTGTTCTTTCTGAGTCTCGTTACTGGTGGAAATATTTGAAAGAGAAAGGACAAGTATCACTGAACTGTGTCAGTTTGACTGTGGATTAATGGAAGAGGATCTACTCACCTTGAATCCTTCATGTTAAGTTATCCTCATCGAATTCACCTCTGAAACTTGAAAAGACTCACCATTGAACTTCATGCACTAAAAATAAAGCGTTGTTCTTATTCACTTACCTCTGTCTCCGAGTCTGTATCCTGACAGAAGACTCGACCAGCAAAAAAAAAAGAGGTGAAGAAAATGACTTCCAGACAAGCTTCAGCGCCGGATACGAATCTCATACAACCTACCGCCGCTGCTACAAGTCCCATACATGTCACCGCTGCCGCGACAAATCCATTGTTAACACCAGTCAGCACTTCCATGAACGCCGCTTCTTCTATTACTTGCTTCGCTGTTCCACCATCGCGTCCAGCGCCATTCTCTGGTCGGGCGGAAGATTGCAATGGATTTCTGTTACAATGTTCACTTGCTTTGGAACAACAAGCTCAACTATATCCAACTGAACGGTCTAAAGTGGCATTTATTATCCAGCAATTATCCGGATCAGCTTTAAGATGGGCTGAGACATTGTGGATGAAAGAATTAGCTGTGACAACGTCTGTTATGAATTTCGTGAAACACTTCAGAGAAGTTTTCGGTCGTCCAATTGAAGATTCCTCTTTCGGTGATCAGTTGTTGCAGTTACGTCAAGGGAAGAAGTCTGTTTCTGAGTATTCTTTAGAATTTCGTACTCTAGCCTCCAACAGTGGGTGGAACGAAAAAGCGCTCCTCTCAGTTTATCGCCGTGGACTGAATCCTGCCTTACGTCTTCAGTTGGCGATTTATGATGACAGTTTAGGAATAGAGAAATTTATCCAGCAGGCCATTCGTGTGCAACAACGATCCCAAGATTGTTATCAAGACAATCTGTATTGTCATTCCACAACTCCACAAGTTATCATGAGTTCCACTTCAGAGAATCAATCAGAAAGAATGCAGGTTGACACCTCTCGACTTTCCCAGACTGAACGTTCTCGACGTAAGGAGTTGAAATTATGCATGTATTGTGGTGCCAAGGGTCATTTTAGACTTACCTGTCCAATACGACCAGAACGACTGATGGTAAGCTCCGTCCAAGACAGCTCAATTATATCCACACCCCTCACGATTCCAGTTATCCTGAAATCTCGAAACACCTATGTATCTGTAACAGCCATCATCGACTCTGGGTCAGCGGGGAATTTCATTTCAGGACGACTCTGTAAGGAACTCAAGCTCCGGAAGATCAACACCCCCAAGCCCTACTCCGTCTACGCCGTAACAGGTGAGCAGATTAATAAGGGGCATATAACTTCCCAGATAAAACCCATCCAGTTGTGGGTTGAGAACAAACACCAGGAAATGTTCGAACCTTTTGTTCTGCAGAATAGTCAGACAGATATAATCCTAGGTCGTCCATGGTTAATTCTTCATCAACCCACCATCAATTGGCAGACTGGGAAGATCAAGAGATGGGGTTGTGATTGTTCCCTTAGTGAAACCCACCTCCAAACTCCTCCAGTGTCCAAAAGTCCAAAGAAATGACTGTTAACTCTACATCCATAGAAAGTCCTAAGGAAAACCTGTCCACGAATATTCCCTCTTGTTACTCCTCATTCTCTGACATTTTTAATCCAGTTGCTGCTTCCCAGTTACCTCCCCATCGACCATGGGATTGTGCTATTGATCTGAAACCTGGAGCATCTATTCCCAAGGGTCGAATATATTCATTATCAATCCCTGAACAAGATTCAATGCGGAAATACATCGAAGAAGCTTTACAACAAGGTTACATCCGCCCGTCTACATCCCCTGCCGCAGCTAGTTTCTTTTTTGTTCCCAAGAAGGACGGGGGCCTGAGACCATGTATTGATTACAGAGCTCTGAACCAAATTACAGTGAAATTCAGTTACCCACTACCACTTATCCCTTCAGCTCTGGAACAACTCAAAGGAGCTAAAGTCTTCACCAAATTGGACCTAAGGAGCGCCTACAATCTAATCCGAATTAGAAAGGGTGATGAGTGGAAGACGGCATTTATAACTCCTGCTGGGCACTACGAATATCTAGTTATGCCGTACGGATTGGTAAACGCCCCTTCGGTTTTCCAGAGCTTCATGGATGAAGTACTTTGGGATTTCTTGGGAAAATTTGTGTTAGTGTATATCGACGACATCCTAATTTTCTCCAAAAACATAGTGGAACATCAACATCAGGTATCTCAGGTACTCCAAAGACTCCGTGAATTCACCTTGTTTCTAAAGGCCGAGAAGTGTTCGTTCCATCAGACCAGTGTCGAGTTTCTGGGTTTTCACCTCAGTGAAAGAGGAGT
The DNA here is from genome assembly GCA_032164185.1 of Moxostoma hubbsi. NCBI lineage: Eukaryota > Metazoa > Chordata > Actinopteri > Cypriniformes > Catostomidae > Moxostoma > Moxostoma hubbsi. The sequence goes on along the minus strand of JAVLUX010000003.1, from coordinate 14,314,104 downwards.
AGAAATGAATACTCAGAAAACAGAAACCATCCTGTCCTGGCCAACTCCCAATTCAGTTAAAGAACTTCAGAGATTCCTAGGTTTCGCAAATTTCTACCGACGATTTATACATCAATACAGCCTGCTGACTGCTCCTCTAACCTCACTGCTAAAGGGAAAACCCAAGACACTTCTTTGGACCCCAGAAGCAGAAGAGCCTTTAAGTCACTGAAGGCTGCATTCACCACTGCACCCTTGCTTCATCACCCAGATCCTGAAAAGGTATTCGTAGTGGAAGTAGACGCCACCACTACAGGAGTAGGAGCAATCTTGTCCCAATACTCAGCTAATTCTTTCGAAACCATACCCTGTGCATTCTTCTCAAGAAAGCTATCAGCTGCAGAAAGCAATTACGATATCGGAAATCGGGAACTCTTGGCTGTAAAACTTGCCTTGGAAGAATGGAGACATTGGCTGGAAGGGGCCAAACATCCATTTATTGTACTCACCGATCATAAAAACCTTCAGTATTTAAGAGATGCCAAGAGATTGAACCCACGTCAGGCTAGATGGGCCCTTTTCTTCACCCGTTTTCACTTCACAATTTCATACCGTCCCGGTTCAAAGAATACTAGAGCAGATGCTCTCTCTCGTATCCATGCCCCTGAAAATCCAATTGAAGAACCTGAACCCATCTTACCCGAAAAGCTATTTGTCAACCCAATCCTTTGGGAGATCAATGAACAACTCCTTGAACTGTCACGACGGCAACCCAGAGTCCCAGGATGTCCCCCTGACAAGATTTATGTACCTGAAGATTACCGTAATTCCTTGATTTCATCAGCACATTCCTCGGTAGGCACAGGTCATCCCGGAGTAAGTAAAACTACATCTACTCTCCAACTCAAGTATTGGTGGCCCAATATGCAGAGAGACATAACAACATTTATCCAAGGTTGTATTCCCTGTGCCATGTCCAAAGTTCCCAGACATCTACCAGTAGGTAAGCTAATGCCTCTTCCTGTCCCACTTAGACCTTGGTCTCACATCGGGGTAGACTTTGTTACTGACCTTCCTGTTTCAGATGGAAACACTTGTATCCTAGTGGCCATCGATCGTTTCTCCAAGGCATGTAAATTAATTCCTCTGAAGAATCTTCCCACCGCCTTTGTCACTGCAGAGCTGTTAATGGAACATGTCTTTCGAAACTTCGGTATACCAGAGGATATCGTGTCCGACAGGGGACCTCAATTCACCTCCCGGGTATGGCGCGCCTTCTTCTCTCTAATGAATGTTACAGTAAGTCTCTCATCAGGGTACCATCCACAAACTAACGGCCAAACTGAACGAAAGATCCAAGATGTCGGACGATTCTTGCGTACGTTCTGCCACTCCAACCAAAACATCTGGAGTCGGTATCTGATTTGGGCAGAGTACGCACAAAATTCTCTCAGACAGACATCTACGCAGCTTACTCCTTTCCAATGTGTTTTAGGTTATCAACCTCCATTGTTTCCTTGGTCCGGTGAACCCTCAGAAATTCCAGCGGTAGATAAATGGTTCAGAGAGAGTGAAAGAATTTGGAACCAAACTCATCAACACCTTCGACAAGCAATCAATCGCCAACAAAACTTTGCAGATGTCCGTCGATGTCAGACTCCAGAATACCAACCTGGACAACTAGTCTGGCTTTCTACCAAAGACATCCGTCTACGTCAACCCTGTCGGAAATTAAACCCCAAGTATATCGGACCATTCCCCATAGAGAGACAGATCAATCCGGTAACCTATAAACTTCATCTCCCGGCTCAACTTCGGATCCATTCCTCATTCCATGTTTCCCTCCTGAAACCTTATCATCCAGCCGTGCCCAGTCCCACTACAGAACCAACTCCAGCAGAAAATTCCCCAATACCTCCTATGGAACCAGACTCCATCTACTCAGTTAAAGAAATTTTGGACTCTCGACGTCGAGGTGGACAACTTGAGTATTTAATTGATTGGTTAGGATATGGACCAGAGGAGAGGTGTTGGATACCTCGGAAAGACATCCTCGATCCCACTATGCTCTCTGAATTCCACGCTCAGCACCCACAGAAACCTGCACCACGACCCAGAGGTAGACCACCACGACGCGGAGGTCCACGGTCCGCTGGCGCGGACTCTGGAGGGGGGGGTAGTGTCAGGAACCAATCAGGTGCTGCTTCTCACACCACACTACGATCACTCTCTCCAGAATTCTAATCACTTGCACCTGTTCCAATCAACGTTCAGTTCCATATAAACACCCAATTCAGAATCAGTCTTTGTCGAGTCTCCAACAGGAACAGAAGCATACAAGTCTCAAGAAGTCTCTTACTCTACCTACACCAGTCGAGTAACGTATACTCACCTGAAAAGATACTAACCTCTATGTCCATGTTCTGATGTTCCCAGAAATCGCTGCTGAATCCAAGTTTCCTGATTCCTTGTTTTCTTTCTGAGTCTCGTTACTGGTGGAAACATTTGAAAGAGAAAGGACAAGTATCACTGAACTGTGTCAGTTTGACTGTGGATTAATGGAAGAGGATCTACTCACCTTGAATCCTTCATGTTAAGTTATCCTCATCGAATTCACCTCTGAAACTTGAAAAGACTCACCATTGAACTTCATGCACTAAAAATAAAGCGTTGTTCTTATTCACTTACCTCTGTCTCCGAGTCTGTATCCTAACAATCACTCAGTAGCATAAATATATTTCTCTCTTATGATGCAGCTGGGATTTATGGATACTCTTTCTAAACTAGCCATTGTAATTTTATAAAAAATATATTGCATAGCTCTTGTGGCAAACATATACACCATATGAGTTATATTATTTGCCAAAAGATTTGTGTTCTGTGTGTGTGTTTTTTTTTTTTTTTAAATGAATCTCATGTTATCACATTTTTATCATGGCAGGTTGTCACGTGTTTATGTAAATGTCCGATATGTATACAGTTTAAATGTTTTTTATTTTTTACCAAAGCAATGTTTTGTTATTTTTGTATGTTTTCCATTAGTGTTGTTTCCTGCAAAGGCTGTTAAATGCATAGAAACCTGCACCACTGGTATAATGGCAAGTTCCATTTTGACCACTTATCGCTGTTGGGGCTAGTTGTCACAAATGTTCAACTTCTATTCAGTGAACGGTATTTATTTTTCCTGGGCAAGAATGGTGCAAATGTTTATAGCGTTTTTTTTGTAGCCAAGATTCAAGGTATGTGGCTCTACACAAATTTACTTTCAAAAATAAACCTACTTTAAGAAATATTCACTGAAGTAAAAAGTGTGAAAACTGTGTGAAAAAAAAGTGTGAAAACTGGCAGCGGCATTCCCTATACATTTCAAAGGTTTGTATAAGGAAATTACAGTATAATAGATCTAGAGGAGAGAGAGGAGCCATTGTCTCTCTAGAATGCTGATTTGTTACACTAATGTGATCAGAGTGACCAAACCACTGAGAATTAATAAACAATGTCAACTGAACAATTTCTTGAGCTGAACAGTTTATAATCAGTTATTTCTCAAAAACCTCCTCTGCATTTATCTTTAGGCTGTAATGGTCTCTTGCCATCACCTCAGCTCCTGTTGTGTTCAGATACAGTATGGCTATGTGTGCTGAGCTACTGCTATTGAAGTGTTTTTCTGTTGTTTGTTTTTGAGATTTGATGCTTTAAAAGTCTCACATTGTGATACTCGTCGTCAATAGGATTGAGCAGTCTGCCTTGCAGAGAACTACAGTGCTTGTTTCAGTCATGCTCGAGCAATAATAATTCTTGTGGCGCCAGACCTTTAAAACAAGGAGACAGGAAGTGAAACAGTTGCTTGCTGAAGTGGGAGTGATTCAAACTGATTATATCTTGCTAGAGTAAACATATTTTCCCCTGGGAGGTGCTACAGTACATAAATTGGCAGCATTCTAGAATGATGAAGAACAGTTACGGGCAGATCCATGATACATTGCTGTCTAATTCCTCCACTTTATATTACTGTTACAAGACACTAGTTTTTCACTTCCACTAATTATTGTTAAAAGGGATGGTTCACATTAAAATTGTATTCTATCTTCATTTACCCCACCCTCATGTTGTTCCAAGCCTGTATATATAAGACATATGATTTTGAAACAAGATGAGAGGAAGTAAATGATGACAAAATGTTTATTTTCAGATTTACTAACCCTTTAAATGTCACGATACATGTTGAGATATTTGTACTGAAATAGTTATATTAAGGTGGACAATTTATTTGATGCATACGTTAAAAAAGGGCATGTGAAAATGGTTTAAGAATACCAGAAACCTGACATCCCAGTTCTTCTATTTAACATGACAGAATATGAGAGAGAGAGAGAGAGAGAGAGAGAGAGAGAGAGAGAGAGAGAGAGAGAGAGAATCTGAAAGAGGAAAAGATAAAGAACTAGAGTGTTTCACATGTAAAGATAGTACTGAACAAGACCTCAGAGTAATTTTGTTGCCACAATATATCTGTCAAAATGCTCAGGTTTAGTGCTCTGACAGCCTCTGAAAAGTTTTAATAAATGTGTTGTCACTAGCTAACCCTCTTATAAGTCAAACCTATTGGGAGAACAGCCCTAAGGCATGGCTAGAATATATCAACCATGACTCATATAATGAACAAATGTGACTCTTGACAACTTACAGAGATATGAGCAATTTAGAAATAATCACTGCAACAGTAGTTATAAAGCATATTGATTTACTTAGCCTATGCAAGCTAAATCATTGCAACATGACTGGTAACTGCATGTTGCTTTTTTCTAGTAAAACAAAAATGGATTGCAAAGCCACAGATTTATGTAACCAAGGCTTTTAAAATGGATTTTAATCCAAGGCTTTTTTAAAATGGATTGATATGGATACAAAATTAAATCTTTATTTTGTGTTTAGTGTAAACATGCGCAGTGAGGAAACGCTGATTTACTAAACAAAAGATTTGTTCAATTTAATTGTGATTGATGTTGTACCACCTCTCTGTTAAGGCCGTTTATACCGTAAGTGACACACAGCGACAAAGAGAAATGATCTCTTCATTTTCAATGAGCGCAGGGTGACTTCCGGCAACATGAGCGACAGCAACATCGTGCTGACCAAAATAATATGGACCTAGCCCAACCAAAAGCTGTGGATAAACAACGATGATATAGCCTTCATAAAACCATCAGAGCATCCAAACAAAAGTATAAAGACAAAATTGAAGCATACATTAACACCTCTGACATGAGAAACATGTGGCAGAGAATTAACTAAATCATAGACTTTAAAGGCAATAAAAACTCTGCCATCAACATCACTTCCTCTCTGCTGCCGATGTTGGTACACTTACCAGTGTAGACTCTTTAGTAGACATAAACCTTCAAACAGGTGAATATCCACAAGACCACAGGTCCAGATGGTATTCCTGGTCACAAAGCATGCAAGGATCAACTGGCAGGTGTTTTCACTTACATTTTCAATCTATCCCTCTCACGGTCTATGGTCCCCACATGTCTTAAAGCGTCAACTAATGTGCCCATTCCAAAGCAAAAATGTAAATGTCTTAAAATAGGTGCCATACATCCCCAACCCCTGACCCTAAATATGGGAGCCCTCTCCTGTACACTGAGCTTGTTGTGGACTTCAGGAGACAAGACAGAGAGAGCACAGCCCCATCACCATAAATAGGACCCCAGTAGAGAGGATCAACAGCTTCAAGTTCCTCGGTGTTCACACCACTGACAATCTCACATGGTCAACAACAATGTTGGGGGTAACGTGATAAAAGAAATGCATGTTAAATAATCAGATTACTTTTTCGAGTAACAAGTAAAGTAACAATACTATTTTATTTTAGACCATCATTTCTGAGTTACTTTTTAAATAAAGTAACACGTTGCTTTTTTACACATCTACTGTCCCTGTATTGCGAGAAATCAGGAGTAAAAGTGTGCAAACTTCGGGGAGATGTAGTGAATGATTGGCATTGCATTTCTATAGAGTGTGAGGACAGAGACATTAGCAGAGACAAGTCACTTCTATTTAAATGTATGGGAGAAATTGGAACGCCCAACCAAGAAGCTCTAGCACCCAACAGTCAATGGATGTAGAAAGGAAGTCCTGCTTTGCAGTGTGCCAGTCATCTTTTAGATACAGACGACTGTTTTAGAGTAATATGAGGTCAACATTTAGTAGAGTGAAATGCAGTTGATTCATGTGTTAGCACACACTGCATTAAAAAAATCAGTAAACACGTATAGGCAGAGGCCTTATAAGACTAGTCTTTTACCAGCCACGACATGATACACAGGGTGAAATACTCACTCAATTCACTGACTTATGCAGCCGAAGTGCTCCGTGTTACAGCTCCCCTGTAACTGGGAGAATGGGATGAGAAAAGGCCCTGTGATGAGAAAAGGATCTGTGGCTCCGAGCAACGTTCTACATCAATTGTGTATGCAGAGAAAATGTCTTAGTTTCTAAAAATATTCTACATTTTTGTTTTATAATACATAAGTAGTTTTACTCATGAAACAATCCTCTTTTATGACATTGTGGTAGCATTTAAAACGATTTCATTCAAGTTGTATGAACATGAACCTTTGAAGTTGGGGTGTCTGTATGCACCGTGGATAAACTCAAAACAAGCGTGCATCAGATGACTTAAGTGAAAAATATTTACTTATTCATCAGACTTATTCCTTGAACATGTTATACTGGCATTACCCACTAAATTTTATCCTGACTTCTAAAGAACATCTCAAGTTGACTCTGGGCACCACATTTGATGACATATATGTTGCAGGTTTAAGTGTTGGACTTTGCTGCTTTAGGTAAGACACTGGTTATACTTCATTATTCATATTGGCTGCCATGTTGGTGGAAAAAAAAGCATATTCATGTTATTGATTCTTTATTATAAATATGATGTGAACTCCTACTTTCTAAATATCTGTTTGTTTACTATTGTTTTGACATTATTTGTATGGAATGCATAGCATAGCATTAGAGAAAGTGACAGTGAGAAAAAGTAACGCAAAAGTAATGCAAAAGTAATGCTTTTCTTTCCATGAAAATTACTTTTTAATTAATTAAGTTACTTTTTTCAGGAGTTATTCTAACAAGTTAAAAGTAACGTTATCAACACTGGGCAACACACACTGAGGCCGTCTTCAGACGGCTGAAAAAGTTTGAACTGCATCCCTGCATCCTAAAATCCTTTTACACTTGTATCATGGAGAGCAACCTGACTAGCTGCATCACCACCTAGTATGGAAACAGCACCGCCCTTAATCGTAAAGCTTTACAGAGGGTGGAGCAAACAACCCAGCATGTCATTGGAGGTGAGCTACACTCACTCCAGGATATCTACACCAGGCTGTGTGTGAGGAAAATCCAAAGGATCTTCAGAGACTCCAGCCATCCAAGTCATGATCTGCTCTCGTTTATATCATAAGGGTGTGTTTGATGGTATCAGCGAGAGCAGATCATGACCTCACCAGCCGGCTGCGAGACAGCTTTTTCCCCCATTCCATTAGATTCCTGAACTCTATGAATGCATAACTGCCACATCCCCACTACCTCAGCACCACAACATCATTCACATTCTTAACCCCTTGCACTTTACATCAAACCCAGCAAACAATGACCCATCGGTCTGCCTGATTTTTTTGGGTGGTACACTGCCAGTGGCTTGCCATGGTTGTTTTTAACTTTAAACCGTTACATGACGTTCGTACCTCTGTCCAAAGCACGTGCTTCCGACTTCTCGCTTGAGACATGCTTATGTCACTTGACATCCACAAAAAGCATTGACTGCTAGCAGGAAGCGTTTTTTAAAAGTTTATAAAGTTTTAATTAGCTATTTAGTTTTTACACCAAACTATAAGTTTGCCTCATAAAATATTATTTCATTGACTGGAGTCAAATGGATTACATTTATGCTGCCTATATATGCCTTTAGGACTGTCAAATGGCCAGCAGACTGATGGCACTCATTCACTTGCATTGTATGGACATACAGAGCTGAAATGTGCTTATAAAAATCTTCACGTCGGTTCTGCTGAAGAAGGAAAGTCATACATATCTGGGATGGCTTAAATGTGAGTCAATCATGAGATAATTTTCATTTTGCGGGTAACAATTACTTTTAGTACTTTTAGAAGTCTGTAATACACTGCTTTTCTTTTTGGAAGATCAAATTCAATACTCTATAGAACACAATGGACAATTTAGTTTACAGGTGAGGTATTTGGGTGCAGAAGGGGGAAAGAAGGGGGATGTAACTCTCCAGAGTTATCTGCCGTCTAGGGATTCAGGTCAACTGGGAAAAGAGCAAGCTCATCCCAGTTCAGAGCATCTCTTTTCTCGGCATGGAGTTAGACTCAGTCTCAATGACAGTGTGTCTCACCAATGAGCTCTCTTCGAGCCCGCCACAGCGGTTCCTCTAAAACAATTCCAGAGGCTCCTGGGGCATATGGCATCCTCAGCTGCGCCTCTGGTATTGATGCATATGATGCATGTGGTGTAATGCTTCAGCACTGGCTACAGACTTGAGTCCCAAGATGGGAATGGCGCCACGGCACTTACCGTGTGACAATCACCCCTTCTTGCCATCAGACTTTCAACCCTGCTTTCTGCGGACCAGAGTCCCCTTGCAGCAGGTGTCCAGACATGTTGTGGTGACCACAGATGCCTCTCGAGAGGGTTGAGGTGCCGTGTGCATTGGGCACGCTGCCGCTGGCCTCTGGACAGGACCCTGGCAGCGTTGGCACATCAACTGCCTAGAGTTGTTGGCTGTATCTCTTTCCCAACGGAGGTTTCTCCCACTAATCCGGGTCAAGCACATCTTGTTCCGTTCAGACAGCACGTACAGCAATGGTAGCGTACATAAATCACCAAGGCGGCGTGCGCTCTTGTCATATGTCACAACTCGCCTGCCATCTCCTCCTTTGGAGTCAGCCATGACTAAGGTCGCTGCGTGCCACTCACATCCCTGGCAACTGCAACATGACGGCAGATGCGCTGTCGTGGCAGGTTTCACCCAGCAGAGAGTGGAGACTACACCCCCAGGTGGTCCAGCTGATTTGGGACCAATTCGGCAAGGCACATATAGATCTCTTTGCCTCACAAGACAACTCCCACTGCTTGCTCTGGTACTCCCTGACAGGAGTTCCTCTCGGGACAGACGCACTGGCACACAGCTGGCCCCGGGGGCTGCACAAGTATGCATTTCCCCCAGTGAGCCTTCTTGCACCGGTGCTGTGCAAGATCAGGGAGGATGAAGAACAGGTCATCCTGGTGGCCCTTACTGGCCCACCCGGGCCTGGTTCTTGGATCTTATGCTCCTCGTGACAGCACATTCCTGAAAAATTCCCCTGAGGAAGGACCTTCTTTCTCAGGGATGGGGAACCCTCTGTCACCCACGCCCAGAACTCTGGAACGTCCACGTATGGCCCCTGGACGGGAAGTGGAAGATCTAGTGGATCTACCACCTGCAGTCGTAGACATGATCAACGAAGCCAGAGCTCCCTACACCAGGCAACTTTACGCCCTAAAGTAGTGCATTTTCATGAATTGGTGTTCTTCACGAGCCGAAGACCCGCAGAGGTGCGCAGTTCGGCCAGTGTTTCATTCCTGCAGTAGAGGCTGGAGGGGAGGCTGTCCCCCTCCACCTTGAAGGTGTATGTAGCTGCTATCGCAGCCCACCACAACGCAGTAGATGGCAAGTCCCTAGGTAAGCACAACTTGATTATCAGGTGTTCTTCACGAGCCGAAGACCCGCAGAGGTGCGCAGTTCGGCCAGTGTTTCATTCCTGCAGTAGAGGCTGGAGGGGAGGCTGTACCCATCCACCTTGAAGGTTTATGTAGCTGCTATCGCAGCCCACCACGGCGCAGTAGATGGCAAGTCCCTAGGTAAGTACGACTTGATTATCAGGTGTTCTTCACGAGCCGAAGACCCGCAGAGGTGAGCAGTTCGGCCAGTGTTTCATTCATTCTAGCACAACTTGATTATCAGGTTCCTGAAAGGTGCCCGGAGACTGAACCCTCCCCAGCCTAGCCTATTCCCCTCCTTGGATCTCTCAGTGGTCCTCTCGGGCCTTCAGAGACCCCCCTTCAAGGGGGGGGGGGGGGGTTAGCCTCCATCAAGAGGGTTGGGGACCTGCAGGTGTTCTCTTTCAGCAACACCTGCCTGTAGTTCGGTCCGGCACATTCTCAAGTTATACTGAGGCCGTGACCAGCTACGTGCCCAAGGTTCCTACGACCCCCTTCAGGGACCAGGTTGTGAACCGGCAAGCGCTGCCCTGGGAGGAGGCAAACGCAGCCCTGTCGTTGCTGTGTCCGGTACGTGCTTTGCGTATCTATTTGGGCCGCATGCACAGCTTTAGATGTTCTGAGCAGCTCTTTGTCTGCGTCGGCGGAAAGGGAACGCCGTCTCCAAACAGAGGTTAGCTCACTGGTTCGTTGATGCTATTTCTTTAGCTTATCACACCCAGGTGCATTTATCCAGTGTGCCTTCTATCCCAGGTTAGCCACCAAGCGTCACTCCTTGGATGTTCTCCTCCCTAGCTTTCTGGCCTGCTAATTCAGCAGAGCAATTCGTGTCCAGACCCACTACGAGTCACAGGTGTTTCGTACTGGTGCCGGGCTCCACAGGCTTAGTTCCCTTTTCAGCCAAACTCCCTGTGATGTATTTCACACGGTACGGTCCCCCTGTTGACGTACCCGTGTTTCCCTTGGGCAGCCCCGCTGCCCCGGTCGCTGTGCCGCCCTCATTAGGCTGGACCTACCACTGTGCTATTTCCCACGTACGGCTTCACAACCCTCGTGGTGTATTTTCCAAATGTTAGTCCTCTAGACTGGGCAGGATGTGGCCTCCACAGGGTCTTTTCCCCCTAAATGCCCCAGCCGCTTCACGTCCTATTTGAGAGACTTAGTGAGAGAGAAGGCAGCGGCTGCCGGGCTTCCTCCCATGCTAGTCATGTAGCACCTGTTCCCCCCTTCAGGGGTGCGTGGAACCTAAGGTCTGTATGTGACATCTCTTTGGGGCCGTTGGTGAGGGCTACGTGAAGCACAACATCTCGTTCCTTCCCTCAGAGAACAGAGGTTACAACAGTAACCATGACATTTTGTAAACAAAAATATCATTGTGCCACCACATTAATTTATTTAATTTCAAAACCATAATTAAAAAAAAAAGTTTTTGAAATTAATGACTTGGACCAAATAATAAAGAAAAGAAGCCAATAAGTGCCCAACATAGATGGGAACTACATCAATACTGTTTAAAATGAATCCTAGGGTGATACCTCAAGAAGTTGGTTGAGAAAATATAAAGAGTACATGTCTGTAAATTATAGGCAAAGCGTGACTTCTTTGAAGGTGACTACATTTATGTTATTCCAAAGTTTTTATGACTTTAATATTACTCTAAAATGTGAAAAAAACAACAACAACAAAAAAAAAACATTATAATAAAGAATGAGTGTTTCAGATCTTTTGACAGGTAGTGTATGTTTGTACTGTGGTGTATTCTTAAATTGTTATTGTGTATATTATGCATTACTGTGTATAATCCCTGCTGAAAAGACAAGCATTGTTTGTCACAAGCTTATGTTGTGTTTTTGGTGCTGGTCCCTATGCATGAGAAGTTGGTGTGTTGGTTTCCACACCAGGCTTTTAAACTAGCTTAACAAGCTAAAACAGAAAGACCATGGTTGCCAACGAGCTTCACCAGTGAGGTTTTGCTGGATTTCGTGACTGATCTCACTATGAATTCAGTGACTGTAGGTTGGAAGTTCTTCCGCAGAAATTGGTCTGTGCTTATCGAAATTCTAAACACTGCCCCCAGTAATCAAAGCTGGATATGTTGTCGTATGGATGGGCAAGTATGAGCTCTACATTCTGTTTGAAATTTCCACAGAGTGTCTCTTACCAGAGCACTTTGTATCAGAGCACTTGATTTATTGATTGCTGTCTGGATGTAAATAGACTTTCAACCAGTATAACAAAAAAATCTTCTTGTATAAATTGCATACTCCAGCTTTAACCTAACCATCAGTGTAGTAAAAATGTATATCTTAGAGGGAAAATGCAACCTTCGAATCATAATTATTTAAACGTGATCACTTCCTGGTTTCCATGTGACCCACATCTGTGAGTAACACAACAAGAAAAAGTAAACACATTTGAAATGATACAAAGATGCCAATGGCACTTTAATTGGAAGAACTGGGTCGATGTCAGGGTTCTGGAACATTCAGTAGCAACGTGTCGAGTTACCGTGTCATCATGTTGGCTTTATTCAACATGATCACACGGGGAGAGTCGGCATGCTGTTTTTGAGAGTTCCAATACCCTTGGATCAGCTACATTATGCTGTCTCACTGACAAGCACCATCTCCTATTAGACATTTTTGCATCGGCTCCAGCACGCTTCCCATTCCTTGTGGTGTAACGGTAAGCGTGTTGCATCAGCAATGATCTGGGTTCAGATCCCACATTGAAACCAGGAAGTAATCATGTTTGTATAATTAGTGACGAGTGCGATTAAGAGGTTGAATTTTCCCCTCTAACATTATTTTTATTCCTAAATAAAATTTTAAGATTGGGGGTTGGCGAGGAATATGAATTCCTCTTCACTGTATTTCATCCTGTACAGCTGTAAAAAACTTGCTTCACAACTCACTTTTGGTGCCCCTCTGTGGACATTTCACTTGAAAAATGGATCTCACACTTGCCCATACCCCGAACAGCTCTTACTGATTTGGCTATTGGAGGCAGTGTTTCAAATTTTAGCTCTGCGAGATTTCAATGTAAGATCAGTCTGGTTTGTTACAGGCCTAAAACACAAATGTAAATGCACAATTGTAGCCAAGTTGATAACAATAAACAAGCCTGTGTGCTCACACCCATCAAAAAAGAATGAGATGACAAAAAAGTTGTTTGCCAACTATACCAATAAAAATATGTAGTTAAAATTAATGTTTGTATGGACACTTGCATTTGTTGCAGCTGTTCAACTGACCCCTGTGGAGTACACCACATGGTTAATGGTCCCCAGGTTAGTGGTCACTCATTTAACTTAACTTCATCTATTGTAGGACACTCAGGTATATCCATACTTTAAACTATAAATATAAACCAAACATGTCAAGTAAATCCATTAAAACATATAATGTACAATTATTCCATTGAAAACTGTTCAAAACTTCCGTTGAGAAGATCCAAATCTTGTTATCAGCAGCTTGTTTAGCATCAGGAATTCACTGTGTACATGAATGTATGTGCGATAAGGATGTAGTTCCTAAAGCATATATTAAGGAGTCTGCTGTGCCAGTATTCCATGATAATGAGGAGTCCCATGTCCTGAATGAAGTTGTCTACTTCAGAGGATCTGCTTTTGTGCCAGCAGACCATGTTGGTGAAAAACCCTGCCCTAGAGCCTAGCTCAGCCCTACACTATTACTAGTGTCTTTGTGATAGCCAAATGCTGATGATTTGAAATAATGGCTATTGTCCCATTCATTTTGACTGCTGGCAGAGACACATTGTCATTTAGAGGGCATAATTAACACCTGGGGCAGCAGAAGCCTTCCAAATGTCTGAAGACTCTTAGACAGTTTAAGCTTAGCATTAATATCAGATTGAAATGGTTTTTATGGGGATAAAGTGGATTGATCCCATGCTATACGGTAAAACAAATTTAAATGTTGCTAAATGTTTCTCCTGCCTGCAATAAGGGCCCAAGTGAGAAATGTTTTACTTTTATTAAAGCTGTTGCTCTTGCAATGGGGTGTACTAGGTCTCAGCAGTACTTAATAAAACATTTGAACTTGTACAGCATTTTTGTGCTCCGTCTTCCCTTTTACTGATCATTTATTATGTTTTGATGAAACTTAAAGTCATCAGGTGATGTTGCCTTTTCTAAGCCTCATTTTAAGGTTCTCATTTTATTCTTTCTCCTGTTTTCTTTCCTGGGTTTTGGGTTGTGATATTATGTTTATATTATTTGTGCCTTTGTTTGCCTAATAAAACCCTTGTTAATTTAAAAATGAGGGTTAGGTTTACCTCTAAAAGCAAAACATCACATGATTTAGAAGCTATTTAAAAACATGATAATAAGGTGTTCACTGAAGAAGGTGACCATGTTTTTCTAAAGTTATTATTATTATTTCTTTAAAATAATGAATACTTGCCAATAGGATGGAAAACACACACACACACACAAAAAATCCCACTATGTTGATATACTTGCTCCAAAACAGAACTTTGTTGGCACATACTTGAGTCTTGACACAAAGGCTGTTTAAAAAGGCATGCAACTTAATTATACTGCATCCAAACCTTTCTACCTCATTTAACCAAATATCAAGGTGGCACTGCAAATATCCCTCATGAAGAAAGCAATACCAGAATACAATGCAACAAGGTCAGTGAAAAAATAGATGGAAGATGTGTCGATAAAAAAATATTGGTTATAGAGTAAATGAACTAATTATTTTCAGTACTGAATAAAATATTGCAGTGTAATTATATATATATATATATATATATATATATATATATATATATATATATATATATGTATATATATATATATATATATATATATATATATATATATATATATATATATATATATAATAATTATTATTATTTTATTTATTTATTTAAACCAATATTTTACCCAATATTACCCAAAGTTCTTAAACTTTTTACATTTTAATTAAATACTTCCTGTTTATTTTGAATTCAAATGTACTCTCTTTAAATATTGCATACTTCAGTTTTCTGGTAAGTTTGTAAAACTTACAAATTGTCTGAAATACTTATATGAATATGTGAACTATGTAAATGTGTATTAAAGTATCATTTAGTTAGAGTGTCACATCTCTATTTAAATCAGTTGTGAGTGTACCATGCTTTTTTGTGCTTTTTATGTGGTTTAAGTTTAATGTTCCATATAAGTCTCAGTACTTTGTATTCGGGCAGTAAAGTTCCAAAAATTATTGAATACAATAAATAGTTGAAGTGGAACCAGGCAAGGGACCATTGCCACAGAACAAGTTTGTGTGCAAGGATCAAGCCAAAGGAAGATCACTGTTTTTTTGAGTGTCTTTGATGATCCAAAACAGTCTTGTACTCTTTATTCTGTTTTCATGGGTACCTTTAAAGTCTTGACAGGAGACCCTCCTGACACAAAATTACACAGCTGTGACTGATATCTCAGGACCTCTGTTATAAAGTCAACCACATCTCCCATCATCCCCTGTCTTTTGAGACAGTAAGAAAGAATGTAGTCATTTCTGTTCCTTTGAACCTCTTGTAGTGCAGTTACAGGGACATCCACCACATTCTTTCTGGAATGCCCCACTCCCTGGTGGGGCAGCTACTGTATATATGCCTACAATAAATGTATCCCTGGAGTCACATAAACTGGCCCCTGGTTTGCAGAGGCCCTTATCAATCAATTCCTCTTGGCTGGCAGTGCTAAGGTAGTTGTGTGTGTATGTGTATGCTGAGCTTTGGCATGATGGATAGCGACTGACAGTAGACGTAGGAGAGATACACAATCTCCCGTAACAATATAATTATACTCTTGAGGTCTTAGCAGTGGAAAAGTGATCTCTCAAGCAAGCTTGTAGTTTTACTGGTGACACACTTGTGAACAGGGGTTAAGTTAGGATTATGGAGGTAGGAGAATTCTAAAATGTGATTCTGGTGCCCACTTGAATGAAAATGAATGGGAGAAATTGGAACGCCCATGTGAAGAGGAGGGCATGGCCGGGCCGTGGTGCACGGCTGGTGCTGAATCAGATGATCAATGGGAGAGTGAGATAAAGGGGAGCCAGAGGCACCAGTTCAAGTGAGTGTGAGATGCATGCAGCTCCATTGCATGTGTGTCTGTGTTTGTTTATGTTTTTTTTAAGTTAAGTTTGACATGAAAACTTTACTGTTCAGCCGGTTCCCACCTCCTCCTTGCCCATGTTTGAATGGTTACACTAGTGCCGAAAACCTGGGAAGGTGGAAGGATGCGCCGTCAAGGAGTCCTGAATGCTGATTGAGGATAGCAACGCAGAAGGAGTGCTCTTCTGTTGGCACTGGGGTGCTACCGAAAGGGTCGGCTGAGGGATCCAGTGCCATCGCCAGGCGTCGCAGACAGAATCAGTACAGCAAGCTGAGGGCCAGTCGACAGCATGTCCAGGGCCGGCAAGCCCATCACTCTCTCCTTTCTCTCTCTGCTTTTCTCCTCTCTCTCTCTCTCTGTTCCCCCCTCATCTGTTCCCACACCCAGGCACATGCGGGTCGGACCTGGAGACCATCTTGATGTGCAAACGCTCCCTCCCTAGAAATGGGTATCACCTGATGACTTTAAGTTTCATCAAAACATAATAAATTATCAGTTAAAGGGAAGACGGAGCACAAAAATGCTGTACAAGTTCAAATGTTTTATTAAGTACTGCTGAGACGTAGTGCACCCCAATGAGTATGCTATGTGGGAAAGAAGCACAATGTATTATACCAGTATTGTCATATTTTACTGCTGATTTGGAAAATATGTTCTTTTATCATAATCTTGACCAACTGTTTTGTAGATTTCGGTCTTTCACCATTCAAGTAGATAGGAGCTGTACTGCTTGTATCTATAGAAAATATCTGCCTTGGAGCATTCCAAAGATGGCCACCGAGTGGACTGACTTTGGTATCACTCTTCGATCTCAACCAGCAAATAAAATAATTTCAATTCACATCAATATTTAATATCCATTTATTTATTTGGTAAGTAGTCGTGCAATAAGCAGGATAATGAGCAAACTGATGGTAATTTTCACAATATAAATACTAACAGAACTTCTCAGCAAGTAGCCATGCAATTGACCTGTTTCAGTGATGTCAATTGTTCCCTGCTGCCGCCATATTTGTGACCATCATTGGGAGGAAACAATGGCGGTGAATGGAAAAACACCCATAGAACTGTATCAAGAAAAACCTCAAAACACAGTTTTGATCCATGCTAATTCCCAGAAAAAAGGTGTATTCAGGTCTGAGGTCTGCACAAATATTGTCAAATTTGACTTTTGCAGAAATGTAAATGTATTATATCAATGATTTATTTCCGTATGGCGGCGAGTCTGTTGTGTGACAGGTGAGTTCACACGCCTACTTGTACATCACCGTAAGCATCTCTCATCCAGAAGTTACAAATGTCTTCAATGTAAGAGCTGCTTTTAACTCATAAATAATAAACAGAAAGCTATCGATGCAATGTGTTACAATAAAAACATACCTTTATGCAGTCTGGGTATTATGAATAACATAATTCTATGTGCATTTCCATTTTAATTGAACCAAAACGATGATGTTATTAAAATAATTGACACATGTACAGATAACTGACATGTCTAAATAAATGAGAAATGTGTTTTTATCCCTGCTCTCCCCCTTCGACTTTGGCTAAATGAAGCCGTGTCATTTAAAATATAAAACTTTTTTGAAAGAAAAATTAAATTTTGGCTCTGGTAATTAAACAGTAGTATCAACTTTTTAAAATGTGTAAATAGAACCAAACATGTTGCTGACATTTGTCGCATCCCACAGCGCAGCATGATGAAGAAATATGGAATTTTAGTCAAAAACATGGCAGTGCGGTCATATAGTGACATCACATGAAACAGGTCAATAAGCATTAATACCTCCACATTGGGGTTCTGATCAGCCTGTTGAGGTTTATTTTGCGATTTGTTCCGACTATAGATTATCTCTTACTTAAAGTAAGTGTAGGGTGCACTGGTTGTTTAGATCAGTTTTACTATCAGATATAACTAATAATTAATGTTTATTAATTATTAATTAAATAAAATAATAGAATTTAACTCATTAAATTCTATCCTCGGGGCACCACTCTTTGACAAGAGAAAAATTATAGTAAGTGACTGATCAAGTCTCATAAAATTCTACCCTGAAGATTGAGTATTTTGATTAATAATCAAAATAATCAAAAAAGGAAGAAGCTAGTCAAATTATTGACATACAAATCCAAAATTAATCTGGTTAAAGTTGGCTTCTAACAACAACAATTTAACAATACTGAAGTAATACTGGAGTTCTTAACGTGGCAGAGGCTGGCTTCAACACAAATATTCAAACAAACAACTAGGAGTACTTATTATAATATAACAAGATTTATTATAATCAAAAGGCACTGAACACTGCCAATACTATATGAATATAACACAAAGACATAATATGGAAATCCTAACTAAATTGTAGAGCTATACGCTAGTGTATGTATGTGTGTGTGTGGGTGTGTGTCTAGATTCGGTAACAAAGACACACAATGGCGGATTAAACTCCGTGTGTGGAACCAGTTTCAAAATTGAGGATCGGTTTCAACATTGAGACCTAGGTTCAAAATGGCGAATTTCAGTGTGTGAGAGAGAGAGAGAGTGAACAAACAGGGGTTTCTGCAATTTAACGGAGGATAAACGCTGGTAACAGCGCGATTGAATCGTTAGTTCAGATCACTCAATAAAATAACTTTTCCCCAAAAATGACGATCTCACAAATCAAAACAGCAATCAGCAATCATAGTTAATATACAATTGTAAACAAAACATCAAACATTCAGCATCAAATATATGATTTAGTTTATAAGAATAGTCACAGTTTCTAACCTAAATCTGCCCAGATATCAAATCTTTCTTGGGAAATCCTGTGCGATTTCAGCAGGGTTGTCCATTTTAGTTCCTGTTGCATTGAGCGGTCAGGAGAAAACGATCTGGATTTGTTCCTTTGTCTTACGCTCTTCAGCGAAAAGACGTGTCTCTGCGTTATTTCTCGGGTCCAGTGATGGAGAGAAATGCAGGAGTCAAAGTTGATAGAAAACGATTGAGAAGGGAAGCTGGTCACCTTTTCCGTTTTCTAAATAAATTCACTGTTGTCTCGCAGTGAAAATGAAATGAACCGGTTATAATAAGTATACTACACGACTGGAACAAAGCTACGTTAATCTTACTCTATCGTGGCCAAATGGTGAGGTTAGAAAAACATGGTATCTCTTTGACCAGAAGGAGGGAAATTCCTTTGTATGTGTAGATACGCGTCTCTTTAGACCGCAGGCTTGTGCAACTGTAGGCAGAGAGAGACCGAAATCAAATCTGTCCACTAGTTTCGTGGAGCAAATGACATCATTGGTCATAGGCCACTTTTGACCAATGACGTTTGAGATTGGGTCCATGGGTGGGACTTCCCATCCGGCTGCGAAGCATTCTGGGAAACAGAGTTCAATGTCTCACCTTTGATCTTAGAACAAAGGGCCATGCTGTCTCCGCTGCCACTTTTTTTACATAAGGAACTTTGCTAATTTTTAAACAATACACTCTATACTAAATGGAGACAGAATTAATTGGAAGTTGGAACATACAGGCAATGGAATGACATACTTTTTAAAACTGAAAAGTGCTGAAATGCAGTTGTGGATCATTTCGGCACAATCTATCCCCTGAAGGTAGTGTGCATTGACTTTACTCTTGACTTCAATAATTGAAAATGAAGACATACGTTTTAAATGTAACTTTAATTAATCAAGTGATCAATAATTTTGTTTAATTCAATGAATAGCACAACATAACTGATATAAATAATACTTTAAATAAAGTTTATTAGTTAAAATATGATCTGGCTCGGCATCTGGAAGCTCTGCAGTCATTTTCCATTAATAGAATTAGCTTTATTACTGAACCCTGGTGCAAATGCATAGCCAGACTGTCATCATCTGCTTTGTTTGAAAGACCTTTCATGCATTTATTTCAACCCTAAAAGGGTTTCTGCAGTAAGTTTGTGGTCATATAAACATTTGGAGGCCCAAGTTTTTCTACAAAGGATTTAATCTGGAAATGCAATTTTGCTTTCTTAAAACTTTAAAAAGCATATTTAATTTTGAATAGCACAGAACCACTATATGAACTGATAATGACTGGCATGTATGCATTTATAATAAACCCAGTGAAAATATCTTTGAATATGTAAGTAAACACAAAATAACCCACAATCAGATATCATGAATGGTTATGTTCTTTACAATTGTATGTATGTAGTCTATCCTTCTTAAGACTTATTTTATACACTTTTTTGAATCTAACTCTTTGAAAGCTTATCTAAAGGTGACATTGATGGGTTCTTAGGTGTTATGGCTGTAATCTATTTTCACAAAAGATATAATTAATTTCATTTCAGGCTGCCTCAGAAGGATCAAAATCTTCTGAAAGGTGAAGCAGACAAGCTTAAGATAAATCGACCAATTGACTAACTCTTTCCAATCACATTTTGAAATTAAGTTAGTTAACCACACATTCACAAATTAGATTTGAAATATGTACATGTGGTACACTGAAATAATAGATTCTAAACTGACATGAGTTAGAATGAGGATAATAGTGTACACACATTCTGTATTGATACATAGATTAAAGCATTTGAACTGTACTAGTAATTAATTAAAGTACTGTAAAGCACATTGTATTCATGGCACAAATACATTTAGATATCATAAACTAATACTTATTTTGTGTGTAAATTACCATTTAAAAATATTTACTTCTTATGTTAACTTCTTGAAATTAATAAATCAACAATATATATTTTTTTGTATACAAGATGGCGCCGTGGATGGCTGCCTCAGTGTGTAGCTCTTCAGTTCTTTTGTTGTTTGTTTGTCCTGTGTTTAGTAATATTTTTCCAGTCTGTTTTACCAGGGACGAACTACTGAACATTCGGCAGCATATACCAGACAACCTTTTTCTGGCTTTTGAATATTCAGACTTTTTGCTGGACATTTTAGTCGGAGGCGCAGTGTAGTTTAAATGCACTATGAGAAGCAGACGAGGGAGAGGAGCCAGTGTACTGGTCAAACTCCATCGGTGTGGCTTTCGAACAGCGCTGCCGAGCATTCATCTAGCGAATCTCTGCTCTCCACCTAACAAAATGGATGAACTACATCTCCTTGCCCATACAAACAAGGACTTTTCAAACTCTGCTGCCTTGTGCTTCACAGAAACCTGGCTGAGTGAAGCCATTCCGGACAGCGCAATACGTCTGCCGGGCTTTCAGCTGTTTAGAGCGGATCACATCGCAGAGTTAACGGGGAAAACGAGAGGCGGTGGGACATGCTTTTACATCAATGAATGTTGGTGTACAGTTGTAACAACATTAAAGAGGATGTGCTGTCCTAATTTGGAAGTGCTCTTTATTAACTGTAAGCCATTCTACTCCTTGCAGGAGTTGTTCTAGTTTATTCTGGTGAGTGTGTATATCGCACCAAACGCGTGTGATCAAAGAAACATAACAACAATACCTGGACTCAGTTATTATTATTCAACCCGGTATCACGCCGAGGCGTGAAATAGACACGCCGGTCCACTCGCGGATGCGTGTCTATTTCACGCTTTGCCTCCTCTAGGCGTGTACATGACACGCGCGCGTCTACGTAGAATACCGGCAGGGGGCGATCGTTTCCTCAATGCCAACAACTCTCCGCGCACCAAAGAGGAAGCGATATATCGCGTTCTCCAGTTCCGGTTAGCAGGATATATATTTTTGTATATAAATACACTTTTTAAATAAATATATATATATATATATATATATATATATATATATATATATATATATATATATATATATATATATTTATTTATTTATTTACATCAGCACAAGATACTCGACAGCCCACACACACACACACACACACACACATATAACAACGTTAGGCTACAGCAACGTTAGGATTTCTTCATGAAAGCAGCACTATAATGAACCTTTATTTGTCACATATGGTCACAAGTGAAAGTAACCGGCGAAATTGGCCGGCATCCTGCCCGCACGAACGTGCAACGCGACGACAACGGTATCGCTTCCTCTTTGGTGCGCGGAGAGTTGTTGGCGTTGAGGAAACGATTGCCCCCTGCCGGTATTCTACGTAGACGCGCGCGTGTCATGTACACGCCTAGAGGAGGCAAAGCGTGACACCGACACGCATCCGCGAGTGGACCGGCGTGTCTATTTCACGCCTCGGCGTGATATCGGGTTGTATTATTCTTGGGGATTTTAACAAAGCAAATCTCACACGTGAACTGCCCAAATACAAACAGCATATTACATGTCCCACCAGAGACAGGAACATACTGGTTCATTGCTACACGACAATAAAGTATGCATATCGCTCTGTCCCTTGAGCAGCTTTGGGACTCTCTGATCACTGTCTGGTTCATCTTCTTCCGACCTACAGGCAGAAATTAAAATCAACCAAGCCAGTAGTAAGGACTGTAAAGAAATGGACCAGTGAGGCAGACTGGGAACTAAAAGCCTGCTTCGATTGCATGGATTTGAGTGTTTTTGAGGCTGCAGCCACAGACCTGGACAAGCTCACAGATACAGTGACATCACATATCAGTTTCTGTGAGGATATCTGCATTCCTACTAGGAATTATTTAAAGTTCAACAATGACAAACTGTGGTTTGCAGCAGAGTTCAGGCAGCTTCGTCAGTCCTAAGAGGATGCTTACAGGGGTGGGGATAAAGTCTTATACAATCAGACAAGGAACACACTGAATAAGGAAATCAGAGTGGTTAAAATAAGATACACTTAGAAGCTGAATTTTTTTTTAGCTAACGATCCTGCATCGGTGTAAAGTGGCATGAAACAACTCACAAATTACAGGACACCTACCCCCATCCCTGTGGTGGACCAACAACTGTCTGACGACCTGAATGTGTTCTACTGTTGATTTGAAAGGCTCAATCTCACACCCCACACCCACTCTGACCTTCACTTCATACAAACTCCAACAATTCCTGCAACCCACTCCTCCTCCCTCCTGCAACCCAACCTACACTTAAAATCTGTGAAGATGATGTGAGTCGGGTGTTTTGGAAACAAAAGACGAGGAAAGCTTCAGGCCCAGATGGGGTCTCACCAGCGTGTACTGGACTCTTTCTAGATCCCCTTCAATTTGCTTATCAAGCAATCAGGTCTGTGGATGATGCCGTCAACATGGGATTGCATCATTTCCTGCAACATCTGAACAGAGCAGAGACATATGCAAGGATCCTTTTTGTCGACTTCAGTTCAGCTATCAACACCATCATCCCAGTTATACTCCATAATAAATGACACTAACTCTCTGATCCCATGTCTATCTGTCAGTGGATTACCAGCTTTCTGACAGACAGGCAGCAGCTTTTGAGACAGGGGAAACTCACTTCCAGCACCTGTCCATTCAGCACTGGTGCCCCCCCCCCACCAGACAACTCCACTGGCATCGGCGTCATCCGAGATGATGATGAGTCTGCATACAGAAGGGAGGTTGAACAGATGACTGTCTGGTACAGTCAAAACAACCTTGAGCTGAACACACTCAAAACAGTGGAGATGATTGCGGACTTTAGGAGGAACACCCCAACACTTACCCCCATCTCCATTCTAAACAGCACTGAGGCAGAAATGGAGTCTTTCAGGTTCCTGGGCACTACCATCTCACAGGACCTGAAGTGGGAGACCCACATTGACATTATGAAAAAGGTCCAGCAGAGGAAGTTCAACCTGCCACAGGCACTGCTCATTCAGTTCTACTCAGCAGTCATTGAGTTTGTCCTCTGCACTTCAATAAGTCTTTTTTGGTTCAGCTATGAAATCAGACATCAGAAGACCTACAAAGTCCTACAAATGACTGTTCGGACTGCTGAGAGAATTATTGGTTGCCCCTGCCCACCCTTCAAGAACTATACACTTCCAGAGTGAGGAAAAAGGCTGGAAAAATCACTCTAGACCCCACTCACCCTGCCCATTTCCTTTATGAACTGTTGCCTTCTGGCCGACGTTTCAGAGCTCTGAGCACCAGAACCATCAGGCACAGGAACAGTTTTTTCCATCAGGCCA
This sequence comes from Moxostoma hubbsi, assembly GCA_032164185.1. Lineage (NCBI taxonomy): Eukaryota > Metazoa > Chordata > Actinopteri > Cypriniformes > Catostomidae > Moxostoma > Moxostoma hubbsi. The sequence goes on along the minus strand of JAVLUX010000003.1, from coordinate 14,290,169 downwards.
TCCATCTCATGAACAGTTAGAACTGCCCCATTGAGCAATAACTATGTGCAATACATGGTTCAGTCTTTCTTATATTGATCCAACACATCCAACTTCTTCTTCCATTGCATTCCTCTGGGGAAAATGCACTATACATACATTTGTATTTTGCACTGTACATAACAAATGACACATTTATATTAGATTTGCACTACATATGTGTGTGTGTATGTATGTATGTGTGTGTATGTACGTGTGTATATATTTTTTTTTATTATTATTATCTTTGTCTTGCTGCTGTTTTTGTATTGCTTTTGTATTGTTGTGCAATGGAAGCTCCTGTCACTAAGATAAATTCATTATATGTGTAAGCATACTTGGCAATAAAGCTGAAATTGCATTTATAAATGAATAATACACAGTTTAAATGTATTAATAATCTAGAAACTTTTGTAAACAATGTATTTTAAATCTTTAAAAAGGTAAATTAAGTATTAAGTAATATTTTGCAAATGCATTACTTTGAAAAGTTGTTCTAAAGTGTTACTTACAAGGGTGAAAAAATCAAGAGAGCATTAAGGGAAAAGAAAGTGAGTGGAAGACGGCTCTCACACATTAGCATTCAGGCTAATCCCAGAGGTGCAATCAATGTGGAAATGCCCTCTATCAGCAGTATGACAGAATAAACTAGCACAATAGCATATCAAAGTGCATTCCGCCAATAGTAGGCCGAGGAGTTGGAGCTTTAATAAGGAAAAGTGGGATGGGTCAATAGCAACTATTGACAAGACTGTGTAGCTTCTCTCTCTCTCTCTCTTTCTCTCTCTCTCTCTCTCTCTCTCTCTCTCTCTCTCTCTCTTACGCTATCTCTCTCAAACTTTCTTTTATACAGAGCTTAGCAAAGAGTGGTGTGCCAGTAATCAGGCTTAGATCTGTGAATGCTAATGCAATGTCCTTGGGGGCACTCTTTTATGCTGAGAATATTTGTGTGAATTCTCCTCTTTTTTTCTCTCTCTCTCCATCTTTTTAGAACACACACACAAACACACGTATCATGGTGGGGACTTCCTTTTTACTACCGTTTTCATTCTTAGTTAATTATATTTTCTGTACCCTAACCCTGCACTAAACACTCCCATAAAATTTTTTTGCATTTTTCAATTTTCATAAGTACATTGTTTATAGGCTTGTGATCGATGCACACATTTTCACACATCGATAATCTGAAGATGTTCTCACTGATTGTCAGTATACAGTATATCTGGATTTATTCAGATATACTGTAAATAGGGCTGCCCATTGCACAATAGTCTTTGTGTTTTCAAATACACTTCTCAACAAACTTTGGTAAAGTGTGAGTGGCAGGGTATTTTAAGTAAGTTGCACACCGGACTTGTCTGTTGGACAAGATGGCGCATTCTAAAATGAACTATAAAGGTACATACAAAGTGCGGGATCACCACCTCAAGAGGCTGTACAGAGTGCAACACACATAGCTTTCCATAAAATTCGACCCAGATCATTATCAAAAGGACAAACACTATTTACTCTAGCATCACTGGATGATATATTGTGAACAATTATCTTTCATATAGCCTGCACAATGTATTTTCAGTTATAAGTATGTCTCTTTGAAATCTGACATCTTGAATGAAACCTCTTCAAAGGTACATACAGAGATACACTCCGCATACCCGGTCACCTTCATTCTTTAAAAAGTAGAAAAACCTCTGTAACATTTGTGTGTATGCGTCCTGTGTAGAGTAGACAAAAACTGTACTCAAGTAAAAATAAAATGACTTAAAAGTTATTACTCAAGTAGAAACTTTGAGTACTACTTATGTACTAACATAAATAATTACTTGAGTAAGAGTAAAGTATCCAATTAAAAGAGTACTCAAGTAGTGAGTAAGTGAGTATTTCACAAATTACATAATAGACGTTTACTCCCATATATTCCATTACATAATACACATTGAACTTGTATTACAGAATTATTATTATTATTATTATTAATGGAAATTCTGTCATCATTCACCATCATGTTGTTCCAAACCTTTCTTTCTTTCTTTCTTCCATGCAACATAAGGAGATAACAGAAATTCCTAAAATTCTTTCCAACATATTTGATGTCCCACATAACACAAAGCATCACACTGGTTTGGCACAACATTAGGGTAGGGAAATTATGACAGAATATTAAATTATGGCTGAGCTATTACTTTAAAGAGATAGTTTACCCAAAAATGAAAATTCATCATTTACTCACCCTTATGCCATTCCCAGATGTGTATAACTTCCTTTCTTTTGCAGAACACAAATTAAGATTTTTAGAAGTATATTTTAGCTCTGTGGGCCAACATTTTGAGGCTCCAGAATGCACATAAAGGCTGCATAAAAGGAATCCATAAAAATCCAGTGGTATGTTAATCACCAAAAACACAAGAAGAAGAATGTGAAAGTGATCTGTTTCTCATCCACACCTATCACATCGCTTCTGAAGTTATTGATTTAACCACTGGAGTCTTATGGATTACTTTTATGCTGATTTATGTGATTATATTTAGCTTTAAAATAAGCTATTCCAGTTTTCAATCACGCAAATGGAAGAGCAAAATGCATTTATTTACACTTAACTTGGATATTTACATAGATTTATTGTTAATCCACCTGAAGTAGCTGCGATAGTTTCCAGTACCCTCGCAAGGGCGCGGAGGACAAAAGCACATTGATATGGAGTGGTGGTGGTGTACTGGGCTAAAGCACATAACTGTTAATCTGAATGTCGCTGGTTCAATCCCCACAGCCACCACCATTGTGTCCTTGAGTAAGACACTTAAATCCAGGTTGCTCCGGGGGGGATTGTTTCTGTAATAAATGCACAGAGTTGCTTTGGATAAAAGCAATTTAATGACAGAAACACCACCCATTGTACAGAAGTAAATGTAAAATAAATTCATAAGAAATATACTTGAGTGAGAGTAAACAAGTACCCACTTTTAAACATACTCTAAAAGTATTTTTATTTTCTAAAAGTTACTTAAAAAGTTAAGTAAATGTAGCGTGTTACTACCCACCTCTGGTCCTCTGCAAGGAGCACAAAAATACCCATCCTATGTTGTGATAACTTTGCCTTGTGACCTGCTTAATTAAATGTTATATCACACTCTTGTGGTCTCCCAACGCTATTATGACAACAGACAGTGTCGGCTAATTTTAATATATAGATGGTTCAAAAATATATCAATGAAATAACATGCCGATCAATAATCAATATATCAATATTTATACTAGGCCACTTTCTTAATAGGGACCATTGGCTGGTACTTAAAATGTAAAAGATTTAAAGATTGACTATCCTTGTAAAGACATTTGGCCCCCACATTACACTTTATGCAAAACCTGACTCTCACACACATATTCTCTCTCTCTCTGTCAGCATTTGAGATGCTGTTAAGATCAGGATAGGGATCACTTAGAGGAAGTCTATCTGCCTAAATGCTGTTAGCAGCACAATATGAGATTCTTGTTGTCAAAGAGCCTAGGATTTCAAATATACTGTTTGTCTGGGACACAGATACATCTCGGCGTGGCATGTGTGTGCTTCTCACAGTGCATGTGCTTGATTGTCTGTGTGTATTGATGATATTTGTTTCAGGTAAAACTGCCCATGTCCTCATCCTTATAACCCAGTTGACTCAGTCTGCAAGACAGCACTTCTGTTTAAAACCTGAGCTCATCAATTCCTTAAAGGGAGAAACGCTTATCCTTTACTCTGCTATGAAATTGCCCTTTGTTGGAATTTTATTGTAGCCTACTGAATTTTTCATCATAACAGCAGAGCAGGGTCAGAAAATACTGTGGCTTGGTGCAAAAGTGCTACAGACATCGACCAAATTTATATTTAATATATCAGGCAGTTTAGTAATTTATCTGTTATCTAAGATTTGATATACAGTATTTCATAATATTCTACTGAAGACTTAACTAATTATAGGTTAAGACATCATAGAGACCATTAAAAGTTATTGATTCTATTGAAATATTTTACTTAAATGGAGATCGCTCTCTATATTGAAGCACATGTCCCCCTTATGAAAGTTAAAAATTCCAGGGGGCAAATATTGCCCCTTAATAAAAATACATTTCCAACACCACTGCAGAGATTGAAGATACAGTGTATTTTCATCAAAACAAACAGTCAGTTCTGTTGAATAGTAAATGTATAAAGTATCTTTCTATAAAGTCTGTTTGAAAACTTGGCAGGCAAAATGTCTGCATATTTTTATTTATTTTCACCTTATTGGATATAACAAAGACACACTGTGCATTTCTGTTCTCTTTTGATAAAATGGAACTGTCCAAACACATCATCTTCTCTTGTTCTGCATTATAATTATTATGACCATAACTTTTACTCTTATGGTCCAGCACTATGTCTGTAGGCAATCCTCTTCTTGTAGAATGACAGTACCACAGTATGACGTTCAACACTAATTTCATTTCTCTCTGTTTCCTAGCTCAGGCACAATTGGCTTGTGTTGGCATTGATTTTGATTCATTAGGGGTGAATCATTGGTTTTTATTTCTTTTGGTCTTCACCAAAATATTTCCATATATCACATCTATGTCATCTGTTCAATATTCAGTGGGACCTTTTGTTCTTTCATTATTTGAAACATAAATATAGACTATTCTCACATGGGCGGTCACTTTTGATACATTGGAGTAGATTTCTCTATTTACAGGTATGCCTGAGTTATCATTTATATTCACAGTTCGACCTTATTATATCTCATCTGTGTACATGTTGTAAGTAAAGACAGGTTAGCACTGTATACTTAATTCAAGACCGGTGTCCAGTGCAAGTCTGTTTGACAAAGGTCCATTGTATTTATAGGTGATGCATGAATTTATATAATACATATTATATACTTAAATATTCAGTTTAGTTAAAAGACTAAAGTTCTCTAATGTGACCAGTGTAACATTGTTGCTGGCAATGACACTAATGAAGACGATGATGATGGAGTGAAGAACCCACGTGCAATTTATTAATAACAGTGGAATCCAAAACCCTAACTACAAATGTGAAACATAATCATAAACATGGACTTGACTAGAATTTGACTTGACATAAACCTGGCATAAACTTGACTTGACCTGGCATGGCATGGCAACTGATAAAAAGATAACAAGACAATATCCCAATGAAAACAATACACATGAACATGGAGGGAAACAGGAATCACATGACCGGGGAACACATGACATGAAACAGGAACTAAACTTTTCAAAATAAAATAAATGAAAAACATGACATCCAGTGTATGTTATTTTAAATGGTTTGACCAGGAGTGTGGAAATATGAAGTATACTAATGCACCACGTTAATACTGCATAACTGGTACAAATAAAACACAATTTGTGAAAATACTGCAAAAATAAATTAATAAGATAAAAACATACATTGGGATCCAAAAGTCTGAGAACACATTGAATATTTGGGATTTCTTTGTCATATACACCTGGAGAAAAGTATTTTTTATTTTATTTAAAAATTTGTAATATTAAAACTTGATCATGTTAACCCCTTTGTACAAAAGGTCCGATTTGTGGAGTCCATGCCAGCTCGAGCGAATCCTCTCATTAAAGCTAAAACGGGACATACTAAGAAATTGATATTAAAGTTGTTCAGTGCACTTTTTCACTCAAGATGTTATGGTGATAATATTATTTCTATTGAATAAAATTCTATCACATTTTCATTAGTGGTCTCTGACTTATGGACCCCACTGTTTTTCCATCTTTATAACAGAGCACCAAATTTCCTGACCATATTAAATATGAAAGTCTCTATCTTTATGTGTGAGAGAGAAAAAAATAGAGAGAGAGACAGAGAGAGATAGATCTGAAGGATTAACAAACAGGTCTCGGCACGCTTACATTTGTCTCCCCTGCTCCTCACCAGCTAAGTCTGATTAGCTCAAGGTGTGGACAAGGAGAGGGAACAAAAGTGAACGAATGAAAGAGCGAATGAGGGCAACTCTGCGAGAGAGGTGCACTACCCCTGTACGTGTCAGCCAATTAGAATGGGAGACAGGTGATAATAAGGGTTTGATTAACCACCAGAACGTGTCCAAAAAAATGCAGTGAGATGGAGAAAAGAAGAGGAAGAGACAACCAACTGGTGTCTGTCAGATGCAGGCGTTCTAAAGCTGAATAGGCCATTTTTGACCTCTGTCATCCCATTCTCATGGAAAACGAGGAAATATTCAGAAGCAGGCATTTACCCTGGCTGATCAGTTACGTGTAATGTAGAGATGCCTTATGACATGCTGCTCATTGTTGTTCCATATTTAAACGTGCATGCTATGACAGAGGTCTGTGACTTTAAATTACCCACTTTTCCACTATTGGGCCAGTGTGAGCCAGGGCTATCAACTGGCCACCCAGGCCAATAGCCTCGGAACTCGAGTAGAGAGACTAAAATCGATCTACATTCTCACCATTGGACTAATAGCCCCACAGTATTGCTCTAAACCCAGAAAAAGCTCAGATTAGGCACAATGAGGCCCTGAAAGTGCAGTGGGAATGCTTCTGGCCCTGGCATGCATTAGCACTCCCTCATTTGGCCTGATAGTTGAAACGTGGCTAGTTACACTTATCGTCATGGATGCAGCATCACGCAAATATTTTGATAAACCATTGCCATTGTACAATCCCAATTCCAAAAAAGTCGGGACGGAATGAAAAATGCTAATAAAAACAAAAATTAGTGATTTGTAAATTCACCTTTTACTATATTGAAAGCTCTACAGCTACACGTTATATTATGTTTTACCTTGTGAATTTCATTGTTTTTTGGAAAATATACAGTAATTGTACAGTAACTTGTGCCAAAAAAATGGAGACAGGGGCAATCATGACTAATGTGAAACAGGAGATGTTAAACCGTTGAGGTAATTGTGTCATAATACTGTATACTGTATAAGGAGCCTCCAAAAACAGCCTAGACCTTCAAGAGCATGGATCATTCAAGACTTGTCAATTTGCCAACAGATGCTTCAAGAAATAATCCGGCACTTTGAGAATAATGTTCCCCAAAGACAAATTGGAAGGATTTTGGGCATTTCACCCTCTACAGTACACAATATATTTAAAAGATTCAAGGAACCCGGTCAAATCTTGAGGTGAAAAGGGCAAGACGAAAACCACTTCTGAATGCATGTGATCTCTGATCCCTCAGACATCACTGTCTTAAAAACGTCATTCATCTGTAATTGATATCATGAACATGGGCTTGGGATAACTTTAGTAAATCTTTGTTAGTCAACACCACTTTACTATGCAAAGCAGAAGCCCTACATCAACACTGTCCAGAAGTGCTGCTGACTTCTCTGGGCTCGGTCTCATCTTAGATGGAAAGCAGAACAGTAGAACAGTGTTTTTTTGTCTGAAGATTCCACATTTCAAAACGTTTTTGAAAAAAAAATCTGTTATGTTATCCGGGCCAAAGAGAAAAAAGGCCATCCAAGCTGTTATTAGCGTCATGTCCAAAAGCTGGTGTCTGTTGGCCAGGGGTGTGTCAGTGCCCATGGCATGGGTAACTCGCACATCTTTGAGAACATTATGAATGCAGACAGATATGTACAAATCTTGGAGCAACATATACTACCATCCAGCACCATCTTTTCCAAGGACATCCCACAATTTTCCAGCAGGGCAATGAGTAAGCAGAGACTGTAGGTGCTAGATTTTGCTGCCTGCTGTACTGATCTGTCTCCAATTGAGAATGTGTGGCACATTATGAAACAAAAACCCCACAAGTGTGCAGCTTAAGACCTACATAATGGATGAATGGTGGGAAATTCTGCTTTCTAAACTTTAATGCTTAATGAGTGCTATTAGAATAAATAACATTTTTGTTTTTATTAGTATTTTTCATAATGTCCCAACTTTTTCAGAATTGGGGTTGTAGTAATATCCTATTCATAGGCATATTTTTTTAGCTTTGTGTGTGCGTGATTATTTTTTTCTCAACCAATCGTGTCCGATAATAGTAGGATAATTGTCTGGTAAAAATATCTAAACATCCTTAAAACAATAAAAATAATATATTGATATGCAAATTGACAATAGATGCAAGTCTTAACAAAATTTACTGAGGTTTATGTAAATAAATAAATAAATCATTTGTTGATTGATTTCACCTGAAAGTGTAACACTGTGGCTTTGTGGTGCTATCGAAACATTCCTCTGTTTGTTTGAGTGGGCTGCTAGCCTGAAACAGCACCAAATAGTGGGTGTTTTGGGTGAGATTATGTTTTTACAACCAATTGAAGATGGGGAGTTTTCTGGAATCTGTTGAAACAGTAATTTTTTTTGCAATTACGTTTGGGGATTCTAGTGGCACAGAAATTACTTCAGGGTAACAGATATTTAATAAGGGAATAAACTGCTGAGTGTACCTTTAATTTTTTCTTGACTAAGGTGAACACATTTTAAAAGAGTACACTGAAACATTAGCATATAGGACATAGTCTTTTCTTAATAACTGAATATAGTTTTCTACTACTTTTTGCATACAAAGTACACAGAGTAAGATACTGTCCTCTCTGGGGTTGTGAAGCTTCTTTAGTGAAACGAGTACAGCATTGGTCTTGAGGGGCTACCACCCTTCCAAGCATTCCACCATCACAGACACACACACACAAAGCTGAGAATTAATAGTCTTCCGACTGGTTGCTTCTCATTTCACACTGAGGTTCGAAACACATTTGACATATCCGGTGCCGGGTGGCTAATTATTAATTCAAGAGTCTGCAGAGAATGCAATTGAATATTAATGTGGACCTTTTTGTGGCAAGCATAAACATGAGGAGGATATGTGGGGGGTTTGTGTTTTTAAAAGCATGCAGACAGGTGAGAGCAGTCAAGTGGAAGAAGAGCCCTGCAGGTTTTGATTAAGAAAGAAAGAGTGAGAAAAAAGCACTTTCAACTATGTTGTCTAAACATTGAACTAAACTCTTAGTCAAATGCGTTGTCTTGACCTTGTGTTGTATTAAATGTTTATATGATTTCTTTGACATCAGATTTTTAAATCACAACCATTCACCATGTACGAAATGAGGCTTTCTGGCACACTTGTTACAGACTCACACAGTTAAATATTTTTTTTTTACTTCTTTATGTATTTTTGATTTAATTTTGATTTACTAAGAAAGAGGAAAGTAACACACAGCTAGAAATAGGTATGTTAATAATGAATCGATTCATTGTCATTAATAGATTGAGTGATGAACCTTATAGATCATAGATTAATTAATTTCAGGACAAATGCGTTCAGTAATCATGGCAGCAGACATTGATAAGGCTGTCTATACAGTCATCCACCACTAGAGAGCACTTGCCAGCTGCATGTCATGTCCTCTCCACATCACAGAAGTAGATGCACAGATGAAGATGTAGCAGGCTCAATGGGTGCTTTTCATTTCAGAAATTGCACATCCTCATTTCCTTGCTCCTCTGTCCTCCAGCCTGTGACCCAGAAACCGATTAAAGTCCGCCATCATGAAAGACGTATCAATTCTCTGAATGCACAACAACATAAATGGAAAGCGCACCAATGTAATGCAGCTTCATAGAGATGACGCTTTGAAGTGACGTGTGAGTGAGCAAGACATTCCATTTTACAAATACATCTTGCTTGGATTTCTCCTTCTTTGTTTCCTTTCCTTGCTCCTTGCAAGGAAAGTAAACGAGGATGTCCAGTTTCAGAAATTAAAAGAACAATAACATGTTGTAATTATGTAAACAATGGTTGTGTCTCATTTCGAAGGCTGTTGCTAATGTAGGACTCGGTACACCAGCATCCACAACTAGAATTAGCTTAGTTTTAACGAGATGGCCTTTGTAGGACAAACGGAAACAAAACGTATCATTGTTGCTATGACAAAATGCCTTGCTCTCAACCTGCATGAGTGCTCCGAGTGATTTGGTCCCCCGCACTTTTTCAAGATAAAACCATATTGAGTCCAAATGGTGGATTTGTGTACAGTATTCTTTGCATTTTGTTACTTTGGGCTGATTGAGTGACCATTCAGCCAATCACAGGTGAATTTCATGAGCCGAAACAACCCTTACATAATAGGCCGTCAGTCAGACAGTCTGATCAGCGTGCCTCCATTCCAATAGCATAACCCAAACAACCTGCAACAAATCTGCCAAGAAGAATGGGCCAAAATAACTTTGTCACTGTGTGCAAAGCTGGGACATACGTATGTATACCAAAAAACTTAAATCAGTTATTGCAGCAAAAGGTGGTTCGACCAATATTAATAGGGGTTGAATACTCATGCAAGATATATCCGTTTTTTATTTTTCATAAAAATACTTCCCACAAATAAACTTTGAAATTTTATTCTGATTGATATTTTATTTTAAAACACTGAAACTCAAAATCAATTATTGTAAGGTGACAGTGTAATGATAAGGGTGGGTATGAATACCCCTCAGAAATGTGTCACTTATTTGTACATTTTCAGTAATATGATACTTTTGCAAGGCATTGCATATTAATATACACTGTATTATACTATTACTGCACTGACAGTTTTGGGTCTGTGCGAGTGATTCGTATTGTAGAGTACGTTTTTATTTTCTGTTTAGTTTTAGCTTTTATTTCAGTTTTTTTAAACTGCAATTTTATTTTATTTACCTTTAAAAGGAACTTCTATGTTGCGAAATGACACAATTGGGAACACATAAGTGATCATGTGGTCTGAAGCCCTATACAGTTATGCCAATTCATTGGCTGATGGCGCTTAAACGATGCACATAAGGAGCTGCATCATGGGCTCCTTACAGCAACCCGCTTCAGCGCCATTTCCTCAGATATCCTTTACTTCAGTGCACGAATATTGTCTCAGCCCGTGTCGTTTCTGGCAACACACAAGGGTTAACTATTCTCCCTTTTTGAGGGGTAACACGTAATAACCGATGAGGACTACTTTATCGAGGCTCACATTTTCTCGCCATGAGGCACTATCCGGAGCCGTGTGTGCTTGAGTGAATGAAGTGTGGATGGATACTGGACCCTCCTAGTGAAAGCACCATTCGCCCGTCGAACATGCTTGTGATGACTGGCGTTCGGCCCAGCTCAGTAGTTATTTTCTGGTGAATCTGCATGCGAAAGCCACACACTTCACGAGCTGCCACCACTAAGAAATGCTGTATAAGTATATATATTGCCCCTTTTGCCTTTTTCTGTGTAGTTTTGAGAGAGCTTGCATGAATGAGGCAGTTCGAGGCATGGTCTCTGTGGCACGGTGGAGGGTGGGGCCGGGTTGTGACTCAACACGCCCGGTCCCATATTAGGCTAATCAAGCCACCGAGAGGGATAAGGGCCGACTGCAGAGGGCGGTGCGAGAGAGAGAGAGAGAGAGAGAGAGAGAGAGATCCTTACGGACATGTCCGTCGTCCTATGTGTTTGTCTTTTGAGTTTACCATTAAACCTTTAGTTTGTATGTCAAACCGGTTTCTCACCTCTTCCTTGCCCGTGAGCCTGAACTTTTTTTTATAACGGCATGAATGTCGCTCTTTTCAGACAACTGTTGGATCTACACACTATGGTTTTGCAGTCCAACCAAACGCATTGTATTAAGGAGCATCTGTTTGAATTTGCCGACTCCTATTAGTCTTTTCCTCAATCTCCCTCTGCGTCTCATGCTGGGGAATGAGTCAGTCAAGGCGATGCTTTTGTTTGCCAGGGTGATGGAAAATGGATTTTGTGCCTCCTTCTACGAAGTCAGGTTAGCAACGCTTCCACCCTGGATGTTCGCATCTCACAAGAGCGCTTTGAGTTCGTATCAGTGCTGTTCAGAGTCTGTGTTTATTGATGAAGCAGAAGACATTATCGAGTCAATTTTATCATGCCTCAAAAGCTCGAAATTGTGTCTCAATCTTCCCCTGTGAATCAAGTTGTGGAATTAATGTTGAGCATTCTGAAAAATAAAATCTCGCCTCTGCCACTTGACCAAGTGTCTTGAGGCAAGCATAACTCTCACCAGTGTACAAAAGCACTTTATCTCAAGCACTACATGCTGTTCCTCCACTGTATATACCGGGACAAAGCATACCAGTTTTGCATCCTTCCGTTCAGACTTGTTTTGGCACCTCGCACTTTCACGAAATGCATGGATGGATCTTTGATGATTTGAGGCTTCAGGGCATCTGCATTTTGAATTATCTCAACAATTGGTTGGTGTTAGCTCACTCAGAGAGTCCGGCTGCCCAAAATCGAGATGTTGTTCTCAACCATTTGAATAATCTAGGGCTACGAGTCAACCTAGACAAGAGCATCTTGTTGCCAAGACAACAGACTCTGTTTCTAGGTGTGGAACTAGACTCGCAAATGATGCAGATGTGTCTATCTCCAGCTCACATTCACAGTGTCTACATGCCAAAATATTCACAGGCTGTTGGAGCTCATGATTGCAGCATCTGCTGTCATTCTCTTAGGCATGTTGCATGTGAGAACTTTTCAGTGTTGGATGAACTCCATAAATTGACTTCAACCACTGAAACATCCATTTCGTCCCATTAGAGTGACATGTGGGTGCTACCAGACTGTAGTGCTATGGAAACTCAGCAACTTTGTGTGGTTGGGCGTTTGATACTTGGTGAATGTACATTATATCCTCAGATTGTGGAACAGATTTGGAGGAGATTCGGCAGTGCGAAAGTAGACCTGTTCGCCTCGAGCGAGATGTCACACTGTCCCCTTTGGTTCTCGATCTCGCCCCCAGTGGTGCTGGGCATCGATGCACTGGCGCAACCGATAGAGCATCTTTACGTTTCGTTTAACCTGCAGCACGTAGTTCTTCAGAGGGTTCAGGAGGATCGAGTTTGACTCGCACCTTATTGGACATCTCACATATGTTTTTTGACTTGTTTTTTGGTCACTTAACTAGTTGGGATGTCTTGGGAGATTCCAGTCAGAATGGACATGTTATCTCAGGCAAGGGGCAGCATTTGGCACCCCCAGCTGGTCTTATGAAAGTTAGGGGTTTGGCCCCACAACAGGGTGCTTTTATGAATTGTGGTTGATACCATTGTAAATGCTAGAGCCCCATCAACAAGAAGGCTGTACACATTTAAATGGCATACTTTCACCTCCTGGTGTTCAGCATGAAATACAGATCTTGTCCACTGTCCTAATGGTTCAGTGCTGAGTGTTTTGGGGCAAGGATGCCCCGGCAATGCATAAAGTCTATGTTACCTCTATAGTGACTGAAAATGCTTATGAATGGGGTATCAATCGGCAGACACTCTCTTGTCTTTCAATTTACGTGCAGAGTGTGCAGGCTTAGACCTTGAAACAACTGGCAACTACTGTTCGCATGGCGTGGATGTATTTAATTCCCAATAGCATCATTACACAATGTAGAAGTTCCTTCAAAAGGGAACATCTCAGTTCCCTTTTTAGTGCTGAATATGCCTCTGATCTATGAAAAAATTGACATACGGGTATAAAGGCGGGGAAATACGTCTGTTTCATTAAGAAATTTTCTTTGGAGCCAATGGTCGTGTATGCAGTCAGCTGCGAGTCACACGCCTGTTCCTGCCTTTCTTCCTCTGACGCTCTGCCTGCTGTTGGATCTACGGTGCACTTTAGTGGCTTTTCTCCTTCTCTGCATGGCAGTGCAGCTTGCCCTTGGGCACTTTGACAGCGCAGAAAGTTAAAAGAGTTTATTGAAAAAGTGACTTCCTCTATAAAAAAGTATTTTCCTCTAAAAGAGCATTTACACAGCGGCGTTGAACGTCCTTTTCAGGATGCGTCTTAAAGATGCCATTCCACCCTGTGTAGTTCCTGGATGAGGTAGAGTGCTCTCCGCTTCAGACAGCCACAGGCATTGTCTCGTGTATCTGGCCAGCGACCACACCGAGGCAGCGTTTGCGGATGGTTCAAATTCTCACTGCGAGAGCATTACCATGGCAACTTTGCGGTCGCGGCTTGCTTTCAATAGAAAGCTCGCCACTCAAGGACCCGGAAGGCGCTCCTGAGACGCTCAACCCAGAGGCTGAAACGTTAGCTCCGGAGCTGGCAAGCAGATCACTCCGTCGAGGAGAATCTTTTGTTGAATTTATTTCATTTACCTCCCCCCTATACAGGGCTGCGGTACCCACATTCTCAACAGAGCTATTTCCTTTGTCTCTGGGTAACCTGGCCCGCAAATGCCACTCTCACGGCACTCTGCCGCCAGATCTTTACAGTCCCGGCATGCTGGACGTGGACCCTCCGCCTTCAGCCCCATGACTGTTCTCTGGCCAGCCAGTTCTGATGAGTCTAGTGGACGCCTACACCGGACCTCCTCACTAACAGTATGGCACCCCTGCTGGGTGTGTGGAGCAAGATAAGTGCTTGAATATTTTCTCTGCACTAAAGCCTCGGGTCGCGTCTTCGCCTCCAGACACCGTACTACCTGCTCCGCCCTGCTGCGAAGCCCTGCCGGGTACGTCAAAAATAACTGTCCCCTTGGTGCCCCTAGCACAGAGTTTGCATGCATGAATTTCACTTCCCAAACCGTCACGCTGGCTGGCCCGGACCATCCGACCGGGTTACGCAATTCAGTTTGCCAGGCCCCCGCCCCCTTCGTGGGCGTCCGCTTTACCGCTATACACGGCAAGCATGCCAAACCCCTGCACGCGGAAATCACTACTCTTTTTCTAAACAAAGATTCGATAGAGCCTGTCCCTCCAACCGAAATGAAGAAGGGTCTCTACAGCCCTTACTTCATTATACCCAAGAAAGGTGGCAGCTTACGACCGATCTTGGACTTGCAAGTTCTCTACCGTGCTCTGGTCAAACTCCTGTTCAGAATGCTCACGCAAAAACATATCTTAACTTGCGTCTGGCATCTAGATTGGTCCGCAGCGGCAGACATGAAGGATGTGTACCTTCACATCTCAATTCTGCCTCGACACCGACCCTTCCGTGTCTAGGGTAACCAGATGGATTCCGACGACTTTTTGGGGGTATTGGGGAAGGGTATGTGCAGTCTGACACAGCTGGTCGCCTTTGCACGTAAAATACCTGCCCGCTCCTGTGTCAGCAGTACACGTACACGGCTCAATGCATGGCGTGATTTAAATTGGACCCCTAGTGTCGCTTCTTCAACACAACGTCGAAGTGAGCGACAGACGGGGAATGTCTGGGAACCTCCGTTCCCTGATGGAGGCCACGGCCACGTCGCTGAACCAAGCCACTGTTGTGGCTGGACCATTACCGGCTCCTCAGAAAAATCCTGAATGAAACAGACGTATTTCCACAACTTTATACCCATATGTCCGGGGGCGGGGTATGCAAATACTGTCTGCCAACTTCTCATTGGCCTTTTTTCATAGATCAGATGCATATTCGGCGCTCAAGAGAGACCCCTAGTGTTGCTTCTTCGACACAACGTCGAAGTGAGTGACAGACAGGGAACGGAGGTTACATACGTAACCTAGACGTTATGTACGTATCCTTGGATCCCTCTCAGGGAACGTGACGTTGCATAGCTGGCCATACTCACTATAGGCTTGTGCCTTTTTGCAGAAAATCTGAGGAATTGGCACTGAAGCCGGTGCCTGTAAGGAGCCCATAACATAGCTTCTTATGGCTGTCACTTTGAACCGTATGTCTTAAAATCATCAGGTTTGTGTCTATGGATTCCATGATTCATGAGGATTTCAGCTACATCAATTTGTCCAGTACTGGACATACCTCTCCACCATAATAAATGTTTATATAAAGTGATGTATCTTTTGAATCCTTTGTTGGATTTTAAAGAAAATCAGTACCATGTCCTGAGTGTACCTGAGCAGTGTGGAAACAGCACCAACTATAGTTCAAAAGATAACAAACACATTTGTGTGTCGACTATGAACTCAGGATGTCTCTTTGTCATGGCTGTGGCATGTCAACTGAGTGGTGCTGTGTGTAAAATTCTGGAATACAGTTCTAAAGCTTGTGGGCTCTATCCCAATCTAGGCAGGTTTTACAATTTTTATTGTACACTGGTCTTTGTGTTGTGCTTATTTAATTGTTATGGGGCTTGTCCCCGATCATTTCTGCTTTCAATTATTCTTATTTTTTATTCCTCTTCCTCCCCAATATAAGGTAGCACTATGATCTGTTCATAGGTAATTTAAAATTTGGCACACTGATATGGGTGGGTATGAAAAGACTCCAGACTAGGTTTGGGGTCTCAAAGCCAAACTCCATAACAAACTCAGACAGAGCCACACAGAAAGGCCTAAACATAATTATATTTTATTATTTGTTAAAAAGTGACATTAGTATGAAGTTTATCATGGTGAGTGCTGTGCTGAATCTCTGCTTTTTATGTCACTTTGGCCACTGGAAAATATGTGGCAGCATGGCTCAGTGGATTGTGGGCTGGACAAGAGATTCCATGAACTACTGATTCGAGCCCTGCTTGAGACGACTCATAAGTTATTGTAGATTTGCAATGTTTGTCATATTCACTGAGTTTAAAAAAATATATATATATATATATCTATCCTTAGTCTGGGACACTTGTTGAACTTTTTTGGCTTGAACCCACTTAGTGCTCCTTGCAGCTAAATTTTAGAAGGCTTAAAGGGCTAGTTCACCCAAACATGACAATTACCTCATGTATCTAATTTATTAATCTGTGTATCTCCACTTTCACATTGTGAATTTATAGTAAAAAAAAAAAAGGAATTAAATTGAATATTTTAGGATCTGTTTTATTGTATAGCTTCAGAAGGCATACAGTATATTAAACCAATGGAGTCATATTATTGTTATGCTGCATTTATGGGATTTTTGGAGCTTCATAGGTCTTGTCACTAGCTTTGAAAGGACCTACAGAGCAGAGATATACTTCTAAAGATCTTTGGTTTTTTTTCAGAAGAAGAAAAAAATCAAACACATCTGGGATTTCATGAGGGTAAGTAAATGATGGGAGCATTTTCATTTTTGGGAAAAAAAATAATATGTAGTTAGTCTAGTGGTACCTGTTAAAGGGGGAGTGTATTCTGAACTGTTAAAATACCTTTTCTTATTCCAGCTTCAAGCTGAAGTGTGTAACTTTTTTGGTGTTAGAATACTTTTTACTATCCCATCTTAATATGCAGAGACAACTTATGTAAGCCATTAATAGAGTTTTTTTCTTAAACTATAAACATTGTGTCTCTGTGGCAGGGGCGAGGCTAGCCCCTTTTTAGGGGTGCTTCAGCACCCCTAAAAAGGAGCTCAGCACCCCTAAAACTTGGAGTAAGAAATGTTGTTATTCTAAAATTTTTGTTCGTCTTAGACAATGTTAAATAATGTCCAAAACATACTCCGTAGTTTGTGGTTTAAAATGAATGTGTTAAGGATGAAAACGAAAACATCCCCGCTTAGCAAATGGTGTCATCCTCTTCTCTTCTTCTACTTCTCCTCTGTACCTGCACCGCGCTCAGCACAACCGTCATCCAGCGCGAAACACACGCAGAGTGAGAACCCGTTATGTAGTGTTGTGAATCAACTAAGTTGCTCCAAAGCTGTCTCACACTTCTTTCCTTTTAACCTAGAGTTGTTCCGATTCCGAAACCATATCGGTGAGTACTGGAGTCAGTATCCTGAATCACCATGGTACACCTATAATAAGTGTTTATTTTCGGACTATTTTAGTCCAGCGGGTCGCCGCCGCTGTGGAGTAGCACAGGACCTGGGTGACTCGTCCATAGTCATAAACGGAGAGAAGTAGCGCCGGTTACAATGTCCTTCTGCAAGACGCATGCAGTTCTGGTTATTAACTGCTAGAGCGTGAAACAAAAACAGCAGCGCGATAAATAAACTGCATACCTGTATAGTGCGTACGTGTGTCTCTGTTGTTAAAGTTTATCATTAATTTGATACTCATTTTAACAATCGGGAGTCATGTAAACATGACGTCACGTGTGTCTTTTCTGGTCAGTCGTCATGGAAACATGAAGCCCTGGCGTTTGGACCAGAGTGAAAACAAACGACATATCACTGTGTGAAAACACTCACTGTGGCTTTTTAAATGAATTATTATTCATTCCTAGATGTATATCTGTTATTTTTCAGTTGTGGCTGACTATCAAACTAGACAATAAAAGAAAGTTTAATGTTTTTCTTTTGCTGCATTTATTCATTCCTCACACACAGAGGATTTAACCTGAACCAGGCTTAACTCCTGAACTCCTAGCATTACTCTCTTTCTCTCTCTGTGTGTGTGTGTGTGTGTGTGGCCTGCCAGTGAGCAATGGACATACGACAGTTCTTTAAAAGAAAAAAGACAGATTCAGGTGAGAGAATAGGGACAGTCCATAATGACCTCTGTCTTGTTTTTTTTTTTTTTTTTTTCTTCTGAAAAGTGTTAAGCTAAATTAATAATGCAAACCAGCTATCTGTTGTTGTATCAAAATTACTTATCTAGGCAATGGTCCCCTGCTTTTATTTTTTTTATTTATTTCAAACCCACAATGGAGAATACAGCTTCTCTTGTGAAAGGAATTTGTGATTTAAAAAAGTTTATAAGCCCAATAATAATAATAATAATAAAGACATTTAAAATGACACGCCTCTGTGTGCCTTTTGATCATATCCTTAGAATCTGTAAATGGTCTCCATAACATTTTTGTTACATGACCACAGGCCAAAGCAGACTCCAGCACCTAGCTGTGATGTCTATTGAGAAGGAGTTGCTTGAAAAAATTGAACACCAAAGGGTCATTGACAGGTTTGCCACCCTCAAAGTGCGGCGACATAGATAACTCTCCCAAAGTAGAGCCAAATGGGATTCAGGGGAAGTACTTCAAAGATTTCCCTCTCTTTCTTTTTTTATATCTTTACTTTCTAAGTATTTTCAAGACCTTTGTAAATAATCTGGATATTTTGGACTTTTTGGTTTTACCTTTTTTTGGTTTTACCTGACTTATATTGGTTTATGAAAGTTCAGACAGGCGTGCAACCACATATGTTAGAGATGGCCATTTGTAAATCATTTACAGAAGATGAATACATTTTGTTGTCCAAGTACCTGTTACTTTGTTCAATGACAATAAAGTTGAATCTAATCTAACCAATCTGATGACTGTTGATACAAAAGGAGGCACATGGAGTTAACGATCAGGAAAACCAGTGAAGAAGGTTTTGTGTTTGTTACAGGGGGCTGTCAGTGTTAATGTTTATGAAAACATTGCTCGGTTTCATTGAGCCTCTGACTAGTCTGACACAGGGTTTCTGCAGGTATCATCAAATCTAATTTAATGCTTTTTAATGCCATTTTTAAAAATGTTATGCCATACATGACCCATGACTAACCACGTATATATATATATATATATATATATATATATATATATAAATAATTATACATTTATACACAAACATATACATATACAAACGATACATTTATTAAAAGCCCAGGTCCCAATTGTAACCATTCAATTTGACAATGATGCAATGATGATAATCTTGGATATTTGAGACAATCTATATAATTTAAACAAACTGTATCACTCTGAACTGAATTTGAAATGGCTCAGGAGACAGCTTAAAATATAAAAATGTATTTGCAGATATGTCAAATTTAATTTAACATAGTACCAATCAACTAGATATTGAATGCTATAGGCATACTGAAAAATCAGTCCATGACTGGAAAAAAGCCATTATGTTTCTGTTTGTGTAAATTGTAAATTCAAAACACGTGACCTCCTTCAACTATAACCACAAATTCTATCAGTCTGGACAGTGAAGGAAAAACTCTTTACTTTTTAAGGCTGGAACTTAATGTACGCAAAATTCAAGTGCTATAGAAATTACACAGTTTTAACTTTGTGTAAATAAGATAATTAATCCATGTGCCTTAGTTCGCTTACTTTTAATTCCAACTCTGACTCAACATTTTTCAATTAATTGAATTTGTCCTTGTATCTCCTCAGAGTATTAGATTTTGTAATCATTTGAACCATGAGTGTGTTAGATTTGTTATTGGCCTGCTCAGCTAGTTGATCGACATCATTCTGAAGGCTGGCGCACATCTCCAACACCTCCCTTTTCTTTTTCAGTTATTCCAGCTCATCTTCCAAACTTTTCTCTTAAGTCCATGCATGGCACCCCATCTCTTGCTCCTCTCTTCATCAAGGTAGATCCTGTATATGGTCCTGGCTGAAGCTACAGAAGCCAGTAGTTCACAATTGTCCTGCATTGTTAATTGCAGAAATCAGTTTATTTTTGAAGTATGGGGCAAGTCCACATTTTAAAATGTAGCTGGTTTTGTCCTTTCCATATGTGAAAGATTTGGCTATTTGCGAATCAGGAAACATTCCCTGGAACAACTCAGAAACACCTTCAGTTGATGCATATGAGTGGTGCTGCACCTCTGCCTGCAGCGTCGCGTTCGAACCAAACGCTACTCAAAGTTTGATCGATTTTCCTTCGGTAGTGGCTCCGCAGGAAGCGGTGGTCACTACAGCAGCTGTTGTGGTGGTAGTAGTAGTTGCTGAAGATGTTACTTTGTCGGTCACTGTGAAGTAACTTGAGATAGTTAATTGCTGTCTGCCTTTTACTGCTGATTTGTGGCAATCAGACTACATATGAGATTTAACAGCTCCATGTTGACAACCAACCATGTAAGCAACCATGTCCTAAATTCTTTGTCTTCTAGCCACTTTTGCTGGAATTTGCACTTACCCATTTCTTTGCAACTTTACTAAATTTACGTTCTCTGTCCTAACTCCTCCAGGTCCCAGCCCGCCGCTGTCCAAACATCCGGCGTTACATCAATTTTGCACCGGCCGGTGGCAATTACCAAACTGGATCCGCGTGTTTATCACACCAATGTACATATTTTGCGACAGCAAATCAAAGTTATTAATTGTGAAGGCTATATTCAAAATAAATTGGTAATAGTATTTTTTCAAAACTATCTAAAAATGTTAATGCCAGTAGGAATAACATTTAATGCTTTTTAATGCTATTTAAGGCCTTAATTTTCGCAAAATCCATTTATTGACTTTTAATGCTTTTTAATGCCCTGTGGAAACCCTGTGACATACTTTAGCAACATTTGCTCAACAAATGTCATAGGTTTGTGGCGAGACTACAGTGCATTTTGTCCAATCAATGTCAGATGTGAAGAGTGTTCTGGTAATGTTTTTGAAAACAATCATATAATTCTGTTTGGTGATGCTAGTGGTGCACTACACACTTCACTTTATATGTAGCTAATGCTCCTCTTTCTTTTATTTCCTCATCTTTAATAAGAACCCATCTGGGAAAGGTCCCAGCTCCATTCTTCTTTTGTTGTTTTTGATGTTGTTTTTGTTTTATTTTCTTTTGGAACTTTCTCATCGGAAAGACCAATCGAAAGTTTGAGACTGGGCCTATTAACTTCACCTCATAGTTTATAATAATGTCTTGCCCAATAGTGACTTTCATTCCATTCCTTTCTCTTTTCTTTCAATTTACTTTTTTCTCACATTACACCAGCTGTCCACTGTTCATCTCTGCCTCTGTTTCTCCATTGTTTTTATTATTTTCATTTATTTTTGAGGTGCCCATTCATCAGTGTCAGAACAGGAACCTTATTTTCAACAGACTAGCATACATTAATTATTCTCCCCAGAAACTAAATACTGAGAGAGAAACCCCAAAAAGTGTATGAGTAAAATTTTGACTTTTTAATGTGAGAAGTTTTAGTTGAAGAGGGAATATAGGGCAGAAACACAGACAGATACAAATAGCTTTGTATCACAGTACTGAGCACATAAGCTAGCGTGTGTTAGGGAAACTATTTAAAAGATATTTAGAAGAAACTTGCTTGCCAAACAAGTTACATGCAATTTAAAGTAGTTACACTACACAATACTCTCTCTGAAGACCGCCCTCCTGATGGTGCTCACCTCCATCAAGAGGGTAGGGGACCTGCAGGCATTTTCTTTTCCGGCCTACTCTCACGTCATCCTGAGACCCCGACTGGGCTATGTGCCCAAGGTTCCCACGACCCCTTTTAGGGATCAGAAGGTGAACCTGCAAGCGCTGCCCCAGGAGGAGGCAGACCCAGCCTTGGCGTTGCCATGTCCGGTGTGTTCTCTTCGCATCTACTTGGACCGCACGCAAAGCTTTAGAAGCTCCGAGCAGCTCTTTGTTTGCTTCGGCGGACAGCGGAAGGGAAGCGCTGTCTCCAAACAGAGGATCGCCCACTGAGTCGTCGATGCCATCACAATGGCATACCATGGCCAGCAGTGCCGCCCCCTGCTGGCCTACGAGCCCATTCTACCAGGGGCGTTGCGGCTTCTTGGGCGTTGTCCCACGGTACCTCTATAGCAGACATGTGTAGAGCTGTGGGTTGGGCAACACCTAACACATTTGCGAGGTTCTATAACCTCAGGGTTGAACCAGTTTCATCCCATGTTATATCAGGTGACACAAACAGGTAAGTTCGGGTCAGCTGGCCGGGTGTATCGCTTGTGCATAGCGCCTTTCCTTTCCCCTCCCTTGAGGCGCAATAAGTGTGAACTCTGGACATTCTTCCTCCCTAGCCTAGCAGCCATTGAGTCTTCGGGGAGGCTTGCTGCCGCCCCGGTGCGGGCGTCACCAGGCCCCCGTACTGAGGTATTTGCTCCACATTTGCTGGTTTTCCCGCTGGGCAACCCCGTGTGATGTATATTCCTCAAAATGGTTTCCCTGCCGGTAAACCACGTCTTCCTTGGACAGAGGGCCTCTGCTCTTGGTCGCCGTGTTTGTAGTAACTCCTACCCCCTTGGGTTGGATCTACCACGACGCCGCTCCACACGATGTGCTTCCGCTCATAACCAGTAAGACCGTGTGCGTATTCCATCTAAAATCCCCACCCCCACCTCTTGGGGCCAGGTGTGGTCTCCGCGGTGTCCTCCTCTTTGGAGGGACACCCCCCAGCTTGGACCAAATATTTGGCCCCCAGCCAAACGTTTCCATTCTTTTTACAGGGGAGAGCAATAGAGAGAAGGCCCCGGTTGGGCCAGCCAGTCCTTATACTTCTGAGCAGTTAGCCGTTCCCCTAGGTGCAGGGCACCGCTTTATGCCTGCCAGTGTGTTGGGGGTAGTTATGCAACGACTTGCTGCGCTGGCTACGAGGCACACAGAGGTCTGCCTGTCTCGCACCGCCAGTCTGTGTAACTCAGTTCAGCTCTTGTGGCGTTTTCCATGGGGACCCCTAGTGTCAACACATAGATACAACGTCGAGTGAGTGACAGATGGGGAACGTCTCGGTTACTGACGTAAACCGAGATGTCGTGTCCCTCCGGCCACAACACTGAACCAACCGTTGAAAGCGCTGGGTCTTTGGCCCGGATCCTCAGGGTGATACCTGATGTGGGTGTGCAGCGTCACTCCTTTATAACCGTATGTCCGGGGGAGTGGCATGCAAATTCCACACAGCAATTCTCATTGGCCTTTTCTCAAGATCAGAGATGTCTGGGCTCCGCAGGAGCGACCCCTAGTGTCAACTCATCGACTCAATGTCTCGTTCCCTCCATCAGGGAATGGAGGTTACGTCAGGCTGGAGTCTATCCCAGCTAACATTGGGCAAAAGGCGGGGTACACCCTGGACAGGTCGCCAGTCCATCGCAGGGCATGAACAGCATTGTTTTGCTAAAATATTTTGCTATACAAAAGGATACCACAATGTCATCCATTTACTTAGCTATAAATTTACTGAAGCAACACAATATGCAACATAGAAAATATGTAGCATTTTGTCATGCCACACTGCTACTTGTTGGAAAAAGTGGCTTGTTACTGGAAAAGTTACACCACTGTGAAAATAGCTGAACTACCGTCACAATACTAAAAATTAAAGTGGAGTTTTTGCTATTCTGTTTGGCGACGCAGAAACTTAGTAGCATTGCTACTCTTAGATTTTACATGTCATATGTTTTTGTAATGAGAAGAATGTTTAATGAGCTATACAGAATGAACTTTGTATGTCAGCTTACATCATTGTTGGTTTGGAGGAGGACATCACTGAGAAGACAATTAAAATCATAACCATTCATTAGAGTGCTGAGATCCCCAAATAAACTCACCATTCGAAATAGGTGATTTCTGGGGACCTTTAAACCTTGATCTCTCATTATGAGCTGGTGCTAATCAAGGGGTAAAATTTTCTCAGAAATATAAAAATGCACACACACGCATACACTCACACAAAGTCACACGCACCCAGGGGAGGGATAATGAGAAGATTCCAATTTACCGGATTCTAATTCGTTCTTTTCTTTTAGATAGACATGATAATAGTGAGTGATCTGTCATGCAGGAAATAAGTGTATCTACATAATTGCATGGTGAAGAAATATCTGCACAAAGTAATATTGACCCAAATAACACACTGTTAACTGACAAGTTTGCCATCTGAAAAGTCCTATATCAGCAAAATTGGTTCAGATTGCTTTAAATTGTTATAGTTGAGTTCCAAATAAAGTTTCCTTTAATGCATATTATTTGTAAATTCATGTAGGTAGACTATTTTCCTTTTGATGGTCCCTTTTAAAAATCCTTTAAACCTATGTCAATGCTTTATAATTTGTTTTAATAAAATTAATAAACTTAATTGCATATAATATATTTAATATGTACATATATAATGCTTTGGAGATCATTAGCTAATGTACATTCAAATTATGAGAAATGTTGTGAAACATTTGAATGCTGAAACTTTCTGAAATATCGTTTATATATATATATATATATATATATATATATATATATATATATAAATGACTATTAATGAAATGTATTATGAAGTGTTATCACACTCTCATTTAACATTTTGTCCAAACAAATTAACTTCAATCCACTGACACCACGTGCTTGTGTCTCTTCACTGTGGACCCTTCAATTATGTTGCATCCACTGATGCCTGCCGGTCTGTATTTGATCATGCTGGAGAATGTGTGTGTGTGTGTGTGTTTGCATGTGTACATGTCACCTATGTGTTTGCACTCGCGTGTGTGTTTCTGTGTGAGAGCATAAGTCCTTAAGCTGGAATACACATGCATTGCTGCATTTTGCTATTCTTTTATGTATTGTACAGCAGTCATAAATGTCAAAAGCCAGAAGTGCTTCTCTTATTAATGCACTGATGTGTTGTTAAATGAACGTCGTGTTTGGTCTGAAGTCTCTGGGGAGGGGTTTTCATACATAAAAGCTCTGCCAGTGTATGATATCTCTTTGATGTTCTTTTTGCTTGTTATTGTGATTTGCTGGTCATCAGATTTGTCGTTGGGAAACATGACAGGCTGTGATATCATCATTGAAGCATAGAAGTCTTGGTTTATTAGGGCCTTTAACACAGTTTCAGTAAAGTGATATAAAAGTGAATATTGTTACACCACTACAATCACAGGGTACATTAGATCTTTTGCTCCGCTGAATTTTTTTTTTTAATAAACCTCATGCATGAGCTGAAGAGTTTTCAATCGCACCCCATCCTGTCAGCTGACCCATCAGAACTTAAATTTTGTGAGTCCTGTTAGCAAAATATCAATGTTGAGTTCAGAGAGATAGACAGGGAAGACAGAATGAGAAGGCACAGAAATTTAAGTTAACAAGAATGACTGTTAAACTATTCTAATTCAGAGAGAAATTGTATATTCAATGAGAACAAATCTAGGATGGGACTTTGTCCACTGTGAATTGTTATTGCAAGTTATTGCATTTTAATTAAATATTATGAATACAAACATGTTTTTCTTTGGAATAATATGTAATGAAAAATCATTAATCATAAGACCAGGAACATGCATTAAGAAAGTATATATATATATATATATATATACACACACTCACCTAAAGGATTATTAGGAACACCTGTTCAATTTCTCATTAATGCAATTATCTAATCAACCAATCACATGGCAGTTGCTTCTGAATGAGTTGCTTCAATCTCCTGAACTCCAAACTGAATGTCAGAATGGGAAAGAAAGGTGATTTAAGCAATTTTAAGCGTGGCATGGTTGTTGGTGCCAGACGGGCCGGTCTGAGTATTTCACAATCTGCTCAGTTACTGGGATTTTCACGCACAACCATTTCTAGGGTTTACAAAGAATGGTGTGAAAAGGGAAAAACATCCAGTATGCGTCAGACCTGTGGGCGAAAATGCCTTGTTGTTGCTAGAGGTCAGAGGAGAATGGGCCGACTGATTCAAGCTGATAGAAGAGCAAATTTGACTGAAATAACCACTCGTTACAACCGAGGTATGCAGCAAAGCATTTGTGAAGCCACAACACGCACAACCTTGAGGCGGATGGGCTACAACAGCAGAAGACCCCAACGGGTACCACTCATCTCCACTACAAATAGGAAAAAGAGGCTACAATTTGCAAGAGCTCACCAAAACTGGACAGTTGAAGACTGGAAAAATGTTGCCTGGTCTGATGAGTCTCGATTTCTTTTGAGACATTCAGATGGTAGAGTCAGAATTTGGCGTAAACAGAATGAGAACATGGATCCATCATGCCTTGTTACCACTGTGCAGGCTGGTGGTGGCGGTGTAATGGTGTGGGGGATGTTTTCTTGGCACACTTTAGGCCCCATAGTGCCAATTGGGCATCGTTTAAATGCCACGGCCTACCTGAGCATTGTTTCTGACCATGTCCATCCCTTTATGGCCACCATGTACCCATCCTCTGATGGCTACTTCCAGCAGGATAATGCACCATGTCACAAAGCTCGAATCATTTCAAATTGGTTTCTTGAAAATGACAATGAGTTCACTGTACTAAAATGGCCCCCACAGTCACCAGATCTCAACCCAATAGAGCATCTTTGGGATGTGGTGGAATGGGAGCTTCGTGCCCTGGATGTGCATCCCACAAATCTCCATCAACTGCAAGATGCTATCCTATCAATATGGGCCAACATTTCTAAAGAATGCTTTCAGCACCTTGTTGAATCAATGCCACGTAGAATTAAGGCAGTTCTGAAGGCGAAAGGGGGTCAAACACAGTATTAGTATGGTGTTCCTAATAATCCTTTAGGTGAGTGTATATATATAGGGTAACTTTATGATTTTGTGTTGTTGACAATAAGGAGAGTCAGAACATCACAAATAAAAAGATGAGGCTGACAAACTTAGCTGGACTTCAAGGAGTGGCAGGCTTTAGAGAGAGTAGTGATGACATTATTTATTTGATTCATCTCGATGGGCCTTGTTTTTTATTTTTATTTTTTGCTCATCATTAAAGGTGAAGAATGCACAAAAACATCCAGGAATGCAAGGGAAAGGGTGAGACTGCAAAGAACGGTGTGACAACACAATATAAAATGCAAGCAGTGAAGAACAGAGTGGTAACAATGGGGAATTTGAGGGAGAGAGAGAGAGAGAGAGAGAGAGAGCAGCTGGCAAAGTCTGTAGGGAACAGGTACTGTGTATGTGGGTCAGCACACTGCATCCTCAGCATTTCTTGCAAGCAGCCTTAGCAAACTAGGAAGGGCATATCAGTCTCTCTGCATTTCCCTCTCTCCCTTTCTCTTCCTGTTTACATCTTGACCACCTGTCTAGTTGTCTTTAACACACATATATCCAAATTAATGTCAGTGCTTTTCAAATTGGTGTCATTATATTATGTATCCACTGTGCCTGTAATGTGTATTTAAATACTCCTTGAATATATTTATACAAATGATTGAACACTTAATGGTCTATAGGATATTCTAATCCACTATCCATGTGTGAGGAGTCTAAAGTCCCATTGGATTAATGAAAATGACAGAAAGAGAGACAGAGAGAATGTCGGTGTCGTTGGTTTTAAATTTGTATTAGTGTCTGTAATCTGGTGAGTATTAAAAAGTAATTTATAGCTTGTAAGCAATATCTGCTCACTGTAATATTAAAATGTTATTTTAATAAAATTGTTAAATATAAAAAAAAAAAATAGCAAGATAACAAGCCCCCTTGTATTTGCACTGAAAAAAAAATAGCCTGTATCTTTCCACCCTCGCTTTTCTCTTTTCACCCCCATTCCTCAGTCAACCTCCTTTTGCATCTCCCCATTGAGGTTTTTCTCCCTTGCTTTTCCACGATCCTTCTATGTTAGTTGTAACCTCTGTGTGGAATAGCAGTTAATTATAGCAATGCTAGCTTTATTAGATGTTTACGCTGAATGCAAGATTCAGTTGTTTTTGATTAAGAAGTCCCACTGCCTTTGAAGAGCCTTGGTGTGCAGAACAGAACACCAGAATGGCCAATAAAGCAAAGGAAATTCGACAACATGAATTGAATATTTCTGAAAACACTGCATTTAACAAAGCAATTTATAGCTTTGTGGAAAATACTGCCATGTATATTGGAATATGTATATACATTTTCTGAAACATTTTCAGAAGTGTTTAATTTTTCTTTATTTTGTGGGTTGATATGTTTTCAGCATTTGTTTGCTTCACAAATGTTTGGTTGTGCCCCCAGGGTCACTGCTCCCCCACACTTTCAAAACAATATGTCTGAAACAGTAAGAATTACACATGATACTCAGCAGTTTTGTTAGGAGGAGAGAGGGATGAAAGTGGCTTTGATAAAATAATTCCCTGAGATAGCAGCATCAATTCAGCTTCAGGGATAGAGAAATGGGGCAGAATGAAGGAGAGAGAGTGAGAGAGATTTTGCCTTCCACTGTGGCTTTCCTGTAAGCCTTTTCCTGATATTTCCCTGCTATTTTATAAGCATCATTTACATTTTGCTCATTAGAATCGTGTGCACCCTCTGAGGGAATCATTACTGAACAGACCTGAAGCTTTCTGATGGAAGCTTTTTGCCTCGATCCTTTTTGTCTCATCTCTTATTTGCCCTATTGGTGTGCACCTCTGAAGTATTTACTAATTCAAATCATTCAAAGTGATGGGTCAACATTTCAAACAGCAGAACATTTATCATTTTTTTAAAAGACTGTCTAACACATTCTATCCTCTGTGGAGATAAGGGATGCACTGATTCTACTGTACCGTTCATGCCGCTATATATCCATGGGATGATTTGTAAAAAGCTGACACCAAGCAGAAAATTCTGCACACTTTGAGGGGAATTCACTAAGAATAACTTGTATCCAAAATATGCAGTGGTTATTTGAAAATTATGTCTGCACTTTTGAACCCGATTCACTAAAGGAATTATGCAGATCTGTCAATGGCACATGTCTTCAATTCAAGCACATTTCGTTAGGGTTAGCGGCATAACGATACAACTGGACTCTTTGTTTAAAGCATTTAATTTAAACAAATATAATTATGCAATATTTGCGAATGAAAAGAAATATATAATAAACAACATTTATATACAAAGGAGGTGTGTTTGCACAAAAAGGAATGTCAGTGACATAATTTAAATACTCAGTGACAGTGACGTTCACAGACATTAACAGGGGCGGAAGGGTTAAAAAGGGCACAGATTTCTTTTTTTTTTTTTAATGAGTAGTAATTATAAATACTTAACAAATGTCTTTGATTTTTGAGTATTTCACCATTTTCTTTTATATACAGTATACACTGTATAAAATGTTTTCCTGTATCACAAATAATAGCCTATTCTGTTACATTTCTCACAAAAAGCATCATGGTAATATACTTGTTTATATATAATAACCCCATGTTTATGACATATTTAGTAAAACCCATGGAATTTTTTAAAGTACCTTGGAGTACCATGACAGTATCATGAAATATGAACATGATCATTCATTGAGTACCATTGCATTACCCTGTTAACGTGGTTCATTGTGCAAAGGTGTGATGAAAAAGTGTTCATACAGTAATGTTAAGTTTTCTTCAAAGTACCCATGTCAAGGGCTTTTCAGGTCAGAGTGAGTATAGGGTATTGTTGCGAATTGATCTTGCAATTGGAACCCCAATCTGCTATAGCGCGTGCTCTTAAAGGTATCTGCTTAAATTTCTTTAATACACCCATGATTTACAAAGAAACCTCATAATAACACATTATTACTGTTATTGTGAGAGTATGATGAGATTTTAATTTTGTTCTGTTTAACTATTTTAATTTAACTATGAAAATGTCTCCCCTTTTTCGTACTGTGCACCGATGTCAACGGTGACGTGTGTTTCATGGGCTCATGGGAGTTCACAATGGCAAACTACACATACTAATTTTACTTGTATGGTAGTAGGCCATTATCAAGGTGTTTATTCTACCACCTTCTGTTTCACTAAACTCTAACAAATCCGAATTTTTATAACAGTAATGTTATATTATGTTTATCATAGTAATATCATATTTATTCATAAAAAAAACTATTCAAAGTGATTAAAAATACTGACTCCTATTAAAATCATATATGCTTTTATTGGACTATCTTCTTGTACACACAGGCACTTACATGTTATATATTATATGTTAAATCCAAACATTTACATTTACATTTAATAATTTGGCAGATGCTTTTATCCAAAGCGACTTACAAAAGAGGAAAAACATAAGCGAATCATCTTAAGGAGACAGTGGTACGAAAAGTGCCATACTACAAAGTTTCACTATCATAAGAATAGTATACAAAACCGATTTAAGTGATCAGATTATTTAATCAAAATTATTTAACTGATTTAAAAAAAAAAAACAATTTTAGTGACTGGTTAAATGCTCTTGGAAAATATGTGTTTTTAGCTGTTTCTTGAAGATAGAGAGTGAGTCAGCTTCACGGATTGAGTTGGGGAGGTCATTCCACCAACATAGTATGATAAAACTGAAAGTCCGGGAAAGTGTTTTGGTGCCTTTTTGTTTTGGTACAACAAGGCGATGTTCCTTAGCCGACCGCAGGCTTCTGGTGGGAACGTAGCTCTGCATAAATGTTTTTAGGTATGCTGGAGCAGACCCAGTGACTGTTTTGTATGCCAGCATCAGGGCCTTGAATTTAATACGTGCATGAACAGGCAGCCAGTGGAGAGAGACAAAGAGTGGTGTAACATGTGCTCTCTTTGGTTCATTAAAGACCAGATGTGCTGCTGCATTCTGGATCATTTGCAGAGGTCTAATAGCACATGCAGGAAGGCCTGCAAAGAGAGCGTTACAGTAGTCCAGTCTAGTTATGACAAGTGACTGAACAAGCAGTTGTGTGGCATGTTCAGAGAGGAAAGGTCTTATCTTCCTGATATTGTAGAGTGTAAATCTACATGATCTTGCAGTCTTTGAGATGTGGTCTGTGAAATTTAGCTCGTCATCAATGGTTACCCCTAGATTTCTGACCGTTTTGGAAGGTGACACTGTAGTTGGACCCAGCTGCACTGTGATGTTGTGTTCAACATCAGGGTTGGCTGGAAAGACAAGGAGTTCAGTCTTGGCTGGGTTGAGTTGCAGGTGGTGTTTCTTCATCCAGGCTGAGATGTCTGCCAGACAGGCAGCGATATGAGTGGTCACTGTGGTGTCGTTGGGCTGGAAAGACAAGTAGAGTTGCGTGTCATCAGCGTAGCAGTGGTAAGAGAAACCATGTGACTGGATGATGGGTCCTAATTACGTTGTGTATATGGAGAAGAGAAGTGGCCCAAGCACTGATCCCTGAGGTACCCCAGTAAGTAAATTATGTGGCTTGGATACCTCACCTCTCCAGGCTACCTTGAAAGACCTACCTGAGAGATAGGAGTTGAACCAGCCAAGCACAGTTCCGGTGATGCCCAGTTTAGAGAGGGTGGAAAGTAGGATTTGAGTTGCACTGCTTATTTTTAATTATAAAATATTATTAAAAAAAAATAGGTATGCCAACATTATTTTATTTTAAAGAATTTTATCTTTTAATTAGACTTTTATCTTTTATTTTTAACTGCCTCCATACAATTAAACCACTTTTTTTTTTTTACATTTGTTTGCATTTTTATCTTTAAGCCCCCAAATAAAAAATTAAAATAAGAATTTGACCTCAAAAATGTAAAATATTTATCCTAGTAAAGCCATATACAAGTTTATGAATAAATTAATCCGGGCATGAAATAAAATAAATATTTAAAAAAATTTAATAAGTGTCACATCGTTGACCCTTAAACTAACTGTTGCATGGCCCACCAACCGACTACCACAGCTGTAATTGTAACTGTTCTCATGTCTACACAAGGTCCCTCTTTCTCACCACTCAGGCAATGTGGTGGCTTTCTAGTGTGTATAGGACTGACAGAGAAGCCTGGGGCTAAAGTACCTCCATCAGCACCTATAGGCAGGTGAGTAATGTGGTTCAGTGGATGACGCTAATGGCCCCTCTGTGTCAGTACTGGACAGGGATGGGTCTCCCCTGAGACCAACCATCCCTGGCTTTCTCCATGACAGAGTAAAAAAATGGTGCTAGAGCGAGATTGAGCGAGCAATAGAGAGAGAGAAAGAAAAAAGAGAGAGAGATAGAGTCTCTGTGTCAATGGAGGGAACACTAAACAAGGTGTAAGGCTTTTATCAGTAAATCAATAGAAAATGCATTATTACTACTGACATGTGAAGATAGAAAGACTGGGAAATTATATTGCTGATGTTGAAGACTTAAAAAAAAAATTGGTTATACAGAAATTGCACATTAATATTCTTATACTGTAAGTATATGGTACATATGCAAATCTTATTTGTCAATACTGACACCCTATCCTACCATTATTTCATTTCTGGGAAAGGGCCCTATTATATTAGGTCCACAGAAAAAAAAAAAAGGATCAATATAAAATTCATGAGCACTTCATATGAATGCAAATATACTCACTTTATGGATCTCTCATAATTCACTAATTGTTTATGTATTGTTCAAAAATAAATATGTCTCTTAATTATTGAATACTATTTGAGACTGTAATTTTGGAAGGATTTTGGAAATGACTCATTGAGTGAACATCATAGATTAGCTGAACCTCAGTTTCTTACTTGAGAATATTTTTTTTTCAATATGACTAGTGCATGGCTACATTTCAAATTTGCTAGAGAGTGTAACAAGATCATGTAGTAATGTATTTGGCAGAGCTAATTTAAACCATACAGCATTAATTATACTCACTTGTTCATACATAAGAACCATGAAAGCTAAAATGACTTTATGGGAATAAAGAAAAACAGATATGTATTTAAGTATTTGACTAGATGGCCATCTAGCAGAATTTGTCAATTGAAACCCAACTGCTATTTGTTTCACTTCCAACTATTTACTTGCTGGCTCATGATGACTTTAGCAACTGGGGTATTGATGCAATTTGAATTTGACAACTCTGATGCATGGGGGAAATGGTAGGAAATTATTTTTCTGTTTCCTGACATAATTGCATCTTCCAGGTACTGTGGTGTTCTGTGATTAATTCTGTGCATCCTAAAGTAGTTTGTCCCTTGGCAATAGTGACACAGATCAGTTTGTGTGTAAGAGTTTGTTTGTGTGTGAGAAAACATTGCATGACATGACATTATTCCTTCCATATGTCCGTTCTACTTGCCTGCCCTTGTGAATATTTATCAGACAGATAACCAGATGCCCAACAGGGAACTCTGTGGGTCTTGTTGCAATTTGCAGGCGAGGGTTATGTAACCACAAGAGTCTCCATGACAACATTAGTCAGGGGCTGAAATAAAAGTCTAATTTGCCACTCTGTCCCCTATCTCCTTTCCTCACACAAAAACTCTTTCTGTTATCTAAGCCACAAGCCTCCTGTCTGGTTTTTGACAAATTAGAGAGAAGGGGCATAGCAGCCATTTTAACTGGCAGGGACTTTTCACTTTTAGAAATGTTTAAGTTCGTCCCACCCACTTTTTGGAGATTCTTTTTTTTTATTATTTGTTTTGCCTAGCCACAGTGCAAACAATTTAATAATAATAACAATAATAATAAAATAATAAAATGAATTGGTGGTTGCACAAAACTATGACTCAAATACCTAACTGGATAAATCAGTGGTGAACTGAACAGACGCACAAGCGGTAAGTGCTATGGTAATCCTACTATGGCTGGAGCAATTTATACTTGCTTTTCAGCAAATCAGTTAGAACTACTGGGTGAACATTTCATCACCTAATTAATATTCATGAGTCAGAATAGTATGTTTTATAATTTTCATCCCACACAAACAGATGAGTTGCCAGAGCACAGAAAACACTGTTTTTCATTTAGCTTTTTTCTACTCTCAAAAGAGGAGGAAAGCTTTAAACAGGAATGGGAAAACAGAGGAGAAGATAGAGGGAGAGATTGATAGAGGAAATATAAGTTGAGACAAGGAAAGAGATAGAGGGAAGTCTAAAGAAGTATTTTGTTGTCTTTGTAATATAATGCCACTCTTTTCTCTCAGGTGTGTCATTTTAGGCCACAATCAGTTAACAGTGTGGGCTGAGTGTGCTCAGATGACATATGACACAGGACTGTGTATGTGAGTGTTTATCAGGTTTATTGGGACAGGCGAGATAATACATATTGTTCTGAGAGCTCCTTCAGGGATGGTGGGAGGGGTGTTGGGGCTGGTTTGATGATTAGGCCCACCACAGGTGCTCCCTCACTGCCTTGTGACAGCCATTGGGCTAGGCTGTGTCCCAGGAGATCAGCAGTTACAGAAATCCTCAAACCAGTCCTTCTGGCACCAACAATCATTCCTCATTCAAAATCACTGAGATTTTCCCCATGCTGATGGTTGATATGAACATTAACTGAAGCTCCTGATCTGTATATGCATGATTTAATGTATTTAAATGCTGCCACATGATTGGCTGATTAGATAGCCTCATTAATAGCTGAACAGGTCTTCCTAATGAAGTGCTCAGTAAGTGTATCAGCCACAACATTAAAACCAACCAGCCTAATATTGTGTAGTTCCCCCTCGTGCTGCCAAAACAGCACCAACCAACATCTCAGAATATCATTCTGATATGCTATTCTTCACACAATTGTACATCGGAGTTACCGTAGACTTTGTCAGTTCAAACCGGTCTGGCCATTCTCTGTTTGACCTCTCTCATCAACAAGGCTTTCATTCCACAGAACTGCCACTTACTGGATTTTTTTTTGTTTTGTTTTTGTTTTTGTGACCATTCTGAGTAAATTCTAGAGACTGTTGTGTGTGAAAATCCCATGAGATCAGCAGTTACAAAAATGCTCAAACCAGCCCAGAAGCAATGAGTAAATACCAGTGTAGAAGGGCATGTAAGCCATGAAACAGCTAAGTGTAAAAAATAAAATCAAACCTCAGTATAAAGGGGCAGGAGGGCAGTGGGGGACACTAAGCTTATTCTAATAGGCAACCCAAGGCAATACATTTGATTCCAAGTAAACAATGGACTGTTTGACCTGTTCCTGTAGGTTTGTACTTATTATTAATATGGGCCAAACTGTAAATAATGCTAAACCATTCTTTTGAAATAATAATAATATATAATAATTTATATATACTATTTTCCCCCAAAGTTTTCTTAGAATAAACTAGCCTTGCTGGTTATATCACTATTATATTATTCTCAAAATTTAGACAACATTAGCCAGCTAGATAATGAACAGAATTTGCAACATATTAAAAAAATTACAGGAATCAAGTTGTTTCACTTTCAAGACATATAAACACATTTAAAAGATAATTTAATAAAAATGCGTGACTGGTCCAACATTTCCATCATCTAGCCCGAATCACTTACAAACTTGACCCTGAAAAGCCATTATTGGCTCCTGTTGTTGTTGTTGTATGTGCATACTGCAAGCATGTGTGGAACATGTGAAACACCTGTGGTATATGAATGGATGGCTGAATGGATGAATAAGTACCTCCCTCATCCAGAGATAAGAGGAGTGGGCCCACAGCACACAGTAATCTGTCCACAGACAACATCCATCTGCCGCCTAAGCAGGGACTCAAGGTCTTGGCACTGGAGTTGTCTGTGTATGTGTTGCTCTAATGAGGTATTTATCAAACATCCAGAAGGAAATAGAGAAGCTAATGATAACTTTTCTTTGCACAGAGAGGTTTGGAGTCATGTGCGAGTTCTAAATTGTTTCTGAGCCATCAGAAATGGATGAATTCACAATGTACCTTGAAAGCACAATAGCTTGATACATAGCTTGGGTTTGCACAAGGTGCTTAAAGTGCTTGAATTTAGCTTTTCAAAATGTAAGGTCTGGAAAACCTGGGAAATCGAATTGTTTTGTGAAAAAATGCTTAAAGGTGCTTGAAATTAAAAAATTGAATGTGTATGTGGTTTGTACAATTTATAAAAAAGTAATTAAAGTCTATAATGATATTCAAATTATTCCCCTCAGGCAGGACACAAACTGCCCTTGATTGGAAGGGTTGTGTGACTGACAGTACAGCTGCCTTCTACCTTGAATTAGTTGTTAACAGTGGAGTCCCCCTCCCTCACCATTTTACAGTTACCACTGTGGTGGATGTATTCTATCAAATTTAGCGACATTTTCATGCTCAGATTCAGTTGATTTTGTACCTTAGTAATGGTCATGGTTTAGATAACTATCATGCCTGGTCAGAATAAATTAAATCTAGCTTGTTATAAGTTATGCAATATGGACTTCGGAATGGAAGTGGCACTGAACAGCCACATAAAGTGGTGAAATATTGGGTGGCAGTTTCTTAAGTTGGGTCGTCTTCTTTTCGTGACTTAGTGGGACCTACATTAATTGCGAGAGAACAGGTAAGAATACGGAGCAGTTAAGTTAATAATGTGCTTATAGTAGTAGTTTGACACATCTATACACTTAAAGTTGTGCAGCTTTTACAACAAGTAGCGGAGTACCGTTAGTGTCAAATTACTACATCACATTCAAGTGAAATAAGTTTCTTGTGACAGGTCGTCCATGAAAGATTCGTTCATTTTGAACAAATCTTTTATATAACTCGGAAAAACGAGTGGTCTCAGAGAGTGATTCGTTCATTATGTTGTAGCCCCACATGCATAAAATCCGTGCTCATGTTTTGTTCATTTGAAAAAAAAATATGCACTTTCATTTAGCTATTTATAATATCACATACATGTTTGTATTATTTTTATGAATTCACCTCATGTCTTTTCAACTGCTCTTGTATTCTGCAAGAATTTATCCATGTTCCTATGGATTATTATTTTTAGCTGGAGTCCATTTTAAGTGCTCTTTTGTATTTTGCATTAATCCCATGTTGATATTGATTTTATTATATATATATATATACACTGTTATAAAGAGTAAGTTGACCAGTAGTGATATTAGTGAATTTGACCGGTAGTGAGATATATATATATATATATATATATATATAACGTATAAGTGGGTGTGTCGATGTCGGTTCGCAACGTTTCACAGCCAACCCGCTGAGAAAAGTCCTGGTTCTTCCTATGGCCAGTCCTCCCCTGTACAGCAGCAATTTATTTTATTAATTTCCACACAAATCAGGAGTAAAACAGTAGATTATCATTTCATTGAACAAATTATTATTTTTATTTTTTTGGATGACTTTAATGCTGCTTGTCTGTGTTTATTGGAGCATACAATTTTTTTTTACCATCCACTTTCATTATAAGGACCTACTGAGCTGAGATATTTTTCTATTTTTCATCAAATGTTTTCTGCTGAAGTAAGGAAGTCATATACATCTGGGATGGCATGAGGGTGAGTAAATTATTAATTAAAATTTTTGGGTGAACTATCCCTTTAAAGATTTTTACATTTTCCTACAAGGTGATGTGTGTAATATATATACGTGTAACACGGGCTGGAACTCTGGCAGGGACTCAGGAAACATACACTACCGTTCAAAAGTTTGGGGTCACCCAAACAATTTTGTGTTTTCCTGAAAAGTCACACTTATTCACCACCATACGTTGTGAAATGAATAGAAAATAGAGTCAAGACATTGACAAGGTTAGAAATAATGATTTGTATTTGAAATAAGATTTTTTTTACATCAAACTTTGCTTTCGTCAAAGAATCCTCCATTTGCAGCAATTACAGCATTGCAGACCTTTGGCATTCTAGCTGTTAATTTGTTGAGGTAATCTGGAGATATTGCACCCCACGCTTCCAGTAGCAGCTCCCACAAGTTGGATTGGTTGGATGGGCACTTCTTGCGTACCATACGGTCAAGCTGCTCCCACAACAGCTCAATGGGGTTCAGATCTGGTGACTGCGCTGGCCACTCCATTACCGATAGAATACCAGCTGCCTGCTTCTGCTCTAAATAGTTCTTGCACAATTTGGAGGTGTGTTTAGGGTCATTGTCCTGTTGTAGGATGAAATTGGCTCCAATCAAGCGCTGTCCACTGGGTATGGCATGGCGTTGCAAAATGGAGTGATAGCCTTCCTTATTCAGAATCCCTTTTACCCTGTACAAATCTCCCACCTTACCAGCACCAAAGCAACCCCAGACCATTATATTACCTCCACCATGCTTAACAGATGGCGTCAGGCATTCTTCCAGCATCTTTTCATTTGTTCTGCGTCTCACAAACGTTCTTCTTTGTGATCCAAACACCTCAAACTTGGATTCATCTGTCCACAACACTTTTTTCCAGTCTTCCTCTGTCCAATGTCTGTGTTCTTTTGCCCATCTTAATCTTTTTCTTTTATTGGCCAGTCTCAGATATGGCTTTTTCTTTGCCACTCTGCCCTGAAGCCCAGAATCCCGCAGCCGCCTCTTCACTGTACATGTTGACACTGGTGTTTTGCGGGTACTATTTAATGAAGATGCCAGTTGGGGACCTGTGAGGCGTCTGTTTCTCAAACTAGAGACTCTAATGTACTTATCTTCTTGCTCAGTTGTGCAACGCGGCCTCCCACTTCTTTTTCTACTCTGGTTAGAGCCTGTTTGTGCTGTCCTCTGAAGGGAGTAGTACACACCGTTGTAGGAAATCTTCAATTTCTTAGCAATGTCTCGCATGGAATAGCCTTCATTTCTAAGGACAAGAATAGACTGTCGAGTTTCAGATGAAAGTTCTCTTTTTCTGGCCATTTTGAGCGTTTAATTGACCCCACAAATGTGATGCTCCAGAAACTCAATCTGCTCAAAGGAAGGTCAGTTTTGTAGCTTCTGTAACGACCTAAACTGTTTTCAGATGTGTGAACATGATTGCACAAGGGTTTTCTAATCATCAATTAGCCTTCTGAGCCAATGAGCAAACACATTGTACCATTAGAACACTGGAGTGATAGTTGCTGGAAATGGGCCTCTATACACCTATGTACATATTGCACCAAAAACCAGACATTTGCAGCTAGAATAGTCAATTACCACATTAGCAATATATAGAGTGTATTTCTTCAAAGTTAAGACTAGTTTAAAGTTGTCTTCATTGAAAAGTACAGTGCTTTTCCTTCAAAAATAAGGACATTTCAATGTGACCCCAAACTTTTGAACGGTAGTGTACATTCAACATTAACGATCGACACAGAGTGAGGAAACAACAGGGTTTAAATACACACAGAACTGAATGAGGGAATGATAGGCAGGTGGGGATTAGGGCCGGGAATTGTGGGAAACGTAGTTTGAAGGTGAGGGAAAAACACAAGGCAGACAATGGGAATCGTGACAATACGCCACTAGCTGGATCAAATGTAACTGCTATATGTTTTGAAAGCACCAATACAAAATTTGTCTGCCAATGCCAATATCAAATATTTTAAAACACCTAGTTTGGTGTTTTTTTAAGCTACTTTTTTTTTCAAATCACTGATAATTACATAACTTTGAAAGAAATAATACCTTTTCTGTGTCTCCACATTTCTTCCATGTTTCAGCGTAACTTCAGCGTAACGTGGTCTGTTATATATATAAAAACCACAAAAACAAAAAGCACATTATTAGTTCTACTGTATATTCTTAATTCACATTAAATGCATTCTGAATAGCTGCTGGTTATGATCACATTAAATTAGTAAGATTTTTTTAATGTTCTCAGCTTAACCTAAACATTAACTGAATTCTGAATGATGAAGCTCATGGGCGGACTGGTAATTGGGAGAACCGGGACTTTTGGGCGCCGATAAGCTGAAATGGGCTGCCGAACTGGCCGCGGCTGTATGAAGAGGGCTGCAAAATGGCGTCTCGATATGCCGAAGGGGACCACAATATGCAGAAAATGACAGCAGCATAGTAAACTTGACTCGATGAGAGTTTGTTGTGGGTTTTGGTTTTAAAAGTATGACAGAATGGTCAATGAATTGTCAAATAATGATGCAAAGCTGCAAGCTTCTGACCTGATGTCCATAGGAGCTTATTGTTCTCTAGCTTATTGACCGGCAATTCTAAGCTGGTCTTGGTTTGCAAGTGTAGTTGAGTACCAAGGTTGTCATAGCTCAGAAGCTTTGTGGTGGAGCACACAGGGTTGAGTTATACAAATGGAATACATGGACTACCCCTATTGAGTTATAGCAGCCTGTAGCCAGAGACAGTTGCCCCAACCATCTTTAATGGCAAGCTCCTGACTGCGAAGTTTGAGCTATTTTCATTTGTGAAGTCAGTGCTCTTTCCTTGTCAGAAAGAAACAAGTACAGTCTTTTAGCTTGCCGGAGACTGTGAGACAGATTTCCAGGGAGTGGTGATGTCCACATGGAATCTTTTATGCTTGTTTATCATGGCTGGCTTGTGGATATCACTGCTGTTTTGGGACCTAGACCAGTTTAATGGGCTTAGTAGCTACTCTTAGACACTTACTTATGCACACAAGCAAACACACCCACACAAATAGGTATGCATAAGCAGCACGTAAGCACCGGCTCCCACACACAACCTTCAATATATAAAAAAAAAATCTTGACTCAAGTACACTGAAAATCTTTCTTATATTTTATCCATCTGTCAAATATGCAGTGTTTGAAATTGCTCCTGAGCTGGTGCCATTAATAATGCATTGAGTTTAAAACCGTCACGGAGTTCAGAAAAATCTAAATTCATGCATCCTCGATGACAGTGTTTTTACGTGTGAGTCAGTCACACAGACACACACTTTTACGAAGCACATGTTTTATGCATCTGGATAACATCATATTCCCCATTCGACTCTAGCACTTGTTAATTTCTGTTGAATAGAAATGCACAGATGAGGTTGCTACAGGAAGAAGCTTCAGAATGTGCTATCAGACATATTGTCTGTGGGAAAATCTAATTTTCATTAATTCTTACCATGATAAATAGGCTGACACCAGGTGTGATGTCCATTATCTCCATAGCGGACATTTGGTCAAAGGTTCTATAAGTGATTTCAGCCTTTCTGGATCTTCCACTAGACGTAGCCATTGAAATAGTCATGCCACCTCTTTTTAACATGCACACTTGGAGAACATTGTAACTAGAGATGGAGCTTTGGGAGTAGGTTTGCAGGGGCAGTACACCTTCAGGCACTTGTACTAGCATATATGCGCTGCCCTGTGAACACACACACAATGATTTGGAGGCAAAAAGTCTTTTTATTTGCTAAACAAAGATATGACTGTGGTTTACTAAACAAAGGATATGACTGTGGTTTACTGAGCCAAAGGCTGTTACAGAAACAGATGTGATATTTCATGGCACCTATTTCAGTAATATTTGACAGATAATAGGATATTAAGTGAAGGTTGATGTCATTTAATACAAAAATTACTTACAGCACCATTAAGTTGCCCTCTAAAGGGCCATTGAAACCATTCGTGATTTTGTGTCTATCCAGGCTGTTTTACAATAGCTAAAACATGCGTTAGAGTAACACTCAAATAATGACAGCAATTTCTGAGCATGTTTGAAGTCAAGGTTATTTACTGTGACTCAAACTGAAATCACAAAAACATGAGCAGCATGTAAGATGCTGTGTTAACGCAAGCATATGGTCGCATACTGAATGATCAACAGTTTAATTTTTACATTCTCTCCACTGTTATTAAAAAATACAGATATTAAACTCTTAGCACATCTCCATTCTTATCTAAAACAAGGATAATAAAGTAATATTGAAGACACATTTTTGTAAACTCTTCACAAATCACACAGTTCTTCTGATTTAAACTCATATACTCAGCGATCCACAGCTGTAACCTAAAATTTGCTGCAAAAATGGCCACCGTTCCATGTGCTGTTTCTGGCTGAGTGTAGCAACTACAGCTCTGCATATTTGTTTCCCAGCATTCGGAAAGAGTTGCTAAAGTATTTGATCATTTCAGTCTGACTTCAACAGTAAAGCGGCATATTTCCAAATAGATTGTTGTTAACTTGTTTTAATTCAATGCAGACTTTGCAGAGGTAGTGAGTGAGTGTGAGTTTACATGTACAACAATATGCTCATAACTACCAAAAATCAGTTCATTCAAAAAAATCTTACAACGCAAGAAAACCATGTTTACATTACATTTTAAATCATTAGATTATTCTTTGCTTTTGACATCAAGATGTAAACAGGTATGCACACAACACGTGCACATTGAATAAGCTGATAAAGAATGGTGGTAAAGGTGTTTACCTGCAACATGTAATGGGTTAAGATCTATGTGTTTGTTATGTCCTTACACAAAAAAATAGGGCTGGGTAAAAATATAGATTTTCCGATGTATCACAATCTTCATTTAAATGATCTCAATAAACAGTGGCAAGAATAAGAATGCAAACCCTTTTCAATTAGCAGGTTTTCTGCATTAATTGGTCATAAAATATGATATCATCTTCATTTAAGACACAATTATAAACAAACATATTGTGCTTAAAGGAATTGTTAACCAAAAATGTTTTTAATTATCTCATTATTTACTAACCCTTATGCCATCACAGATGTGTATGACAGTCTTTTTTTTCAGCAGAACACAAATTAAGCTTTTTTAGAAGAATTTCTCAGCTCTTTTGGTCCACAATGCAAGTGAATTGTTGCCAAAAATGTACGCGCCAGCGCGCTGGTCAAGCTCTGACAGCAGAACACATTGCAGAGTTAATGGGGAAAATGAGAGGCAGTAGAACATATTTTTACATCAACAAATGTTGGTGTACAGATGTAACAATGTTAAAGAAGATGTGCTGTCCTAATTTAGAGGTAATCTTCATAATCAGCAAACCTTTCTACTCGCTGTGGGAGTTTTCCTCGTTTATTCTTGTGAGTGTTTATATTCCTCGACAAGCGTGTGTGTCAGCACTGCAACAGCTGGCTGATCAGATCACAGACATGGAACAACAACACCCGGACTCTCATATTATTATTCTTGGAGATTTTAACAAGGAAAATCTCACAAGTGAACAGCCAAAATACAAACAGCACATTACATGCCCCACAAGAGACAGCAATATGCTGGATCACAGCTACACATCAATAAAGGATGCCTATCACTCTGTCCCTCAAGAAGCTTTGGAACTCTTTATTCACTCTCTGGTTCATCCTCTTCTGACCTACAGGCAGAAACTTAAATGAGCTAAACCTGTAGTAAATACTATAAAAAGTTGGCCAATGAAGCAGAGCTGGAACTACAAGCCTGTTTTGACTGCACTGAGTGTTTTTGAGGCTGCAGTCACCGACCTGGACGAGCTCACAGATACTGTGAAATCATACATGTTTCTGTGAGGATACGTGCATTCCTACAAAAACTTATTTAACATACAACAATGACAAACCATGGTTTACA
Source organism: Moxostoma hubbsi (assembly GCA_032164185.1). Classification (NCBI taxonomy): domain Eukaryota; kingdom Metazoa; phylum Chordata; class Actinopteri; order Cypriniformes; family Catostomidae; genus Moxostoma; species Moxostoma hubbsi. The sequence goes on along the minus strand of JAVLUX010000003.1, from coordinate 14,246,615 downwards.
GCAGGACTCAGACAGCTTCATCAAGCCAATGACGATGCTTACAGAAGTGGGGATAAAATATTGTACAATCAGGCCAAAAACAGACTGACAAAAGAGACTGGAGTGGCTTAAAGATCTTATTCTGAAAAGCTGAAAAACAAGTTCTCATCTAATGACCCTGCATCAGTGTGGAGAGGCCTGAACAACATTACCAACTACAAGACATCATCCCCGAAATCAACAACTGGCTATTGATCTGAATGTGTTTTATTGTAGATTTGAGAAGCCCAGTCTCACACCCCACACCAGCTCTGACCTTCACTTCATACAAATATCAACACCTTCTGCAATCCTCCTCCTCCCCTCTCTTGATACTCAACCTGCACTTAAGATCTGTGAAGAACGTACCACATGACGCCATGCGAAGGGCAGATGTGTGAGATACAGCTCTGCGTACTTTGAAAATTTTTGTTAATATTTTCATGATATAATCTGGTGAAATTCAATACACCCAGTTACACATTTCCTGTTTGAGGTAAACATAGCAAAGAAGTCAAAATCCTCAGGCTCTGGAGACATTAAAATATACTTACGTGTTCAGGATGAAAGCCCAGACAGGTCTGTGAACCGGGGACTCGTTTTGGATGGCACGGCGGGAGAAGAAACATGTCAGTGATGCTGACGAAGTTTGTTGCTGACTTGGAGGATCTCGCTGTAATATGTCGATCAATTACGGCGATGGAAAAAAAATTATCTGAGTTAGTCACAAGAATAGCAGATGCTGAGATCCTCTGTGGGCATGGCTTGGGAGGCACTTAAAGTGGTTCTTAGGGGTCGGATCATACAGTATGCCTCATTCATCAAAAAATACAAAGCATGACAACTTGTGGAGTTGGAAGGAAATTTTAAAAGTGCAGAGGCTGAACTGAAGCGCTGTATGTCGTCTGATGGCCTCAGAGAATTGACCGGATTGAAATATAGATATAATACTATTTTGTCGCAGAAGGTGGTGTTTGGGTTATTCAGGGAAAGACAGTCATACTTTGAGTCGGGGGACAAAGCAGGAAAACTTTTGGATAGATAAACCAGACAGAGTCTTTCTCTACCATTCCCTCAGTGAAATCTGTTGGTGGTGAAATTTTTACCTTGGCCATTGATATTAATAATGCATTTAAAAAGATCTATCTTGATATTTATCATTTCATGTCTTTGTCTACTGATGAAGGTATAAGAAAACTTGTAAAAATGCAAAAAAAATCTCTTTCTGAGATTTTGAGATAACCTTGGAAGAGCTTGGTGAGGTAATTAAGGCCTTGCATACAGGAAAGGCTCTGGGGCCTTATGGCTTTGCCGCTGTGTTTTTTTATATCTTATGCTACAGAACAGGCACCACTTTTGTTAGAAGTTTATACATATTAATTAAAGTATTGAAGGCTTCCGCCATCCATGTCACAAGCCCGGATCAGTCTGATTCTTAAAAAGGACAAAGATCCAAGCGATTGTAAAAGTTACCGTCCTATTTCCCTGATCCAGTTAGATGTAAAAAATGTTACCCAAATTTCTAGCTAACAGATTAAGTAATGTTATGACATCACTTATACATATATATCAGGCAGGGTTTATTCGAGGCCGTAGCTCTTCTGATAACATTAGGCATCTCATCAATATTATTTGGTCAGTGGCGAATGATCAATCTCCGGTTGCTACCATCGCACTTAATGCCGAAAAAGCACTTGATATGGTAGAATGGGATTATCCTTTTAAGATTTGGGAAATGTATGGGTTCAGGAATACTTTTAGTGGTTAAGTTACTTTATAGACACCCTGTAGCGACGGTACAAACAAATTGACTAATTTCAGATTATTTTACTCTGGATTGAGGCACCCAGCAGGTTTGCCCTCTTTCCCCATTATTGTTCTGTCTTGTCCTGGAACCATTAGCAGCTGTGATAAGAAATGAGGATGATTTTCCACGGGTGATTGCGGGAGGTGTGGCACATAAGCTTCTGCTTTACGCAGATGATATATTATTATATGTCTCCTACTAGATCTATGCCTTGCCTCCACAGAATTATTAATTATTATTCCAAGTCACAGGATACAAATTCAATTGTCTAAATCCGAAGCTTTGGCTTTGACAACGTACTGTCCAGTAACGGCCTTTCAGCTGGGCACCTTCCACTGGCCCAAACAGGGCATTAAGTATTTGGGAATTTTATTCCCAGCAGATTTATTTAGAGTTAATTTTGATCCCTTAACCCTCTGGGGTCTGAGGGTGTTTTGGGCCCTGGAGAAGTTTTGACATGCCTTGACATTTGTGCTTTTTTCAGTTGCTTAAAAACACATTAATAGCTAAAGTCTGATAACACTGTATTCAGCATAAACTGGGCAACAATGATATGTGAGCAACATGTGTGTGTTTTTGAGAAAATAACGTTTATGCATGTTTTTTGAAAAAACAAAATTTTTATGTCATTGAAATAAGGCCATATAACACATACTAAATATTTGTCCACAAGCCTTTTGAGAACTGTATGTTGTAGCCTATAGTTTTTGCTACAAAATGATGTGAAAAACATCCTGATCACTCAAAACAATAAAATACAATACAATACAAAACAATATAGTAATATAGTAACGATATAGTATAGTAATTATAGTAATACAATATAGTAATTTAATGTTTGTAAGACACTTTTAGAGTTAGGTCATATGCGAGGAGGCGTGAACTATCATGAATATTGATTGTAATTCACACATGAGAAGACAAAGACCCATCCCCTGGGCCTATCAATGAGCAATGTGACAAAGAGAATGAATGTGAGTAGACTTAATGATCAAAATCAAGTTTTAAGTTAAAAGAAGTAATCTGACTATGCATTTTCTTATCATAAAGACTTTACTTAATTTTAGACCTACACTACCATTTAAAAGAAGTCACTTCTGCTCACCAAGACTGCATTTATTTGATCCAAAATACAGTAAAAACAGTGATATTGTGAACTATTTTTACAATTTAAAAGAGCAGTTTTCTATATTGTAAAATGCAATTTGTGACCATAGCTGAATTTTCAGCATCATTACTACAGTCTTCAGTGTCACATAATCGTTCAGAAATCATTATAGTATGCTGATTTTCTAATATGTGCATATTTAAAGTGCATTTGTTGATGATAATGAGGCAGCATAAACACTAGTTACAATATAATCTAAACATTCATATTATTTTTATATCATAGAGCATACAATTTAATGCCTGCTTTAGCCGAAACAGCATTTAAATGTAACTAAAACTTGCCTATTATGACATATTTCAAATTTCAATACTCTGAATCCTTGCTGGCAAGTCTGGAAACTATGTACATGTTTATATAAAATAGCATGTCAACTAATGAAAACTAAATTACTTACTTGTCTGAAATTGTATCCTTGGCTGGATCAAGTCACTCTTCAAAATACAAACGTTCATCAGAGTCCCACTCTTCTTCTGAGGAAAATTTTAACTCTTCGTCGCTATCCAGGAGTTTTCTCATTTGTGTATAGTGTGATCTTCCAAATAAGCAGAAAAGTAAGTGAACTTTGATTTTAAGGCACAGTCGGGGGCGTTTATCATTTGCATTGATCGCCTCAGCACGTTAACGTATGAATAGCGCCCTCTGCCTGTGGGTGTGATCACATAAAGTATAATTAGTTGATCCAGGAGAAATTGTATATCGCTTTGTTTCATACAGATTACATTGCAGTAGAATATTTGTTTTCAAATTCATTCATTCATCTTCAACCGCTTATCCTGTACAGGGTCACGGGGGGCTGGAGCCTATCCCAGCTAACATTGGGCGAAAGGCGGGGTACACCCTGGACAGGTCGCCAGTCCATCGCAGGGCCACACATATACAGACACACACTCATACTCACATCCACACCTAGGGCAATTTTTTTTGGAGACACCAATTAACCTAGCCTGCATGTCTTTGGATGGTGGGAGGAAGCCGGAGCACCCGGAGAGAACCCACGCAGACACGGGGAGAACATGCAAACTCCACACAGAAAGGCCGGGGCAACCGGGGTTTGAACCCATGACCTTCTTGCTGTGAGGCGACAGTGCTAACCACTGCACCACCGTGCCGTGTTTTCAAATTGAATTGTTTTATTTAAAAGAAGACATTTTAAGCTTTTTTAGACATATGTTTCATGTTTGTGTGATAAGTATTCAGAGTTTCAGTTCATTTTTGTGACGTGTTTCAGATATATGCTTGCAAACCCAGAGACTGCTGACAGCTCACCCTTTTTATTTTCTTTATTTTACAAAAGCACAAGGTTTTGTTGTTATTGTGAGTGTACAAAAATAAAAGTAGACCCTTTATAGTCTCTAATGATGTCTTAAATTTATCTGTATGCCCCAAAATGATGTAGAATTTATGTTGTTTCTGCTGTACGTCCGTCGACCCCAGAAGGTTAATAAAAAGGTTTTCGAATGATGTGGACAGGTGGGCTTCATTACATGTATACATGATTGGGAAGGTTAATGTTATTGAAATTAATTGTATTCCAAAATGTATCTACCTGTTACAATCTCTTCCTGTAGATTTCCCCCTCTCTTAATTCAAGCAATTTGATAGCATAGCGAAGACCTTCATTTGGAATGGTAAGCATCCCAGGTTAAATTTCAATAAGTTACATAGGCCGATTGACAAATGTGGGTTAGCCCTACCCAAGATTTAGTTTCATTATTATGCATTTGTTCTTAGACATTTGGCTCATTGGTCGCTTCCACCTGAGAGAGCCCCTCCCTGGTTTTGTATTGAAAAGGAATTTCTTGCCCCTATCTCGCCACTGCAAAGCCTTTCGATAAAACTAATCGGAGAAGTTAAGTCACACCCCATTATCTTGCATTTACACTCGATATGGACAAAAGTGTCCAGTGTTTAATTCTGATATTTATTTAAACGTAGCCTCGAGCATATGGCTGAACCCTAAACTATGTATTAATAATTCCCCTCTCTGTTGGTCATATTGGATTGTGAGGGGGGTTAATACACTCAGTAACCTATATGAGAGAGGAGTATTGAGACCTTTTGAAAATTTGGTTCAACATTTTGGTATTCACAGATCTCAATTTTATAAGTATTTACAGCTGTGCAACCTACTCTTCACTGATTTTAGGAGTGGCATTCAACCTCCTAGTGGGGCAGATACTCTGGGAGTGGCGATTACTGCTTTTGGGAAGGGTCATGAGGCATCAGTGTATTACTCCCTGGTAATCCAGAGTCTGGGGGGCAGAGCTTTAAAAAGATTATGGGAGGAAGATTTAAATTTGATTTTGGAGGAGGTAGTGTGGGCTAGGATTCTTAAAAACATCAAGTCTGTATCTAGAGATGCAAGGGTGTGCCTTATGCAATTCAAGATTCTACATAGTTTATTGGACCCCTTCTAAAATGTTTAGACTTGGTCTTAAGGACACACCCACCTGCTGGCGATGCCATTCAGAAGATGGTGACACCACCCATGTTTTTTGGTGGTGTCGTAAGATACAGGAGTTCTGGTTGAGGGTCCAGAATGTTATGGGTGATGTATTGGGTACTTCGATCTCGTTTTGCCCCAGGCTCTGTATTTTGGGTGACAGGGTGGTCATTGATGTAGGAGATAAGTACATGAAGAATTGAATCCTTGCCGGTGTTATGGTGGGCAGACAGGTTATCCTAAGAGGATGGAAGTCAGATTGAGCCCCCTCGTTTCATGAATGGTACGAGGAGATAGAAGGCTAGGCAACATGGATATGTTCATCAGAAGGTGGGGCAGATATATGGCCTTTTTAGAGGGCTCTCTGTGAGGGGCAGTGTCTTATTTTTGGACATATACTTTTTTAAATGTAGTATTTCTAAATATATTCTACTGTTTTATTGTCTGTTTGTGTGTCTTTATCAATTGTATTTGACCACTGGGGTATCTGTTTAAGTTGAGTGGTGGGGTGGTTAATATTCGGGAGGAAGGGTTGTAAATAATATAATGTGATTCCAAATATTCTGTTATTTTTTATTATATGGAATCAATAATAAAATGTAATTAAAAAAAAAAGATCTGTGAAGAAGATGTGTGCTGGGTCTTCCAGAAACAGAAGACAAGGAAAGCACAGGGCCCAGATGGTATTTCACCAACCAGCTATCCCTCTTTTTCACACAGATCTTCACACATCAGTAGAGCAGTGTGAAGTTCCCTGCTGCTTCAAATGCTCCACCATCATCCCATCCCAAAGAAACACAAAATCACAGTAGTTAATTACAAGAGACCTGTTGCTTCATGATCTGAGGTCATGAAGTAATTTGAGAGACTGGTGTTATCCCACCTGTCTTTCATCACTGGACACTTTCTGTATACCTTGCAGTTTGCTTTTCATGCTAACAGGTCTGTGGATGATGCAGTCAATATGTGACAGCATTACAAACATCTAGACAGACCAGGGACATATGCAAAGATCCTTTTGTGGACTTCAGACCGGATTTTAACACAAATCAAACCCTCTCTCCTATTGACCAAATTAACCCAGCTCTCTGTTCCCACCTCTATCTGTCAGTGGATCACCAGCTTTCTGGCAGACAGGCCAGCTAGTGATAATGGGGATATTCACCTCCAGCACATGTACAATCAGCACTTGTACTCCCCACATATGTGTGCTCTCCCCACTACTCTTCTCCTTGTACACAAATTACTGCACTGCCAAGGACCCCTCTGTTAAGCTCCTCGGTAGGCTTGCACCAGCTGTGCATAAGTTCTCATGAATGTTGGGACATAAAGTTCACACTAAGGGATTTGAAACTACTTGTTAGTTTGTAACTAAGTCTTAATTTGGTTGCACCACCTGTTCTGAAGGCAAGACTTAACTAGTACATATTTTACATATTTATGCATTTGGCAGACACTTTTATCCAAAGCGACTTACAGTGTCGCTTATTACAGGGACAATCCCTCCGGAGCAACCTGGAGTTAAGTGCCTTGCTCAAGGACACAATGGTGGTGGCCATGGGGATTGAACCAGTGAACTTCTGATTAACAGTTATGTGCTTTAACCCACTACACCACCACCACTCCCGAACTAGTAGGTCGTAAGCCCTCCGTAAAATGATGTGAAGTTGCATAATATGACGTTTACCTGTATTGATCTAATAAACAGCCTTCTAATTTGTACACAGGAGTGAAAAGTTGTGCATTTCAGTTTTGTCCTGTTACAGTTGATGATCAAACCTTGTTTTCTCATGTAACTCTCAGCTGTAATAAATTATATCCCCATTGAAATCCAATATGTAATAAAACAAGATTTCATTAATGGCATATTTAGCCTATGTATATAACAATATTTAATAACTGTATCTAAAATAAATAAGGGGCAATAAATAAATAAGTACTAATACAACAGGCTGGTTTCTGAGAAGAAGATCCTCCTGCAGGAAGGTGGTACCAACTGCCCATCAGCCAGCCACCAAGAACACCGGATGGGCTTTGAAGCGGCCCTGAGACAGGTGACCCAGGGATGAGGCAACTGACTGGCCTGACCCAGGTGAGCGCATAGGCCCCACTTCCGTCCCTGGGTCAGCACGATGTGAGTACCCTCGCAACATTGCCGGGTGCCTGCCCAGTGGCCCCGGCACCCAATTTGTCAATAAAAGATCAGTTTCATCATCCTCATTCGCTCGTGACGAGTATCTTGCGTTGCCTTGTTCTCTGTTAAAAGTAAGCCTGCAAATAGGTAAGTGTGGCGGTTCTTGGGGCCACTTGTTTGCCCCGGCCCCCAGCCACCATTGTGGGCTCGTGGAGCAGCACACGGAACAGGCCAGATAAAACTAATCGTCCCCTTGGTGCCATTAGCGAAGAGGCTGGAAGCATGGTGAGGTCTTTCCAGCCCGTCGCAATGGCACATCAGGACGATCCGTCTTGGCAATGTGATCCAGTTCTACAGACAGCCGCCCAGGTTCAGTGGCGTCCTCTCCACCACGGTGCGAGGCGAGGATGCCTCAGAAATTTGGGTGAAGTTTGCCACCCTTCTGGCGAAGGGAGCGATAGATCCTGTCCCCTTAGCTGAGTCACACAAGGGCTTTTACAGCCCCTATTTTATCATGCCCAAAGGAGGGGGGGTTTGCACCCAATTCTGGATCTGTGTGCTTTGAAAAAGGCCTTACACAGACTTCCGTTCAAGATGTAGATGCAGAAGCACATCCTGGCATCAGTACGACAACAGGATTGGTTCGCGGCCATCGACTTGAAGGATGTATTTCACATATCAATCTTTCCTTGACACAGACCCTTTCTTTGGTTTGACTATGAAGGATGAACATACCAGTACAAGATCCTCCCCTTCGGTCTGTCCAAGGCTACTCACGTCTTTACTGAAGTCAGAGGTCAGAGGAGAATGGGCCGACTGATTCAAGCTGATAGAAGAGCAACTTTGACTGAAATAACCACTCGTTACAACCGAGGTATGCAGCAAAGCATTTGTGAAGCCACAACATGCACAACCTTGAGGATGGGCTACAACAGCAGAAGACCCCACCGGGTACCACTCATCTCCACTACAAATAGGAAAAAGAGGCTACAATTTGCAAGAGCTCACCAAAATTGGACAGTTGAAGACTGGAAAAATGTTGCCTGGTCTGATGAGTCTCGATTTTTGTTGAGACATTCAGATGGTAGAGTCAGAATTTGGCGTAAACAGAATGAGAACATGGATCCATCATGCCTTGTTACCACTGTGCAGGCTGGTGGTGGTGGTGTAATGGTGTGGGGGATGTTTTCTTGGCGCACTTTAGGCCCCTTAGTGCCAATTGGGCATTGTTTAAATGCCACGGCCTACCTGAGCATTGTTTCTGACCATGTCCATCCCTTTATGGCCACCATGTACCCATCCTCTGATGGCTACTTCCAGCAGGATAATGCACCATGTCACAAATCTCGAATCATTTCAAATTGGTTTCTAGAACATGACAATGAGTTCACTGTACTAAAATGGCCCCCACAGTCACCAGATCTCAACCCAATAGAGCATCTTTGTGATGTGGTGGAACGGGAGCTTCGTGCCCTGGATGTGCATCCCACAAATCTCCATCAACTGCAAGATGCTATCCTATCAATATGGGCCAACATTTCTAAAGAATGCTTTCAGCACCTTGTTGAATCAATGCCACGTAGAATTAAGGCAGTTCTGAAGGCGAAAGGGGGTCAAACACAGTATTAGTATGGTGTTCCTAATAATCCTTTAGGTGAGTGTATATATATAAAATATTCCAACAATATTATTGCTCTATTGTATATTTCTCTTTTATTTATCTGTTATATAGATATAACAGATAAATAAAAGAGAAATATACAACAGTGTGTGTGTTTAAGCATACTTGGCAATAAAGCTCATTGTGATTCTGATAAAAGTAATCCATTTGACTCCAGTGATAAAATCAATGTCTTCAGAAGTGATTTGATAGGTGTGGGTGAGAAACGATCAATATTTAAGTCAGTTTTTACTTTGACTTTTCGCATTCTTCTTGTGCTTTTGGGTATTTGCATTCTTCATGCATACGCCCCCCTACTGGACAAGGAGGAGAATTTCTAGCAATAATTTACTTAAATATGTATCTGTTTCTCACCCACACCTATCATATCACTTCTGAAGACATTGATTTGACCACTGGAGTCATATGGATTTTATGCTGACCTATGTTATTTCTTTTTGTCACCCATTCACTTGTATTGTATGGACCTACAGAGCAGAAATAATCTTCTAAAAATCTTAATTTGTGTTCTGCAGAAAAAAAATAAAGTCATACACATCTCAGATGGCATGAGGGGAGTAAATGATGAGAAAATTTAAATTTTTGGGTGAACTTTTCCTTTAAGCGATAACACACAAACAATGATAATATTTAGTGTCTTTATTAAACACATCACATTAAAAATTTGCAGTGCTGTGGAAAAAGTAAGTGAACCCTTGGATTTAATAACTGGCTGATTTTCCTTTGACAGTAACAACCTCAACCAAGCATTTCTTGTAGTTGCAGATTAGACCTACACAACATTCAGAAGGAATGTTGGACCATTCTGCCATATAGAACTGTTTCAGCTCATCCATATTCTCAGGATGTCTGGTGTGAACGGCTCTCTTGAGGTAATTCCACAGCATCTCTATTGGGTTATGGTTTGGGCCCTGACTGGGCCACTCTAAAAGGTGGATTTACTTCAATGTTTAGGTTCATTGCCCTGCTGCATCACCCAACTTCTCCTGAGCTTCAGCTGATGCAAAGGCACCCTGACATTATACTGTTGGAGATATTGATAAACTTTGGAATTCATTTTTCCCTCGATGATGGCAAGAGGTAGCAAAGCATACCCAAATCAAGATGCTCCCTCCAACGTACTTCACCCATGGGATGATGTTTTGATATTGGTATGCAGTGCTCTTTTTCGGCCATTTGTAGTGCTGTGTGATCTTCCTGAACAATTCAACCTTAGATTAATTAGTCCACAAAACATTTTCCCAGTAGCGTTGTGGAGTGTCAAGGTGGTCTTTGAAAACTTCATGCATGCAACAATATTTTTGTTGGAAAGCAGTGGCTTCCTTTGTGGCGTCCTGAAATGGACACTATGCCTTTTTAATGTTTTCTGTATAGTAGACTCATGAACAGAGATGTTAACCAGTTCCAATGTTTCCTTCAAGTCTTTAGCTGTCACTGTAAGGTTCTTTTTTTACCTCACTGAGCATTCTGTTGTGTGCCCTTTGAATCATCTTATCTGGACAGCCACTTCTGTGCAGAGTTGCCACTGTACTAAATTGTCTCCATTTATAAACAGTTTGTCTTACTGCGGACAGATTAATATCTAATCTCTTCAAGATAACATTGTAAATCTTTCCAGATTCATGCAAAGCAGCAATTCTTGATCAATGGTTTTTTGAGATCTGTATTTTGCAAGGCCTGGTCCATGACAGCAGATGCTTATTGTGAATAGCAAACTCAGAATTTTTGAGTTTACTATTTACACGTCAAAGAAGCTCTAACCCACACCTCCAATCTAATTTCATTCATTGGATTGCAGGTTTGCCAACTCCTGACTCAAATTAGCTTTTGTTGATATCATTAGCCTAGGGGTTCACATACTTTTTCCAACATACACTGTAAAGGTTTGAATGATTTATTTGATTTTTACAATAAAAATACAATTATTTGTGTGTTGTTAGTAAAAAGAGTTTGTGTTTGTTCATTAATGTAACTTATTGTAGATTTTAAGACATAGGCTATTTATGCATAAATGCAGGTAATTCCAAAGGTTTCACATACTTTTTCTTGCCACTGTAGATCATTAAATTCCAAGATTTATCTTTTATTCAATGCACAACCCTCTAAAATGCAAGTAAATCACTCACACTCACCAAATGTTGCGCTATACTACTAAAATGTATTTCATTAGCCTCATTAGTACATCTTCATATTTCAATCAGAGGTATAGTGTAGTATAGTGAATTATAGAGTAGTATAGTGGATCCTAAACACTAGAGATGCTACAACAACGACTTATATTCCCGTTTACTTATACTAAAAGGAAAACGGCAGATTATCAGTTCATTAGGCCTTTCGGCCTGTTCCTTAAACAATGATATTTTATGAAATATAAACACTTTTACCATAGCACATGAATTTGCAAGAAGAACATTTTGGAACATTTTACTCACTTTTAGCACTTCACAGTGCCCATTTAACAACAAAACTGCTGCAATAAGTTTCACGAACCATGTGATATAATTTTCAAATAATGTAGCCACAGTCACATAACTTTAATTTTAAAAATGCATCTCAAGACACCTTTGTTCTGTTTTATTCGTTGCACTGCATCTGGCTTTTTGTAGCGCAAGAGAACTCTTACTCTGATCGGCCCCTTACATAATCAAGACCCACAGAGTCCCCAGTATTTGAAAAGTCAATGCAGAATGCATCACATGCCACCCTGAAACACTTTCTTACTGAAAGCTTGTTTTGCTCCGTAATGTTTGAATGTCAAAAGGTGGCTTGCACCTCTATTTTCTTTTAGGTGGTTAATTAGTGAATGCTTAACATAGCCACATGCCATGTCTCGGCAGGGACACAGCACCCTAGTGTTGTAAATATTAATTATTTCACTAATGTGGGTCATGAGAAACGGCAGAACTCTAGACCAATAGCTCATTAATCTTGTGACGGCCTCTCCTGTGTTTGCAGTGAAGTGGTGCTGAATTTTAATACACACCTTCTCTTTTTGCTTAGCCTTTACACACTGTCTTTTTCGTAGAGGATGGTTTAACGGCAAGGGGTTCCGCATCTGCAGGGTAACTACATTTACGTTGTACCAAAGAAAGTTCTAGTGTTGAACACACACATTGTACCAATGACATAGTTGTTACACAAACATGACTGTTTATATGTGATATAATGATATGTGATGTACATCTATGTGTCATGATATGTAAAATGCTGATATGCTTAATCATGCTTATAGTTGCATATATTTATTAAAAGTATGTGCTGAAAATTAAGAAAAAATAGCAAAGACAACAGCTATTGGCCTACAAAGGAAAAACTTTTGTATATATTATTAGTTTATTATGACTCAACAAGTCTTTAAAGTATTAAATTGATAAATAAAACAAGGGAATTCATTATCTCAAAAAAGGGGAGTAGGGAATCTCAAACAGCATGGCTTGGTCATAGGTAGCCCTCATTAATAGGCCCTTTAGGGCAAGACTAACTGACACTCTAGTCTACATGCCTGAAGCTGCTAAAAGCATGAGTCTGAATCAAGCTTTTTCTGAAAACCAGCAGGACATTGACTTTCATCATTACAAAGACATTACCTTAACCACAGGCAAACCTCTGGTCTCAACTGGCATTAAACCAGTTTTAACATCTCATATTTTATCCATGCATTTCACGCAGTACTGTCTTAGGAGGATACCATATTTTATATAGGCTAGTATAGTGAGATTTGTATCCATGTTTTTATGTGATGTGAAATTACCATTCAACACATGTATCCTTACAGTGTTTTAATGAGAGAGAATAAAGTCATTCTGATGTTTTTGTTAATTACAGTTTTGAAGTGACTTATATGTGCAGGGAGTATTAGTGTCCCGTAGCTTTCAATCATTGTTGATAGTTGAAAGTTTATGTTGCCTAATATATAAAACAAAACATAGAGCACAAAATAAAACCAAGCAATAAGTTGAATGAGCCTAATGAGACAGACGGATACAAGTATATATGTATGGATGGACAAACGGATGGATGGACAGACAGATGAACGGATAGTCCTGTACAGTAGATGGATCAGTTTTATTTTTAAGTTATTTAACTGAGTTTTCCTTGAAACTCGTTAATAACTCGTTAATTTTTGTCTGGTGTAATCTTTCTTATAACCTTGTTGCCTTTTCTTATTAGAGTGTGACTAAATTGACAAATCATCTTAATCACAAGGTGCACTGTGATTAGAATGATATAGGCTGCTTTTTTTTCCTCTGATTTGCTAACACTGGAAGATGCTGTACTGCAGTACACTCAGTCTGAGCCAAATCGATCGGATTGCACTATTTTGGGAGATTTTTCACACTCACTTCTGCTAATTGCCTCTAAGGGTGTGCACTAGCCTAGGAGATAGTAAAAGTGTTTTATGATTTTCATAACTTATTCATTGTGTTGTGTATTCCTGTTATATTAATTATTTTAAATGAACTCTTTTCACCAGATTTATTCAAGCAGTGTAAATATGGTATAATAACATCAGAACAGCACTTTTCTTACTGATATTTCTCTCTCTCTAAGCTCAAGCATTTTTGCTGTGATGTAAAATTATTCCCAACTTCTAATTTTCAGGTGTTTTGATTCCTTTTTCATCAGTGTTCTAAAAATGTTCATGTTATATTTGGCTTTAACACATTTATAATTGTACTTCTGTTTCTTTCTGAAGCTGTAAACTTTGTTTAACTTCCTGCCCTCTGCTCTTCTGTTGCCTTCAAGGATTGCAAACACATCACACTGCTTTGAAGGCAGGTGTAAACTTTGCCTCAGTTCTTAAATCTCTGGTGTAAAGTTTGGCTTCAGCAAGTGTAAAGTTGGCATGAGCTTCTCTGATCTGTCTAGAAGGATCAGACTACTGAATAAAGGGCAGCTCTTTGTTGCTTATGTTGGCTGTCAGTCTAGTGCAGATTTATTGGATGTAATAGCCCCGTGATTGAGTGACAAGTGGAGGGGGTTTATAGCTACAGTTGTGGTGTAGAGAGGGATAAATTCAAGCTGTGTGAGTCATAAAGTGCGTATAGAAAGAGAGTGAGTGAGAGAGAAATGAAAGTGAGAATGAGAGTCAGAAATAGGGTGCATGGGACATTCTACATTAATTTAACAATCACAAGTTTAAAGCTTCTTGAGAAGTTCAGGAGAGAAAATAATTTATAGTCAAACCAGGGTTATACTGTGATGCAAAGCTAGTATTTTAGTCTTTACTGTTAAAACAATTACTAATAAGACTGTATAAAAAGCATAAAATTCATGCTACATTAGTTCAGAAATAAGTTAGGTTTTTGATAGGTTTCCATGTATGAATTTTTTAATAATGATGTTTTTGAAATAGGGTATTAAATATTAGGGCTGAAGTTAAACTATTGAATCGCTATTAATCACATAATTTTTAGTTAATCGCGATTAAATGCAGATTCTGAAAGCAGTGAAATTTGACTCTATATATAAGCCTTCCACAGTATAAAGATAGAAATGCACTAAAATAGCACAGATTCAAGTAACATTAAACGTTTCCCAAACTCTAAGTGGGAGTTTGATGAAAATGTGCTATTAATTATCAATTTTTGTTAGGGAAAAAAAGTGCTGCAGACAACATTTTCATGCCAGTTAAGACTTGATGTGCTTATGTGGTAAATTAATTGCACATTACAGTGGCTGTAAATCAAATCAAATCAAATCAAATCACTTTATTGTCACACTACTGTGTACACGAGTGCAACAGTAGGTGAAATTCTTGTGTGCAGTTCCGAGCAACATTGCAGTAATGACAGTGACGAGACATAAACCACTTTACAATAAACAACATATTTACACAAAACAATTTACATAACAAATGTACACATACTTACACAACAATTTACATAACAAATGTACACAATACACACAATGTAGAATACACATACACTAGAAACGGGTATAAATATATATAAACACTAATTGAATTGGGAGAATATATTGACAGAGTGATGATTAATAAAGTGCAGTGCTGATTGATGATCGTGAGAGATCATGTGTTCAAAAGTCTTATTGCTTGTGGGAAGAAGCTGTCATGTAGTCGGCTGGTGCGGGTCCTGATGCTGCGATACCGCCTGCCTGATGGAAGCAGTGAAAGCAGCCCATGACTCGGGTGACTGGAGTCTCTGATGATCCTCCGAGCTTTATTCACACACCGTCTGTTATATATATCCTGGAGGGAGGGAAGCTCACCTCCGATGATGTTTCTGGCCGTTAAGGTAAGGTACTTGATTTCTGTCACAAGTCCCATCTGGGCTTGTTTTGTACAACGAATTGCGATAAGAGCTCCTTTCCCATCACTGTTGTGTGTAGCTGCATTTGTGAATGTCCATACTTCTATACTATATAGTATGCCAAAAACAGTATGCCAATGGAGTAGTATTTCAGAATCCACAGTATTCATGAAACAGTAATCGAGAAATACCCGGATGACCTACTATTTACAGCAAAATTCTGAAGTGCGGATTGACTGGACACTTAGCGATTCCATAATGCCTCAGGAGCTGAAGTGACGTCACGTTCAAAACACTGGATATAAAGGAACAGCGATAAATCACCTGGCGGACACCTCTCCTCAACCCTAAGTGCTATATTTACCAAGATAATTGTACATTGAGCTAAATTGTTCTTGTTTAACAAAACCAAAGCAGACTATATTTTTTGCTGATGTTGTTATTACGTTATATATCCGGGTCATGAGACAATGCCAAAGTCAAAAGAAGAAGTATGTCTGAAATCTAATCATACTACTTACATGCATACCTTAAAGAATGTACTGTTTTGCCAGCAGAAAAGTGCATCCTTCATCAAATACAGTAAATACTGTGACAGTACACGGTTTCAGATGCAGCATGTGTGTGTGTGTGTGTGTGTGTGTGTGTTGTGGTGTGTACCATAAGTGTATTGACTATAGATGGACACTCCAACACATCACAAAGATTGAACTCTGGTCTGACCAGTTAGATAAGCCAGTATAAACACTGACATGTTCAACTGTTTAATTAATTGCATGTGTAAATGCATTCATTTTGACAGCTCTATTTAATGTATTTTATTAGCGTATACAACATAATTGCATTTTAATTTACAACAATTGAGATATTATTCTCACTCCTCTCTCTCCCACCAACTCTGATGACAGATGACTTCTGAAGAGGTAAAACAAGGTATCTATATGTCAACATGTTGTATATTCCAGCTTGTTCCCTGTACAAAAGACATACTAAATTCTTAAAGGAGTCATATCATGAGAAATTAATTTTTTCAAAATGTTTTGGTGAGGGAAGAAAGACCATCCAATAAATATAGCTGCCGAACAATGTTCTTTTCCTGGCTTCATGCAGCAAAAAAATGGCCGCCAAACAATGTTCTTTTCCTGGCTTCATGCAGCACCTACAGCCCTGAATATGTATTATATTAAAAATATATATATTTCTTTTTTTCTTTTTTTTTAAGGTACCCCATTTTCGAATGGGTTGTTTTGTAAACTTGTATTAATACAAGGCAGACTTTGCAAAGTTAGTGAGTGTGTTTACATGTATACCAATATGCTCATAACTTCCAAAAATCAGCTTAGAGTTGACTGCCATGGTACACTCTCAGAGTCAATATTTTCAGACATGTCAGAAAAACTTCCAACTTCATCAACAAACTCCTGGGATACATCAACATCAGATGGCCCCTGCCCAGCTGTTCCGGAGCAAGCTCTAAAGATGGAGAAAAACTAGAAAGATATTTATTTTTAACATGAAACCTTTACATATAAAAGTAATGGTCACCCACTGAATGTTCTTATGCTCAAAATATTTTCACTGGTCCTTGGGATGTAATGTTTCCTTAAGAACTCCAAATTATCCAGGAGCCAACAATGTTTGGTTGTTAGATGTTTGCCACCACTACACTTGGCTGTGGCTTCAGAAGCCTGGAGTACTGTGTCCTTAATGACCCAGCCCTCTGTTTTACTTCTTCAACTGAAAAAACAAAACAATTTGGAAACACACGCACAAAAAAATTATACCTGTAGGCATATTACCATAAACATACAGACCAAGAACAGTAGAACATCTTTATATGAGAAATGTACACTGAAAGAAGTACTGCCTTCAATTGTTTCCTCAAAGATATATTTCTATTTGATCTAACCCATATGCATTATTTTCGTAGTTGGTATGACAATTTGAGGTTCAACTTTTCGTGGAGAATAGCGTGACACCTCCACACGCTCTATGTCTCCATTTTAACAAGCTCAAAAATAAATTACAAAATAATGAGTGCAAAATTAAATAAGTGCAGAACAAAATAATAAGCGCAGATCAAAATAATTTATCAAAATGAATAAAAAATATCTAAACACATTTAAAATATGCAACAAAAAAGTCAAATTAAAGCAAAGTCATCAGAATTGCAAACAAAATCATGTTTTCCTTGGTGTTTGCTCTCTGACGTATTTTCATTTTTTTGTATGCTTACACTGCATTTTTATTTGCTTTTCTTTCCAAGTTCTGCGCTTGGTTTTCCAAAACTTGTGATTAAATTTTTTTTGTAAATCAGGGGCCGTTTTGCATCCCCATTGGTCCACTAGTTCTTGATCGACAGCTCCTCCTCTAGCCAGTCATTCAAAGAGGGGAGATGCCGATACTAGAATGCAACACCGACGGCTGCTGCTCAATATTATATTATTTGTGGTTGATAGATATGCTGCTTGTGTCTGTTTTGAATATTCCACTATACTGCAGTGAAATCAGAAACAAGTGACCAAGCCTCCCCACATCAATAAATAATGCAATAAAGTGGGCTTGACTTTGGATGTTCTTTATTCACAAATAGTCACAAATTAAGGGACTGTCTCTAAAGATACAGGCAACATTGTAGCCTACATATCCAAAACATTTACAAACATTTACATAAAATAGAGTATACAACTTCAATAAAATTTGAAGCAAATGACTTACAGGCGTACAACCAACTCCAATGTGTGCATGTAGGTGTGCAATAATGCACACCTTTTAGTTTTTTATATAATTAAATTGTAATAGGTCTTGGTGTCAGGATCTGAATTTTATTTCATGGAAAAGTGGATCAAGGGTGGTAAAAACAAGCAGGAAACACCCACACCAACCCAGCATTGTTTTTTTTGTTTTTTGTTTTTTTTAGATATGCAACCAATAAAGTTTTTAATAATGCCTAAACTAAAAGACTCTGCTAACTAAATACATGAGTTGACACATGTGTTAACGAACTATGATAATGGCCTACTCGGACAACACATTGTTTCCTAGAGCTGGCAGAAAATACTCAAAACAGACACAAGCAATGTATCTATCAACCAGAAATAATATAATATTAAGCAGCAGCTGTCAGAGTTGCATTGGAGTGACGTCACCTCCCCTCTTCGAATGATTGGCTAGAGGAGGAGATGTTGATCAAGAACTAGTGGACCAATAGGGACACAAAATGCCCCCTGATTTTCATGAAAATCTACTCAAGATTTGGAAAATCAAGCGCAGAACTTGAAAACAAATGCAAAGAAAAATACAGAGCAAGCGTAAGCGTACAATTTTTTTTATATATGAGCAACATTTTCAGAGAGCACAAAAAAAAAAAAAGAGTAATATACAGTAACCACGGAAAACATGATTTTGCTTGCAATTCTGATGACTTTGCTTTAATTTTTCTGTGTTTTATTTGCAGCGTATTTTAAATGTGTAAAATGCACAGATTAACGGTCTCAGAGGCAACTGAGATTCGTCCTCCGCCACCCGGATTGAGGTGAGCCACTACACTGACACGAGGACTTAGAGCGCATTGGAAATTGGGCATTCCAAATTGGGGAGAAAAGGGAAGAAAAAAAAAGCTAAAATCTGACAAAGATAAAAAAACTAATGACACATTTTAAAATGTATATTTTCATAATGTATCTAGTTAGAAGGTCCCTGAATAATTAACACCATTACCTGAGAGAGAATTTCTTTCAAATGTAACCAAAATGGGCATAATAAGTTAATTATACCCATATGAATCGGAATCAAATCGCATTAGAATAGAATAGAATTAAGAGCTTGTGAATAGGAATCGAAATGGAAACTTTTTTTGCTGTTTGCATGACCACAAATGTTGTCGGCTTATTAAGCATTATCAGTGTAGGATTTTGCACGTAAACGTGCACAATTATTGAAGAATGGAGCAGCACAATGTATATAAGAGCACAGCAGTACAAAACTGATGGTTTAATTCAGAGAATGGTGGAAAATGGTCATAAAAAATTAATCATGCTTTTGGGGTATAAAACCTTGACTAACATGCTGGTCCACTGGGGGGAAAATAAAATGATAAATGTAAGTTATGACCCCTTGAAGTGTAAATGGAAAAAGTTGACATAATCTTGGCTCATCTGAGCCTATTGCGTAGGCCCCTTAACTAGGATATGTGTGAATGTCCTTAAAATGACAATATGGCATCTCAGGATATGATATGTATTCCTGGACACACTGAAATTTCAAGACTTCACAAGAGATGCATAAACAGTTTATATAACAGTTGATTCTGATAGTGATATGAGCTGAGATGCCAACCATACATTTATATCACCAAGCATTCAAACAAACTTCCGGAAATGGAAGCATAAACTGAAGTTCTAGCAGGAAATGTCTGGATCCTTTCTCTGTTGTTTGCATACTTCTGTTGTTTTCACCCCCCTCCACCCTATCTCCACCAGTTTAGCTCCTGTCCTGGGTGGGATAAGCTCCACTCCATAGCCGTCATCGCATCTGGAAAGATATTATGGTCCAAGCCAGTATCTGAGCGCTGAACCGCAGGATAGGGCCAAATATTATAAGTTTCTCTAAATTCTAAATAATTCAAATCATCAAGAGTCTTTAATTATAGAACTTGCAGTGATATTTGGTCAGCACTGTTCTCTTACACATTTTTTGGTACGCAAATGTTTCTTTTTTATGGCAACATTTCTCATTCTTTGTTCCTTTCAGAATCATTCAGATGATGTTGTGGATTAATCTCACAAAGAGTTTTACAAAGAGGTTTTTGTAAAAGCCTTTTTTTTTTTTCTTAGTTTTTTGGATGCATGATTAAATTCATGTATAAATGAATTTCTTACCTGGTTGAGGGTACCCAAATGCCATTCTTGATTGTTACAGTTGACTTAATCCCCAGGGGTCAAACTGGATGAGCACACTTAATTAGCAGTCATTCTGTTGTTATGTGTGTCAGAAATCAAAGACTTGTGGTTATTCACAAAGGTCCTCCGGTAAATATCTGCATGTGAACTAATTAGATTTAGGTTAAATTATTGAAATGACGAATTAATCAGGCAATCCTATTCAAAAGATCAGCCTGCCTTGTGTTTGAGCATTGCTATTCATCATAGAATGAGACTGGGCAACAACAAGATCGCAAACAAAAATGCTTCACAGAATTCAGTTCACCCCTGACAAACTGCAAATGCAGAGCAACACTTTGCCAGTTTCCATAGCTTCAGCTCTCCATCTGTTGAGAGGATCTGCATTCTCTGTCCTCAGCTTAGCTTCTATTTTTACAAGCGATGCTGCTCCACATCATTTCCATCAGAAAGTGAGGGATGGAGAGATAGACTGTTTAGTATGTATTTGGTTTGACTGGAAAACAAAGGATCTCCAACGTTGTCCAAATCTAGCAGGAATATTATTTGTGTTCATATTGCATATTACTGTAACGAAGTAAACCACTGTTTCTCTGTCGGATTATTTGCCTAATGCCAAAGTCGCAACCTATTTATGCAAATAAGGTGCATTACTTGCATCCTGTAGACTGGGTTTTGTCAGTTTAGTGTGTTGTGGGTGTTTCATGTTCATAAAACCTTTTTATTAGAGTGTGCATTTATACCAGTTTCTGTGAAATGGGATGAAGGAAATAGACCTTAGCCATATCAAGTTCTAGCTATATGGTAATTTGCCATGCATGTGTAGATAATGTGTGTGCACATACTCCACTTGCCCTTGCCCAAGGTTAATCTGTCACATTTAGTGTATATTTGCATTCATTCTTATCTGTTTCTTGCCACTCATCTGTCTGTGTGGATCCAACACCTCACGCCTAATCGCTTTTCTTTAAAGCAAGCCCCCACTCTTCTCCCTTTTTGTCTGTCACACATACACACCATGTGTCCTGCTTCTCATGGTGTGTCTGGACACATAAGACATTCAGTTGAACGGCCTATGTCTACTTTTACACACTTTGGTCTGTCACCATCTCCCTTAATCAGAGGAGATTTTTTTCTGAGAAATAGAGATAGACAGTTAGAAAGAATGAGAGAGTGTAAAAGAGAAGGGGAGAGTCTGGAGTTAACTAAGCTGTTTGTATACAGAATTCTCCATATCTGATGACCATATCTGATTTTTGCAGAACAGAGAAAAGCAAATGTATTTTAACACACTTATACTTATTCATGGTCAAATTCCTATTTGTGCACATTCTATTAGGAGTGTTTTGAAGAGTGAATATGAACATCCACCATTTTAAACCACATGAAGGCCTATTGCATTCTCTGATGTATGTCAAAAAGGGTCCACTAGCTGCACTGGAATGTAATGTTTTGTCATGTTTGCTCTCAAAATAATATCCATATTTTAAGCTTTTAAACCAGCTCAGGTTATGCAAATTTATTTAAATATTTCAGTATATAGAAAATAGTACTACAGAATAATCAGATTATCTCCTGACAACCACTGATCATACATTTGTATGTAGGTCTTTGAAATACAAGTGAGTTGAATAGTCTAGCACCATACATAAAGATTGCTTTGTTTAAGCGTAATGCACAACAATTGTCTGACAGATCAGTCATCACTGTCTTCCGTGTAATTGGTTTACGTAGTTTAGCAAAGCTTTTGTGGCTGATTTATTTTTACCATTTACCAGATGCAAACAGTTTAGCCTTTTAAAGAATGAGTATGTCATAATATTTGATGCAGTATGTGACACGATTCAGTGATTTAATTGTCACTGAATCAATTAATTAAATAATGTGTGTTTTTATATATATATATATATATATATATATATATATATATATATATATATATACACACACACATACACACACAGTATCTCACAAAAGTGAGTATACCCCTCACATTTTTGTAAATATTTCATTATACCTTTTCATGTGACAACACTGAAGAAATGACACTTCGCTACAATGTAAAGTATTGAGTGTACAGCTTGTATAACAGTGTAAATTTGCTGTCCCCTCAAAATAACTCAACACACAGTCATTAATGTCTAAACTGCTGGCAACAAAAGTGAGTACACCCCTAAGTGAAAATGTCCAAATTGGGCCCAAAGTATCAATATTTTGTGTGACCACCATTATTTTCCAGCACTGGGGTCTGAGGAGGTTTTGGGCCCTGGAGAAGATTTGACATGCATTGACATTTGTGCTTTTTTCAGTTGCTTAAAAACACATTAATGGCTAAAGTCTGATAACACTGTATTTAGCACAAACTGGGCTACAATAATATGTGGGCAACATGTGTGTACATGTTTGTATTTTTGAGAAAATAAAGTTTATGCATGGTTTTTGAAAAAAAAAATATTTTTAAAGTAATTGAAATAAGGCCATATAACACATTTGTCCACAAGCCTTTTGAGAACAGAATCTTGTAGCCTAGAGTTTTTGCTACAAAATGATGTGAAAACCATCTTGATCACTCATTCATACAAAACAATATAGTAATTGAACTATTGCAAGACACTTTTAGTGTTAGAAAGTTCATACTATCATGAACATGGATGTATTTCACACCTGAGGAGATAAAGACACCTCCCCTGGGCCTATCACTGAGAATGTGACAGAAAGAGAATGAATGTGAGAAGACTTAATTATCAAAATCAAGTTTTAAGTAAAAAGAAGTAATCTGACTAAACATTTTCTTAACATAAAAACTTTACTTAATTTTAGACCTACACTACCGTTTAAAAGAAGTCTCTTCTGCTCACCAAGGCTGCATTTATTTGATCCAAAATACAATAAAAACAGTGATATTTTGAACTATTTTTTACAATTTAAAAGAACAAGTTTTCTATTTGAATATATTGTAAAATGCAATTTGTGATCAAAGGCTGAATTTTCAGTATCATTACTGCAGTCTTCATTGTCTCATGATCCTTCCAGAAATCATAATAATATGCTGATTTTCTAATATGGGCATATTAAAGTGCATTTACTAATTTACACATGAACCCATATTTGCAAGCACAAGCTTTGTTGATGATAAAGAGGCAGCATAAACACTAGATAAAATATAGATCTAAACATAATCATAATATAATCATATTTATTTTATCATACATATTATTACATATCATATTTATATCATACAGAATACAATTTAAATTACGAGTTGAGCTGAAACACATTTACATGTAACTAAAATTGCTTATTAGAGACATACTTCAAATGTCATTACTCTGAATCCTGGGCTAGCAAGTCTGGAAACAGTCCCACTAGTAAAATATGTACATGTTTATATAAAATAGTATGTCAACTAATTAAAACTAAATGACTTACTCGTACAAAATTGTATCCTCTCGGCTGGATCAAGTCTCTCTTCAAAATACAAATGTTCATCAGAGTCCCGCTCTTCTTCTGAGAAATGTAACTCTTCGTCACTATCCAGGAGTTTTTCTCACTTTTGTATCGTGCTGTCTTTCAAAAAAAAAAATGAACGAACTTGTTGTTTTTTAAGACAAAGTCGGGGGCATTTACCATTTTGCATTGATTGACTCAGCACATTACCGTATGAATGGCATGCTCTGCTGGTGTGGGGATCACTTAGAGATAAATTAGCTGAGCCAGGGAAAACTGTACATCGCATTGTTCTGTCACATTCTGTTGACTTTTGTTCTGTGCTTTATGTTGAAATTCTGGTTTAGTTCCTGTTTCCTGTTTGGTTTTTTTGATTGGTTTTCCCCTGATTGTCTCCCATTCCCTGATTGTTTCCCCAGGTGTTCCTAGTTTTCCCTTGTATATTTAAGCTCTTGTTTCCCCCTGTCTATTTGTCTGTTATTTCATGTTCAGCATGTTTTGTGCTAAGTTCCCCGTGGTTTTCTTTGTTCCAAGTTTTCTTGCTTTTGGTTTAAATAAAGAGCTGCACTTAGATCCTCTCTTGTTGCCTGTCATAGAATACAGGACCTCAAAAAATAAATGTCTCAAAAGACCTAGCAGCAGTCTTCCTTCAGCTGATCTGAGCGAACCTCCCCTTAACTGAATACTTACGTCTGTTTAGCACCATTGCACGATGCACTGGTTTTTCTGAGTGCGGCAGTCTTAAGTCCATTTACCAGGGGCTCGCCTCCTTCCCATGGATGGATCGAGGTTGCCGGAGACTGGTGATTGCACGTGGTAAAGGTACGTAAGTTTGGTTTTGGAGACGTTTGCTTCTGAGGGCTACTTGCAACGAGCCGACGCCTCGCCTGCAACGGCCAAAGAACCAACACCCACGCCTGCCACGGCCAACGAGCAACGCCCACTGCCTGCCACAGCCAACGAGCCAACGCCCACGCCTGCCACGGCCCACGATCCAACGCCCATGCCCTGCCACGGCCCACGAGCCTAACACCCGCGCCTTGCCACGGCCGATGAGCCAACACCCTACGCCTGCCACAGCCCACGAGCTGGAAGCTTTGTCCGTCTCAGAGCCAGCGTTGCCAGCCTTGGTCCGTCCCATAGATGACCAGCATTGCCGGCCTCGTCCCGTCCCAGAGCCAGCGTTGCCAGCCTCGTCCCTCCCAGAGCCAGCGTTGTCAGCCTCGTTCCGTCCGGAGGAGGAGAAGAAAAGTCTCCCAAGGGCTCTGCCTCCCGAGCCTCCCAGGGCTCTGCCTCCCGAGCACTCCCAGAGCTCCGCCTCCCGAGCCTCCAGGGCTCTGCTCCGAGCCTCCAGGACTCTGCCCTCCCAGGGCTCCGCCTCCTAGCCTCCCAGGGCTCCACCCCTGTGTCCTCCATGGCTCTGCTTTCCACGGCTCTGCCTGCTCTGCATTCCCATGGCTCTGCCTGCTCTGGCTTTCCACGGCTCTGCCTGCTCCGCATTCCACGGCTCCGCCTGCTCCGCCTCCCAGGGCTCCACCCCCCCCGAGCCTTCCCCACGTCTCCTAAACCTCCCACGCACACTGTCTCCAGAGCCCTCCACGACTCTGCCTCCCACGCCTCCAGAGCCTCCCACGGCTCCCCTCTGCCCCCTGAGCCTTCACGCCTCCAGAGCCTTCCATGCCTCCTGAACCTTCCAGCAGCTCCACCCCCTGAGTCCTCCATGACTCCGCCTCCTCGGCTCCGCAGCCAGAGACTGCCACTGCCCCTGTCCTGTGGCCTCCTCCAGGCCTCCTGATCCGATCCCTGTCCTGTGGCCTCCTCTCCGGCCTCCTGACCCGTTCCCTGTCCTGGTGGCTTCCTCCCTGGCCTCCTGACCCATTCCCTATCCTG
Organism: Moxostoma hubbsi; assembly: GCA_032164185.1. Taxonomy (NCBI): domain Eukaryota; kingdom Metazoa; phylum Chordata; class Actinopteri; order Cypriniformes; family Catostomidae; genus Moxostoma; species Moxostoma hubbsi. The sequence goes on along the minus strand of JAVLUX010000003.1, from coordinate 14,220,851 downwards.
TGGCCTCCTGACCCGTTCCTTTCCTGTGGCCTCCTCCCCGGCTCCTGACCCAATCCCTGTCCTGTGGCCTCCTCCCCCAGCCTCCTAACCCATTCCCTGTCCCTGTGCCTCCCCGGCCTCCTGACCTGTTCCCTGTCCTTGTGGCCTCCTCCCCGGCGTCCTGACCCATTCCCTATCCTGTGGCCTCCTGACCCGTTCCCCTGTCCTGTTGTCCTTACTCCCCCGGCCTCCTGACCCGTTCCCTGTGCTGTGGCCTCCTACCCGGCCTCCTGACTCCGGGTCCCTGTCCTGTGGCCACCTCCCAGACTCCCTGACCCGGTCCCTGTCCTGTGGCACACCTCCCAGACTCCCTGACCCTACCTTGCTCCTCTGCTCCCCTTGTGCCCACTTGAACTGCCTTTTTGCCCCTGGTGCCCCCTTGAACTACCTGTTTGCCCCGTGCTCCATGGTCAATGTGTTTTGACCATTTCATGTTTGCATCTGGAATCCGCTCCTTAAAGGGGGGGGGGGGGGGGGGGGGGGGGGGGGGGGGGCTCTGTCACATCCTGAACCCATTCCCTATCCTGTGGCCTCCTGACCCGTTCCTTTCCTGTGGCCTCCTCCCGGCCTCCATGACCCAATTACCCTGTCCTGTGGCCCTCCTCCCCAGCCTCTAACCCATTCCCTGTCCTGTGGCCTCCCTCCCCGGCCTCCTGACCTGTTCCCTTGTCTTGTGGCCTCCTCCCCGGCCTCCTGACCCATTCCCTATCCTGTGTCCTTCCTGAACCCGTTCCCCTGTCCTGTTGCCTCCTCCCCGGGCCCTCCTGAACCGTTCCCTGTGCTGTGGCCTCCTACCCGGCCCTCCTGACCCGGTCCCTGTCCTGTGGCCACCTCCCAGACTCCCTGACCCCGGTCCCTGTCCTGTGGCCACCTCCCAGACTCCCTGACCCTACCTTGCTCCCTCTGCTCCCCTTGTGCCCACTTGAACTGCCTTTTTGCCCCTGGTGCCCCCTTGAACTACCTGTTTGCCCCGTGCTCCATGGTCAATGTGTTTTGACCATTTCATGTTTGCATCTGGAATCCGCTCCTTAAAGGGGGGGGGGGGTGGGGGGGGGGGGGGGCTCTGTCACATTCTGTTGACTTTTGTTCTGTGCTTTTATGTTGAAATTCCTGTTTAGTTCCTGTTTCCTGTTTGGTTTTTGTAGTTCCTTGTAGTTCCATTTTTTGATTGGTTTTCCCCTGATTGTCTCCCATTCCCTGATTGTTTTCCCCAGGTGTTCCTAGTTTTCCCTTGTATATTTGTCTGTTATTTCATGTTCAGTATGTTTTGTACTAAGTTCCCCGTGGTTTTCCTTGTTCCTAGTTTTCTTGTCTTTTGGTTTATAAATAAAGAGGCTGCACTTAGCTCCTCTCTCTATCATTGCCTGTTTGTCACAGTTTCATTACAGATTACATTGCAGTAGAATATTTGTTTTAAATTTGAATTGTTTATTTTAAAGTAGACATTTTAAGCTTTCTTTAGACATGTGTTTCATGTTTGTATGATAAGTATTCGCAAGTATTTCAGTTCATTTTTGTGACATGTTTCAGATATATGCTTGCAAACCCAGAGACTGCTTACAGCTCACCCTTTTTATTTTCTTTATTTTACAAAAGCACAAGGTTTTGTTGTTATTGGTGAGTGTACACAAATAAAAGTAGACCCTTTATATTTCTCTAATGATGTCTTACACTTATCTGTATGCCCCAAAATGACAGAGAATATTATTGTTGTTTTCCACTGTTAATAACGAAAAAAAACCAGTAGGAGCACGCCGGCGCGTCCGTCGTCCCCCAGAGGGTTTAACCCTCTTGGTGTATGGAGTTCACCAGAGCTTCACAGGTCCGCCACTGATCATTCCTTCCTACTCCCCATGACAAACATCATGGAAGCTGGTGGATGTTTAGAGAGCTTGTGCCTCCTCCATCTTCAGTTTGAGGATGCCCTACAGATGCTCAATAAGGTTTTAGGTTGCTGCAGACATTGCTGGGCCAGTCCATCACATTCACCCCTCAGCTCTTTTAGCAAGGCAGTGGTCGTCTTGGGAGGTGTAGTGTGGGGGTTTCTTATCATGCTGGAATACTGCCCTGCGGGCCCCCGTCTTCGAAGAGGAGGGGATCATGCTCTGCTTCAGGTTGTCACAGTACATGTTGCGATTCATGGTCACTCAATAAAAACTGTAGCTCCACAGTGCTGGCAGCACTCATTGCAAGCTCCAGACCATGACTCTCCCACCACCATGCTTGACAGTAGGGCAAGGACACGCTTGTCTTTGTATTCTCCTCACCTTGTTTCGCACACACGCTAGAAACTATCTGAACTAAATAAGTTTTATCGTGGGTCTCATCAGACCACAGTACATGGTTTCCAGTAATCCCATGTCCTTAGTCCTGCTTGTCTTCAGCAATCTGTTTGCTCGGGCTTTCTTTGTCATCATCTTATAGAAGAGGGCTTCCTTCTGGGAAGACAGCCATGACCAGACCATTTGATGCAGTGTACAGCATATGGTCTGAGTACTGACAGGCTGACCCCCCACCCTTCAACCTCTGCAGCAATGCTGGCAGCACCTCATACGTCTATTCCCAAAGACAACCTGTTGGATATGACGTCTGACACGTTTTGCACTCAACTTCTTTTGGTCGACATGGCGAGGCTCTGTTCTGAGTGGAACCTGTCCTGCGTTAAACCGCTATATGGTCTTGGCCACCGTTGCGGCAGCTCAGTGTCAGGTCTTAGGAATCTTCTTAGAACGCTAGGCCAATCTTATGTAGAGCAAACATTCTTTTTTTCAGCTCCTCAGAGAGTTCTTTGCATGAGGTGCCATGTTGAAACTGCTCCAGTGGACCTGTATGAGGGAGTAGTGAGAGCCAATGACACCAAATGTAAACACACCTGCTCCCCATTCTCACATGAGACCTTCCTGTAACACTAATGAGGTACACATGACACCAGGGGTAGGGAAAATGGCTAATTGGGCCCAAATTAGACATTTTCAACTAGGGGTGTACTCACTTTTGATTGCCAGCGGTTTAGACAATTAATGGCTGTGTGTTGAGTTATTTTGAGGAGACAGCAAATTTACACTGTTACCAAGCCTGTACACTCATACCTTTACATTGTAGGCAAAGTGTCATTTCTTCAGTGTTCTCACATGAAAATATATAATCAAATATTTACAAAATATGTGAGGGGGTATACTCACTCTTTATGAGATAATGTACTATATATTATTTGTCATATAAGTATCCAAATTGTCCTTGCTGAGGGGACTCAAATATTTACAGTAGCCTGTCATGATTGTAGCATGGCTGTGTTGTTTTTTGGGATGTAGGAAAATTCTGGTTATTTATGATTATTCAAATAAAACAATTCATGTTTCTCTACATTGTGTGTGGCATATTTGTGTTTGTTATAGCAATGTGGCACAAGTATAAATAGAAATAGCTGCTCTTCAAGATTGCAGAAGCCTCCCACTGCTTCTCTTTATATTTACAATTCATAGTCAGAACCCGATATCTCAAATTACATTATACTGTATGGAGGACCTCAGGTGAGTGGCACTTTAAATCTCAATATGAGTTTTGATGTTAGAATTGGAAAGCAGCCTTTAGCTTAAAATGGATATTTATTTTAGTCCTAGGCTCAACAATTTTGCCTTTTTCCATGTTTGCCTACATTTGCTATACCAACACCACAATGGGGACTGTGTTTGCTGGAAGAGGTGTTGTTGCCTCAAATAATGGAAAAATCAAAAACATTCTGGATCCGAGACATCATGGTTCCCAGCAAAAGTCACCACTTCATTGGCAAGATGTGTATGGAGTGGACCAGTGCTACATTACATGACTACCCCACTTGTGCCAAAATCTCTTGGGATCGACGAGCAAATCTAGCTAATTACTCTCTTTGCTCATGGCGATGCCCAAGGACCCCTCAGGTAGCCTCATTGAGAATTCAAACAAGGACAATTATGAACACTAGTTAAGCAGCTTCAGTTTGAATACAGTAGATAACTGGCCTGCCTCCAAAACAGGAATTATGTTAATGTTTTTTCTAATTATTATATGGAAATTGGGACTACATTCATTTGACAATAGATGTAGAGTGTTTTGCTCCTATATGATGTATTTGAGGGCTAAATTGGACATGTATACTGTACTCTAAAATTGTAGTACACATAATTACATGATTAATGTTATTTGAAGTAGTTCCATATAAATAATGCTCAAGATGTCATCTGAACTCTCGGTCTACAGCTACATTCGATAATATGCAGTGTGTATATATGTATTTTTTACCGGTGAAAATTATGAGTGAAAATATGTCAATTTGATGCACAAATTTCCAGCTAGTCTGCCAGATCTCTAGTTTTGCTTTGTTAAAGGTAGAAGTATGTCGGTCATTATAGGGACAGAAACGTCTAGGTTACGGGTATGTAACCTCCATTCCCTGATGGAGGGACGAGACGTTGTGCCAATATACCTCTTGATCTATGAAAAAAAGGCAATGAGAAGGTTTGGCAGACAGAATTTACATGTCCCGCCCACCCGGACATACGGGTATAAAGCAGGGAAATTGCGTCTGTTCTCATTCAGGATATTTCTTGACAGAAGCCCGAAATGTCTGCCACAACAGTAGCTCACAGCGACGTGGCTGGGGAGGACACACGTCTCGTTCCCTCATCAGGCATCCAGGAACTACACAGGGGCGGAAAGGCAAATCTTTAAAAAGAATGACCTAATAAGGATTCAACGCTGCTGTGTATTGCTCATTTAGAGGAAAATACTCTTTTTTAGAGAAATCACTCCTTTTATACTACAACTCTTTTAGTTGCGCTGTCCAAATTCCCAGGGGAAAACTGCACTGCCGTTGCAGAGAAGGAGGAAAGCCACTAGAAGTGCAACCGTAGATCCAACAGCAATCGCTCAGAGGAAGACAGGTACAGTTGTACGTGACTCGCAGCAAACAACGTCGAAGTGAGCGACAGCCGAGAAACATCCCATTATGCATAAACGCAGATTTGAGCGCTTGGCAATGGTTTGCAAACATGCAGTCGGTTGAAGTTAATAAAGGTGCTCTAGCATCACTGTGACAGTAATAAGCCTCAGTACTCCAAAGGGGTGATGAAGATACTCTCAACAGTCTGTACTATTAAACTGGATTTGTAATTAGGCAGGTATGTTGCTATAAATTTATTGACTTTACCTTAATTGCCTCAGCAATATTCTCTTAAACTGTCCCTCTCGGCATGGACCATAGTTGGCTGGAAAGAGCATGTGTTGCAGACAGTGTGTGCACCTTCTTTTTAACCAGACAAACACTTTTACAAATAGAATGCCATTAAATGAAAGGCATACAATGATTTGGGGGGATTTTGTCAGTCATGTAGTGTACACCTGGCATCACCAAGCGGGTATTCAACATTTATTTGGGCATAGCCTACATAGCAGTAGGCCTACAAAGAGCCAGTGATCTGTATCTGTATCCTAATTTGGACACCTTGGTCTCATTACAAGTTGTATTCATCTAAGGTTCAGTCGCTACCACGGGAAGTGTGGTGAGTGTGTGGTTGTCCATTTTATTGCTGCCTTGATCGTTATCCCACATGTCTGTCATATTGACTTTTAAGGCGTATCCTATAGGGAAAATTCTGTTGCCTTGATTAGAGCCCATACAACACATGCAAAATAGGTATCTCAGGAAGCCGCCAGACTTGTGAAAGATGAGATAATTTGGGCTCTAGGTACAGGTTGGTCCTTTAGAAGCTGTTCATCAGGCCGTTATTCAGTCAGCACTCAATAAATGTAGTAAAGGAAATAGAACTGATCTGAGACGCATTGCATTAAAGTGCTTGATGACCAGCAGTGTAATAGGTAGCATGAGATGACCCCTTTCTCATTCAATTAACACAACATGCCTTTATATTCATTGTATAATATCATATATATTATATATATATATATATATTATATATATATATATATATATATAAATAGATGATATATAATGTACGATATTTTGTGGTTTTCGGAAGAAATTGAGTACTTTTAATTCTCCAAAGTGTCATTTAACCTGATCACAAAGTATAGTCAGGACATACTGATGTTAGAACAGCACCATCACTATATGACATAAAAAGGACGTTCGCAGCAGCCATCACTCCCAACGCCGTATCGTTCCATTTAGTCTAATGCTAAATTTGGTAACTAGAAAATCACTTCCCATTATATCAAACCACATGTTGAAAAGCTATTTGTTTCGTTAAATTAATCATAACCATTGACTTTGTGTTTGTTTTTGAGTTGCCACAATATGCAACAGACTGGCATATGGGTCTAAGGTCAATATTAGGTCAAAAATGCAAAAAAGAAACAGCTTTCTCTAGAAAACTCATCAGTCAATCAATGTTTTGAGGAATTAAGGCTATACAATGCCTGAAATGCCAATAAATACTGAAGATCTCATACAAAGGGTATACTACAGTCTCAAAGACAAAGGGACCAAATGGCTCTAACAAGGCCAGAAAGTGGAGATTGGAGTGCCCCATGGGATGCAACTAAACAAGAGAAACAAGTACATTAGTATCTCTAGTTGAGAAAATAGGATGCCCTCACATGTCCTCACCACCCCCTAGGACCGCCCCCCAGCCCCCCCCCCCCCCAGAAGC